>RJWH01000029.1:88269-688269 GCA_004363575.1 Solenodon paradoxus
AGAGAGAGAGAGAGAGAGAGAGAGAGAGAGAGAGAGAGAGAGAGAGAGAGAGAGAGACCACGTGAGGGTCAGCTATGCTGCCTGATATTTGGATTTATTATAAACTTCCCTACACTTTTCAAATAAAGTTTTTTTGTTTAAGATTATTTGAGTGTTTTCTTTTCTATCTCATAGAATCCCAGCTAGGACAGTCATGCCATTCAAATCTTAGGGGAAAAAATGGTGATTTATTTAAACTTTAATTAATGAGAGAGGCCAGGCATGAAGGGTTGAATTTCAGTGCTACCAGTTGGGTTTCAGAGCAGTGAAGCCACCAACTTTGAAAGAGGTTACACTTGTTGATTCTCCTGATTCCCTGAGCATTCCTGGAATGCACAACTGAGTCTAAGAAGCCTATGGGAAACTGATACAGTCCAATCTTCTTAAAGAGTGCTAGTCACCAAGTTATTAGAAAATAATAACGTGTGTATATGTTGTCACTTACTTGATTTTAGAATTTTATATGTATATATATGCATGTATATACATACATTTCGACAGATTAAAAAGAATTGTTTTTAGTCATAGGTCACTTCAAAGTTTAGAGCACAACAACCATTTATCTATCGAAAAGGACTCCCTTTAACTTTTGAACCAATTTTTGACTTAGTAGAAACCCAGCTCTATGATGAGCTGAACTCAGAGTTCTCTCTTCTTCTTTTACCAGGACTTCTTTTACCTATATGTTTTCCATTCTATGATGCCAGTTTCAAACTGAAATAGGGCCCTAGAGTTCCCTTCACAAAAAGTATAGGAGCCTCATCCTAACTGGAGCTCTCACTGCTCTGATCAATGAGTCTCCCCAGAGACTGCAATCCACAATCCAGGCAGCCTTTTCTCAGACCAGGTCCTTCTTGGCCCCTTGGGGTAATCTTGGTCAAATATCATCTCTTCTGGGTGGTGGTGGTTGTGTGTACGTGTCTGGGTCCTGTGGTTGATCATCTAAATCTAAGCTACTTTTAATTCAGGGCTTTTGAATCTTCAAACAAAATTAACAAATTTTATTGAGGAAACACTGCATCATAACATTACATAGGCTTAAATTGTGCATCATTATAAATCAACACCTGCATATTGCACATTAAGGGCACCACTATTCTTGTTCTTCCTTCACCATACACTTGATTCCTCTACATAATTGGCCCACACCTCCTTACCTTTCCCTTCTTGTAACCACTGATGTGATTTCATTTATTAAGGATGTTTTTGCTTGGTTTACTTTGCTTGCTGGTTTCTCAATCCCTGTCGTTCTGTTACTCCTCATCCCCGAATTTCAATCTTAGAGAGTACTGTTATCTTCCTTCTCCATGCCTATATCTCAGAAGCTGAGTCCAACTGCTCAGAAGAGCATCAAAATTCTCCTAATATCAGCTGAATCCTTGGCAACGTCCATCAGTCATTTCCCATGTGCTTCCATTCTAATCCAGTTTAACTCATTCTCAGATATTGACTTGAACTTTTTATTTCAACAGGGATTCCTAAAGCCTTCATATTCTATTTGATTAAATTTTCTACTAATCTCCAACTCCTATCACACTAGCTATAGTCATATCTTGTTTTATATCTTCCAAGACCAAAGAGATAGGAATTCTTCTTCTACATATGGATATCTAATTCATTTGGGTCCTCTCTGACTTCTGATTGGAAGCCCTGCAATATTTCAATAATTCTAGATTAGTTTTAGCATTTATTTCCTATTGACCATTTGCCTGTGTATATAAATAAATTTCATTGTTAGAGAGTACCGTCATCCTTCTCCATGCCTACATCTCAGAAGCTGAGTCCAGCTGTTCAGAATACCAACATTCTCCTAATCTCAACTGAGTCCTTGGAAATATCCATCAGTCCTTTTCCATGTTCCTCCATTCTAATCCATGTTAACTCATTCTCAGATACTGATTTGAACATATTATAACCTCTTTTTAAAATTATTTAAGCTTTTTTAATTTGTGTCTTAATAATCACTTAGCAACTGGCTTAAAAATTCTATATATGGTACAAGTACCTCTCACAAGCCAGCACCTCAACAGTTCTAACACCATCCTGCCAGGGATAATCTGTGTTAATGAATTTTTCTTTTCTTGAAATGATGCTTCTATACACGCAGTAATTCTACCTCTTCCAAAGTCTCTTCAATGCATCTTTTCTGTATTCTATGAACCCTTTCTCTTATTTTCACCTGAAGACATGATGTTACCAAAAGGTTTGCACTTAGTCATCTGGTCTTCTCACCATTGTTTCTCCTTCACACTCCTTTATATCAGCCTATATTCCTGTTTCAGTTTGTTTTATAGTCCCATCATTCACTCAGACAACCAAGAGACACCGTAGAGTCATTTTTGAATCTTTCTAACTTGTTCTTATCTCACAATTAGTTCAAATGTACTTTAAGCCCAACATATATCATCCTACATATATCCTTTATATGACTATTGCCCATATATTATTAAAACAATTTCTAAATA
Organism: Solenodon paradoxus; assembly: GCA_004363575.1. Taxonomy (NCBI): domain Eukaryota; kingdom Metazoa; phylum Chordata; class Mammalia; order Eulipotyphla; family Solenodontidae; genus Solenodon; species Solenodon paradoxus. The sequence goes on from RJWH01000029.1 coordinate 90,774, forward strand.
GTTGCAACTTTCTGTTCTTGTCTATTCTTCTTTAGCAAAATTGATAATTAAAAAATTTTCTGATTAAAACACTTTAATGATCCCCCATTTCCTACTGGATTTTATATTGCAACATACATTTGTTTTTTATTTGACCTCTTCCTGACCTCACCAGTACCATCTTTTATCACTTTCTGCTTGATTTACTTCTATGATTGATTGATATCAAATCAATAATAATTGATTCCATAATCAGTTCTTTCACTGCTCTGTGATGTAAACTTAGCTATATCTTTTTGTTGGAATAACTTTTCCCTTGTTAGCCTTCATCTTGCCATCTCTTAAGTATCAGATCAGATACTTATGCTTTGGATAAGCATTTCTAATTCCCTGTGATGGTCTGTGTGTTTCGGGCGACCATGACAATGACACTTGACATTTTCTGTCCTTGGGATTTTTTTCTTGAGATGGCCCTAACTCCTGTCCCTCTGGATTCACTATTGTGTTCTGTCAAGGTCATGCTTTGTGTTGGTTGCTGCCAGCCAATAACAGAGCACATTGGGGCTACAAAGAGAAACCCATGATGTTGGGAAGGATTCTACCACTCAGTGCTGTTGGCTGAGGATTTGCCATCACTCTGGATGGACATTTTTGGATACATGACTTAGTCTGGGTGCTTCCAAGCCATTCCCGCTCCTCCCCTTCCTAACAGAGGTGCTAGATATGTTTTTCTGATCTGAAGGTTTATCCTAGTTTTCTTCTGCCTCTTCTACCAATACATCTCTTATATACCTAATGTGTTTTGATGTCTTGATTCCCTGAGCATTCTAACTAATACAGTGTCCTCCCTTCTACCAATTTTTATCAATCTTCCTGCAAATGGTATTTTAATATTCTGAGTATGAATTTGTACACACACACACACACACACATACAATGAAACTGCAATCTTGAAGGTGGTAACTCCAGTATTCATCTTTATATTAAGCAGCTAGACACATCCTAGTTGATCAGTAAATGTGCACTGAATAAATACATTCAATAAAAATTTCCATGGCAAAAATAATAGTTTCAGTGTGATTCTAAGAGTAATTTACTCTGTTTGAGTTTTCAGAGCATGAAAATATATGATATGTCAGTAGTACAGCAATTTCATAAAAGGTATTAAACTACAATATAGCCATTTCAACTTAATTGTGGGGTATAAAATAACTTTGACTCTGAATTTGGAAGCAGTCAATATAAAAAGAGTGACAATATATTTTTCACAAGTCTGTGTCTCATAGTAAGTAACTTATTTCTTCTAAAATTGATCTTGAATAAATGCTAGTCAGAATTATCCCAAGGAACTTTGAGGAAAGAAATGAAAATAGAAAATATTCTCACTCTATGACTCCACAAATACACACTAATTTAAAAAGCAGCATACAGCCTAGGGAAATAGCCCTCCATAATTTTAGGTGTACCTGTTTCATTTCACATATTACCAGACAGTCTGAATTAAATGTTTATGTTCTAGACTTTATTTGAAATTTGAAGAGCAGTGGCATATGCCTATACGGTTTGTAAAGTTTGAGAGTCTTTGAAATAAAATGTAATAGACTACTTGATCCTTTTTGTGACTTTATAAGTATATTATCTGCTTTTTTAATATCTAAATATCTTCAATGACATGTGCTTATATTCACACAAGATGAAAATCAAGAGGATAAACTATTTTTTTTGCTCAGAAGGACTGGACTTCTGAATAAAATAAAGGAAGAAAAATCCTTAGCATATTTGTATTATTAAACAGATTTTAAATTTGAAATAGAGGTGGATTCCTGCTACTGCCTTTGTTTTTGTGTTTTGTTTTTTCTAATTATTGAGATGTAGAAGAGAGAAGAGACTCTTGAAAGTTCATATTCCTGAGTACATAAGACCACAGAATATAGAAGGATGCTCTGAGGCTATATAGCTTGGAAATTAATATAAGATGTCCCCCAAACTTCAGTTATTTGCCCCCAGTTGTTCAGCAAATTCACAAAAGAACTAAAATTTTGATATATTAATTGATAGATCTATCAATCAATCAATCTACCTGTCAACTATCAAGTCTATGGAAAACTAGGAATGATGCTCATATTTGATAAGCACAAGGCCAAAGAGGCTTCACCAAATTCCTAGGTCTCAAGGAACCCACTGCCCAGTGATGGGTAGAACACAGATATGGAAAAGAATTGTTCTACAGTGATAGGCATAAATTGTTAGAAACAAGAAGCATTGGGGACACCCAGAGAAGAACAGCTTCTTATTTTAGGAGACTAGAAAATATACGCCTTTGTACTTACTGTTTTCTCTGCCCTTTGCCCATTCTCTTCCTACTGAGACTATTCTCAGAAAGCCTTCACTTCTCCAATTACACTCATGCCCATAAAGAAGACTCCAGCAAACATTTTCCTGATTTCTTGTTAAAAGTAATGGGACTTGGATGCCCTGTTCCAGATTTAGAAGAGTAATAACATTCCTGCCCATTGGAGTCAGATGAGTATGCGCCGTTCATGAGTCACTTAGAACCATAGCATTCAGTAGAAGACAAGAAAGAAGTAGTGAGAATTATATACAAAATCCACTCCAAAATCACATTTTTAATAGGGGGTGTATTTTCCTTTGGGGATATAAGTGATTTAAGGAGTTGCTTTTACTTGGATCACTTGCAGATAGTTTTGAAACAACTACACCCAAGAAATGTTTTTGGCAAAAGGCAGAGGATACAATTTACGTCAGTCAACATTCCAGTCAAAACTACTAGTAGCTTTGGTTAATGTTCTGTTCCAGGTCAGAGTTAGCTGTGACCACAGGGCCAGTCTTTGTTGAAGGACAATGTGTCCTTATGCAGATAACAGTGGAATCTGTTATTTGTAAGATCTTACTCTGACTGGATCCCAGCTTTTGATGATGAAAATTCTCCATTCATAACCTTACAGATAATTGTCACTTCTGTCTTCCTACTCTTCGCACTTTTCTGAATGACTTGATATTCCTTAGAAATGCTGGGCTATTTCTCACTTTCAGAATGAAACATTTACTCTCTCTTCCTGAAATACCTTTTGCTTTGTTTCATCTTGTAATAATCATTCATCAATACCTCCTGTACCACTCTCAGGAAACTCATGATTCTTCAGGCCTTTGCATGTGTCTGTTCAAACTCTAATCAAGCTGCATAAAATTGCTGTTTCCTTTGTCTCCTCCACCAGTCCTATTAAATGCAAAGACAATGTCAGTCACATATGTAATTTAAAATGGTCCAAGTATCATATTAAAAAGGGAACAACAAAGAATTACTTTATGTAATTACATTTCAATTCCTCATTATGTTATCATATTGGACAGCATTGTTCTAGATCCTAAGCTCCTTGAAGAAAAGAATTCTGATGTCCTAATACAATTTAGCACAACATTATTGAAATAGAAGATGGTATTGTTTAACTTACTGGTTAAGAGTTCTTGAGCAAAGAAAGTGACTTTGCCACTTACTGTTTTTGTATGACTGGGCAATTTCCTTAATCTTTCTAAATATTTTAAACTTAGTCTTTCTTTAGCAGTAGAACAACAAACTCTAGTGTAGATTCTATTGTGGTGATTAAAGTTTGCAAAGAATTTAGTTCATGGAAGGACTCATCTGGTATGTCATAATTATTGACTGATCAGCTAAATAGCATTCTATTGAATACTTTGTAGCACTGCATCATTTTCCAAATTTTATTATGGCATTTGAAAATTTAATTAATAATTAAATTAGTCAATACTTAGATAAGATATTTGAGTCTATATAGACTGAGAAAAATAACCATCTTTTGTCATTGCTTGAGAAGAACATGGTTAGATAACCATTGACCGAATTCGGGCCACACTTTGGGTTTGGTAGGGTTTATAGGACAGTCATAAGATAAAACCTAAAGTTCACTTTCGGGTCCTCAAAATTGAGGCCCTCCCCATAAAAGGTACTCATATTCCAGAACAACTGAGACACATAGTATCTATTCTAAGGTGTGAGGTGAACACTTAGCCTGCCTGAAAAGATTTAGATAAGTTAAGGGTATGTCTACTCTTCTTCCCATTTCAACTTTGAAGATGAAAGAACCAGCCAGAGAGGTTACTTAGCTTGCATAGATCACATGGCTATTTGTGATGTGTGACTTCTGATCTTTTCCATGGCCACAAGAATGATGGAGGATGGTGTAATAGAACTTAATGTATCTACAGAAGTTGATTTACAATGACACACACCTTGACCTATATGTTATGATGCAATATTCCTTTAAAAATTGAAAAAAAAAGAACAGATATAGCATATTCTTAAAAAATAATGAATTTGCCATTATGACTGCGGGTTTTTGAAAGTAGGCAGACAGACTGGCCTGACTAACGTAGAGCAATAGAGGGCTCCACACAGTCTCTAGTGAGGACACTTAGGCAGCAGACTGCAAAATGCAGGCTGGAGGGCCCAGGGCCAAAATCACTGCTCTAACCAGGCAACTTGGAATTTCACCCCCTAATAGCTTCAATCTGTAGCATGATTACACTGAACATAGTACTTACGCTTGGAAAAAAAATTAGCGTCTAAAAAGAAGTAAGAGGCTCATCATGTTGAAGAGGGATTAGGCTTATTTGTGTATAATATAATTGGAAAACAAAATAAAATTGGATCTGTGAAAGAGAGGGCTTTTAAAGGAAGGTAAATTGAAACGCAGTGTAAGAATCTTTGTACCCATTTTTATGTAGTGTCCGTCTCTAGGGTTTTCTGACGGTCACCTTTCTTCAGAGACACGTCTACTCCCCACCCGCACAGAACATGGTGAGCACAGCAGCAGACACCATTCAGGTGGAGGCTGGATGTGTCCCCAAGTCTCTTTGGGGTAGTTAGTGCAGTTAACTGAGACTGACTGGAGGCAAAACATCCTCGGTGATGTAAAGAGCAAAATTTAGGGAGACACATTTCCTAACATGCAAAGAAAGCAATTGTGCAGCATAAGAAAGTATTTGAAATGACTAAGAGGGAAAAGAAATTGCCATGAGAAAGTAGTGATGTTGACTGAGCCCTGGTCTCAGTGTCTGCCATGCTGTCGCTCCATGAAAATCTGCGCTGGTCTACGAAACATTCCCTTCTGTGTGCACACTCGCTTGAGTTGTCATTTTTTTTCCCTTTTCAACCAAATAATTCTAATTGCTCTAAGTGGACATGTCTATTATGAAATTAAAGAAAAAGGAGAGAAAGAAGACAGACACGGAGGAAGAAGGGTTGAAGGGAGAGTCTATGTATGTTTGGTAGCTGCTCTGAGCCAGGCACAATTTTAGTGTCTAGAGATTGGAGCTATATGACTTCTAAGAGGACCTGGAGAAAATATTCTAGAGGCTGAAGTGTAAGATTAAGATTCTTGCTTCTATATACTATGCACACGCACACAAGTACACAATCATACACATCATTGTGAATTATGTATTTAATCTTGACTCTTGTCAAGTATTGATTTCTTTCTGTGTTAAAGAAGAAAAAGGAATATTTTTTTTAAAAAGGAAGGGAGAGAAGTAGGAAGCATTGTTATTTATATTGTACTTTTATTTTGTTTATTTCTTCCGGCCTAGGCCATGAACCTAGGTCCTTGGACTTTACGTGGTCTTCACCCTCGCTGCTAGCTTAACACATGAGTCAAACATCAAACATCATTGTTAGGCTGGCTCAGAAAGACAGGACAGCGGGCAGGGACAGCGGGCATGCCCGCTGGGTGGCCAAGCCCGGGAAAAAGGTGGATGACGTCAGAATAAGGGATGTGACCCCCACACCTGGATTCACAGGGCCAATCCCCAATCGCGATATGGGAAGCCCGCGAAATTCCTCTGCTTAAAGAGCCGGTACCCTTTTGTTCTGGCGCACCACTTTCCAGCCCGCGACTTCCCGGCCCTCTGCGGACTTGGGAGTTTCGCCTGGGTGTGCAAACCCCAATAAAGCCCTGGCTATTCGACATTTTTTGTCTGATTGAACTTTTCTCCTCGCGGAGCCCAGAAAAACCTTACAATCATCTCTTATTTGAGATAGATATCACTTTTCCTGAGATGGAATCTAATATCCTGATTTTGAAAATACAGAGACTGAGACTTCAAAAGACCAGGCATTCTTAAAATCACAGAATTAGCTTGTGGAAGAACAAGACTTACACTCAGTTCCTTTGAGCTCTCAGTCCAAGTTCTCTTCTGCTCCTTTTTTGAGTCACTGCTCCCAGAAATCATTCAAGCAGAAACCGAATGACCCTCTGGCAGACGTGTGGAGAGGGGATTTCTTTTGGGTGTGAGAGTTGGACCTGAATGGCAGGTGACCCCTCCTCTCAATCCACATCTCTAGGAGACACAGAACCCTTACACTATGTTGAAATCCACAATAGCATTCAATTCCTTGCTGCAAACTTGAAAGAGTAATTGGCATTATAGGCAGGAAGCATAACAATGAAAGGCATTTAAACCTCCTGTTGTTATGAATCTTTAGGTCAATAGCAGCATTTTAAAATCAATTTGAGGTTTTGCTGGAAGATACAGAAGAGAAACTGCAATCAACATAATAAGGTTAGATAACCCTAGTCATGTTAATAGTTACCTAAAGCTTGACATCAATCCCTTGCATTGATTCTCACTTACAGTTTTAAAAAAAGAAGAAAAAAATTAGAAAGGACAAGCATAATACATAATCTCACTGAAGCATCAAATTAGTATAAATAATGATTAAGAATAATTGCTGCTGTTACTGGAGAACACGTTGAAAATGAGGTTTCCAAGATACCCACTGACAATGAGGAGAGACTTGGTAGTTGTGGAATTCAGAGAAAGGAAAGATTCACTGGTATTGCAGAAGCACACCTGTGAGAGGGAAACCCAGAGCACAGAGGGTTCAGTTTCTCCTCTGGGGAGGAGCTGCTTCCTCATCAGCTATGAGTGGACTGGCGCCACCTGGTGCTTGTCACTGTGCTAGGCACGTCCAGAATGCAAAGGAGGTAGAATTCCAAATTGTACGAAATAGTGTGTGACAATAAGAAAGCTGAATTTGATGTCAAAATCCTGTTTGAATTCTGCCTCTACTAGTTAGACGTTCTGAGTCTTTTGTATTCTTCCTTCTGACTCTCAATTTCATTACTTGTCCACAGGGCTATATTAATACTTTCCTCAGTGCTGCTGGGAGAACCAAATAAGAAAATCTGGGCGTATTATGTTCCCATCAACTGACTCATAAACATTAATTTATTTGTCAAAAATAAGGAAATTCTCAGAGTCAAATAACTAGTAAGAAGAGGAATCAATTTTCAACTCATGTCATCCTGTGTTGGACATCAGGCACACACCACAGCCTATGCAGTTGCATGTATAATCCAAGGTCTGCAAATAAATTGCATAATATTGACATTTTTGCTGTTCCCTAATCTCCACACATGTGTGCATAAAGTAACTTAAGTTTTTAAACTACAGATACATGAGACTAGCTGAATGAATAAAATTTTAGTCATAGCCATAAGCAGATAGATTGCCTGTGAGAATTTGATGAATAAAGGTGTGCCACTCATTTACTTTAAATAATGCCAAATAATTTGAACCCACCAAGAAACTATAAAACATAAGCACAAGGAACCATGCTCAGTTTGCTTCGATATTCTTTAAACCTAGCACTGGTAATTCTCAACAAAACTTCTTAGGTGAATGAATGAGTTAAAAAAAGAAAAGATTAATATTCAAGATTTTTGAAAAATAGTGCATTTATTGCAACATAACAATTAGAAATTTTTTAATTTTATTACAGTAGCTTTGTTTTACAAATTGAAATAAACTCATATGTGTAGGTTCCCCACATGTGCAGTTTCCCCATTCCTCAGATATCTGTCAGCACACCCTGTACTCCACCACATCACCAAGTTAATTTAATAGCATAGCAACTTAATCTCCCTTTTCTTAATGATGAGAAGTCTGAGGATGATAGATTTTATTCAATTTGTTAGTGGAAAAGTCTGAATTTAGCAAGAAGCTGCAGTTCTCTGACCCCTAGTTGAGGATATTCAGATTCATGCACCCACTTTTTGGCTTACAGAGGGAGAAGAATGTGGAAGAGCCTGTTTCATAAAGAAGAAGTCACAGAAAGCAGCAGGAGCCAGCCCTGAAGAGACTTGTTTCATTTTTGATTGATTGAGATGAAAACTGTTCTGGATCTTTCTGGATTCTTCTGTCCAAATCTATTCTGATAAACATACTACAAAAATGCTGCTGATTAGTGTATGAAGGTGTGTTTATCATAGGTCAGCTAAGCCTAATAAACATCTGAGTCATGTCTTACTGGGTTTACAGGTTTTTTATTTAGGTTCTGTTTGTTCTACCGATAAATGGGTTTATGTAAATGTACAAACCATTTTCAAGTCAGAGTCAGTATTTTTGGTGTAAATAGCAATTGCATGCTCATTAATTCTTTCAAATGTGTATTTGTTCATTCACACCTTCTCTTACTCAATCATTCACTTATTCAGTCATTTATCCATCCAGGTATTAACTCACTCTTCCATTCATGATTGTATATGTTTGTTAGCTGATTTGGAAATGCTCAAAGCACATCAAAGCTAGAAGTTCAGGTCTGTCGGAAGTGAAATGACTTTTAACATATTTCTAAGAGTATTTTTGTTATCATAAATGTACATTAAATGTGAAAGAGTATCTTTACATTTCAAACATGCTTCTTTTCTTATAGCTCTCATTTTAGTTATTGACACTCCCATCTACTCTCCCATTTACAACAATATGAATACCTTGGAATTGTTTATTTAAAAAAAATTTCTTTCTCACTTTTCATATAATTAAAACATTCTGCTGAGTCTAACATCTAAATACCTTATAAATTCATTTCAAATAACACTTTCCTAAGCTATACTTCCCATCATCTCTGACACTGAGATAATCTTCTCTAGCACTGAATAGCTCCTACTCCCATATGACTGGATACTAAAGAATGGAAAACAGTCTGTATGTCAGCTTTGTATCATTCCTATCCTCATGACTTTTAAGAATAAAACCACCCTCCCATCTTTGAAACAAACTAACAGACAATGTCACCATATTTAATTTATTCAGTTTAATTAAAAAATATAATTTGGAGGTCAGGCACAGTCTTTCTGAACAGATGGGGAAGTATGTACTTTAGAGACTGGCAGACTTTTCAGAAGCCTGAAAGGGTTAACATAACCGGAGAAGTAACATTGTTTGGGTGAGACTGTCAATTTGTTAGAACTAAGGAATGTGTTCATTGGACTGCGTCCTTTCCCCATTGGTTGACTTTCAGAAGTTAGGAACTTGGAAAGGATTTTCACTGGGATATATTATCTTTGATTGGCTAAAAAGATTTAAATCTGGTTCTGGTAATTCCAGGCTACAGAACTGCCATTTACTGATTAAGGAAGTTTAGAGCTATTTCTAATGACTACATCGAATACAAAATAATAGCTTCTTTCTTCTGCAAAGGGGGTTTATTTTTAATTCTCATGAGTCATTCTTCAATAGCCTTCTACTTCCATTTTATGTAAAAGCAAAAGTCCTCACAGTAGTTTATAGAGTTTATAGGTCCTTTCATATCCATACTCCATTTACTTATATAATCCTATCTCTGACTAGTGTCTCTGTTGTCAATTATACTTCAGTTACCTTACTTTCTTACAGTCTGCATCCCCACCTCAGGGACTTGTATCTCCTCTTGTTTGAAATGTCACTCACCCAAAAATCAGCATGCCTCAATCTTTTCCTCATAAATCAAATCCACATCTTTTTAATGAGACTTGCCCTAGCCACAACCCTCTTTCATTTAACATTGCAATCCTACCGAATGTGTGTTTATGTATAATCTTTTTATATCTATCATCTGTCACTCTAGCTAGCTAGCTATAGCTACATAAGTGTATTTATATATATATGCACACATTTATTTTTCACTTGTTGCTTGATTTTTTTGTTTCTTTTTACCAGAATATAATATTCATGAGGGACAGGCGTTTCTGATAATCTACCACATTCCTAGCTTTTAGAATAACACCTAGTATACAGTAGAACTTGATAAACATTTATCAACTTCATTTCTCATTGGCTAGGAGTCCCGCATGTTGTATTTCCACCTCCAATAGCCTGTGGCAACTATTGTTTCTATTGCCATAAGTATCATTGTCTAAGAAATTAATCAGCTGCCTTAAATCCTGCTTGTAATTGAAAGAGGGTAGAGATGTGGTAAAGTAAAAGAGACAGATGAATATAAAAGAACAGTAGCATTCCGGCCAAGATGGTGACCTGGTATGAGCGAGACTCATGTCCTCCCCAGAGAGAAACTAGAAATTCGCCTATTTTCTAGAAAAAAAACACTGAGGAAAAGCAGGCACAGATGTCAGGCACAGACACAGCAGCAATCACGACAGCAAAGGGTAGGCAAAAACATCCAGGTTCAGAGCTACACATGAGACTCAGAATGAGGATTCTGGCTGCAGCGGAGGGGGTGGAACTGTGAGAAGAACCTCCCAGGAATCATAAAAGCAGCAGAGAGCCCTCCCAGCAGGACCAGGACCAGGAGGAAGAGCTGGGGGCGAGAGTCTAGGCGCAGGGCAGAAGAGGCACCAATGCCCCCATGGTGTGAACAGAAGGTCTGGCAACAAAATTATGCAGGGCACCACCACAACCAGAGGGCAGCTAAGGGAACCACCCACCCCTACCTACCACTTCCACCAAATTGCCCACAGGCTACAGGACCTGCCCACCGAGAATCCTGCCCTCAGGCTTAAAAGGAGAAGAAAGGCTTCCAGAGGGAGAAATAGCAATGCTACCCACTAGTGCCACCTTGTGGGTGTGAATGAAACTGCAGCTTGATTGTCAATTGTGTCAACAGCAAGGTAATCACTATGGTTGGGAGCTGGGATTATGGGGGAAGGTTCTGCATCCCACACACAAACTCCAACCCCATAGACTGAACTGTCAGGTAGTAACAGAGACCCACATAAGAACTTCAATAAGTCCAACAAAAGCCACAAAACTCAAGAAATCCCAGTGTCCAAACCAAGATCCAGGCTTCCTCATTGCAAGTCAATACCCTAGGCAAGGCCACCAGTGCAGGAAGACCTAGTACACAGAAACATAAACAGAAAGCCAAACAGAGCAAAGACACAGAAAAATATACATGAAATGATAGATCCAATCAAAAACCCAGGGGAAAATCTGAATAAAACAAATGCCTGCAAACTACCTGAGGATGAATGTAGGGCAACAATTACAAAAATATTCATGGAACTCAAGAAAATAATAGAGGGAAATAAAAGAGCAAAAGCAAAAAAAGAGAGAGAAATGAAGCAATTCAAAACAGATGTCAAAAAAATAAAGAACACAAATGCTGATCTAAAGAATTCAATAGAGCAACTCAAGAATAGGATGGTTGAAACTTCCAACAGAATCAGTGAGCTAGAAGATAGGGCAGAAGAATACATTCAAGCAAACCAACAAAGAGATGAAAAAAATGCAAAGAAATGAAGACAGCATTGGAGACCTATGGGATAATATCAAAAGAAACAACATTCACATTATAAGGGTCCCAGAAGGAGAAGAGAGAGAAAAGGGGGTAGAAGCTGTATTTGTAGAAATAATAGTTGAAAACTTCCCTAGCCTGAAGAATGAAGCAAGTCTCCAGACCCAGGAAACTCAAAGAGTTCCTAATTAAAAAACAAACAAACAAGCAAACAAACAGATCTACACTAAGTCATAGTGTCATTAAGATGTCAAAAATACAAGATAAATAAAAAATCTTAAAAAGCATTCAGAGAAAAATGAGTCATACAAAAGGAGTCCCCACAAGATTGTCAGTGAATTTCTCAAGTGAAACTCTATAGGCTAGGAGGAATGGCATGATATAGTCAAAGACAGAAAGAAAAGGATTATTAACGTAGGTTAACATACCCTGTGATATTATCATTCAGAACTGAATGATAAAAAGCTTTCCCAATAAGCAAAGGTTGAAGGAATTTATCACCACAAAACTGGTTCTATAAAAACTACTAAAAGATGCTATGTAAAGTGTAAAGAAACCCCACTTAAAAATATTTTAAAATTTTAAAATGGGGTTAGAATGAGTGGAAGACTCTGCTTTCAAATAAAAATAGGAAATGAACATAGAATTCTTAACGCTAACTTTAGGGTTATCTCAAAGAGTTTGGGACCCACTGATTCTTCTCAAAAGATTTGGTGAAACTCACTGGAAAAGTTATCTGGTCTTGGGCTTTTATATTTAGGGAAACTTGATTACCTCTTCAATTCTTTACTTGTGATTGCTCGGTGGGGCCTATTCAAGAACTTGGCATATATAATCTTAAGATAACCTATTGTGTAGATTGTGTTATCCCCATTTTATAAATAAGAAAACCAAATCTAAGAAATCTAAGTTTGTATAATATACAAGTATTAAGCAAAGGGTGAAATTTATCTTTTATGCCCAATTCTCTCATCCTATTTAGTTTTATTGATTTGTTAGGAAAGATAATGCTGTCCATATTTTTGAAATTTACTTTAATCATGCTGAGTTTTTACTTTTTAGCTACCTTATTCTTGATGATTGCAATTTTTAACTTTTCTAAATTAAGGAATTGTGACACAAGCTTACATTATGCATTTTTATGTATTCTGCCAGAGTCTTTTTAAAATTTAATCATTTTGGAAATAAAAAAAAAGACATCAGTGGTTGCAGAAAGAGAATAGAGGGAATGGACAAGTTGGGTAAATGAGATTCATTGTATAGTGAAAGAAAACTGAAATAGCTGTGCACTTAATGTATTAAATATAGGTATGGATTTATTATGATGCATATCTTAAACCTATGTAATATTATGACCCAATGATCCTCAAAAAAAAAGAGTAAAAATCCTAAAGTGTCACTCAATGGAAAACACTTCAGTGTTTTCCTATTGCTTGTAGGATTAATTCCAAATTCTTTAGTATGACTTGCAATGTGCCCCAGCTACTATATCTGCTTCATCTTTATTTCTCCTCTTCATTGTTTTTCTCCTTTTGTTAATTCTCTAAATATGCTACACAGTTGGGTTCCTTTATGTTGTTATTCTCATTTTAATATCTTTTCTCTAGATGCTCTGAAGGAATATTTCAAGTTCCAATTTAAAGGGTACTAATGTGTAGAGATATGCCAGATCCTTGCAAACATAGTTAATCCATTCCTCTTTCTCCTCTCTTCTCCATGACCACACTTTTTTGAGAGAATTTAACCAATGGTAATAGACTATAACCTCTCATGAAACTAAACCAAATAAGGGTGGAATCACACCACCTGGTCATCTCACATCAATATCTAAGAAGAAGGAGCTTTATTTCCTAACAAATCACCTGGCAAAGAAGAAGCTGATCTGTAAAACTTTCTTGAGTAAATGGGTAATTTCAATAGAACTCAGGCTTAGGGGGTGAAACTACTATATATGTTAAATAATAGTGAATTTTAATCAGAGCTTTGTAGATACAGAGCTTTTTGCTCATTTAGTTTTCTTATTAGCTCAGCGAAATGTACCATCCCCTTTTATAACTGAGGAAACTGAGGCACAGGTAAATCAAATAGCACACTCAAGCACATTGCTTTTAAGTTGCAACCTGAGGACACAGATCCAATTTGCCCACACAGTATGCACTCCCCACTGTCTTACTACACAGTTTTTCCACTCAGTGAATTCTCAAATAATTGGGCAAATCCTGACTTGGCTACTCACTGCTTGTGTGTGGGCGGGCTATTTAATCTTACCAAAATCTCGTTTTTGCATTGGTGATGTAAAAACAGCAATTCATAATTTGAAGGGTTGCTGCAGTAACTCGAATCAATAGTGGGCAAGAGGCATCCATGCCTTTCCCTCTGGAGTTGCATGGCAGTAATAGAGAGGCTGACTTATTGGCTATGTTCACATTTGCCTTGATAACTTATGGCCTGTTAAAGTAATGCAGCACCAAGTCGATATCCTTATAGAGTTTCTAAAATCCACCCTATTTCCCCTCAATTCAAGTCAGCAGAAAAAACTTAATGCTTTCCTCCATGAGAATTCTGGAGGAAAATAGCCTGAGTTGTAACCTCTGACTGGACCTCTGTGTGAGTCTCTCCTTCACTCCACGCCCACACCAACTCTTCTGTTTTAAGTGCTAACCTGTGTTAGGAAGTGTCAATTAGTCCTGAGGAATAAACCTGCAATGTATTTCTGAATTCTTTCAAAGAGTAAAAAATAAATCAAAGTTGTCCATAGAGGAGGGAGGGAGGAGTAGATGTGAGGAGTATTCTATTTATTCATTATTAAGAATTAGTTATATTTTCCACATTTATTGCCCTTACAGTTTGCAAATCATTTTACATGGGCTCAAACTCATTCTTTCAACCCTGATCAGGGTTAATATAATTATTAAAATCTGAAGATAAAGAGATGGAGGAGCTTAGAATTCACGTATTAGTAGAAATTATTATGTAAAGACCTCAACTCAATACCAAAGTCTTTAGGTATTTCTTTTAGGGTTTCTTTCACTACAACTCACTGTGGTTCCAAGAACAATATGATAGAAGTAAAATAAATGCTGTTATTAGGCCAGCTAGCACTGAAATTCCCCTTAGGATAATGTTATCTTGAAAAATGTTTTGGTTAAAAATAAATAATAACGAGGTAGATGAGGGTCTATGGGGAAGCATAAACCATGGTTCGTAAGAACCAATAAAGATACTTGATTCCATTCATTCCTCTTGGTTTTTGTCATTTGTTTATCTTAGGAGATGTGTATGGGAAAAGAAAAGTTAGTGCTTTATGCAGCCACAAGTAGACTAATGGCTATAAGAATGTAAACTTGAACATGACTGATTTTGACAATTTATCTCCTTTTATCAATAAATTATACTTTTATGTTTTTTTAATGAAGAAAAGCAATTCAGAATATCCAGAGATTCCTGGAAAAACAGAATGCAGCCAGATGGCCCAGATAAAGACAAGAAGTTCTCAGTCTGTCTAGGCTTGAATCTAGTGCCTCTGAAATATATTTGTCAATGTTCTGACTGACAGTAAGGTCCATGAGCTTTCTCTAACTTAATTTCACTTCCTGCTGTTTATGGGAGAATAGTGAAATGGTATAAATATGTTTTTATTACATTTTGTTATAACAAGTCACTCAGCCTACAACTCCCAATCATAAGTAATGTTTTAGAAATAGCCTTGGATCTGGTATCAATAGATATGGGTTTAAATCCTTCCCTCAGTTACCTGGTATGAACTTGGATGATCTTTGTAAACTTCAGTTGTCATATTTATAGTACATTGGGGGTTTCAGCTAGAAGTCAGATGTTTATATCAAAGTGAGAGATGGGCATAATGAGTCAGCCAGGAGTTTATTTCATTAAGCTGATCAGCAGACAGTTTTTGTAACCTGCCATGTATCTACACCTTTTGACAGAGAAAGGGCAAGAGAAAGTATTAGAAAGCTTGAATCCTATATCAGTGGTCCAGTATCAACATCTTCTTGGGACTTGTTAGAAATCCACATCTTCAGGTCACATCCCAGACCTACCCAAATATGACTTTAGGGATGGAGAATCATACCTGTGTTTTAGGAAGCCTTCATGTGATTATGAAACACATGAAAATATGTAACCATGTTCCAAGAAATAGAGTGAGATGAAGAAAATAATTCTTGCCATTTCTGTGTTTGGTTTTCTTGTCCATACCCTTGACCCCATGCCTAAAGCCTAGTGCTGTACACAGTTGCCAGCAAACCTCTCTCCATCCAGATTTTTCCATCATATTTCTCGGTTGATTTTTGTCATTTTGTCTGTTTATGAGCAGTTCCCCTTCTGCTGCCAGAATACTCTCTCTTTCCCCCATTTCCATTTCCTTCCCTTCAAGACATTCATTTAATCTCTGCCTTTAGAGTTATAATTAAGTCCTTCAAATTTCAACAATATTTTAATCAAAGCATCTCTGTGTGTTTAAGTTATGAGAACTGGATAGTGTTTCTTGCTTCTTATATTGCTTCCACAGTACTATATTTTAAAGACCAACCATGGTGTGATGTGTGCGAAAACACTCTACTGAGTGCATCACTGCATTTCATCCTTTCTTTTCCCCAATGATGGACATCTGGGACCTTCTGGTTTCTGTAGCACAAAGCCCGCCATGAAGAATATTCTTGTGCAAGTTGCTATTGGGATTCTTGTAAACATTTCTGTGACACATAAAGTCAGAGGTGAATTGTTATACTATGGAATGTGCTTATCCTTAATATGATCTAATTTAGCTATAATGATTCCTCAATTGCTGTAAGGTCTGAGGGATCCTGTGTGCTTTTCTCACATCATTGAGACCATGGACACAACTCATTCTATTTTACTTTTCTTTTAGGGCTACTCAGTCACTGGGTTTTTACAAATTGAAGGTTTGTGACAATCCTATATTAAACAAATCTATCATAATTTTTCCAACAATGTGCTCATTTTCTTTGTGTTGTATTTTGGTAATTCTAACAATATTTCAACTTTTCCATTGTTATTTTTGTTTATTAAGGTGATCTGTGATCAGTGACCTTTGATGTTACTATTGTCATGTTTGTAGGAGCCACAAACCAAGCCCAAGTAACATAGCAAATTTAATAGATCAATGTTGTGTATGTTTTGACTGCCTCAGTAACTGGCAGATCTCTTGTCTCTCTTCCTCTCTTTGGGAATTCTTATTCCCTGAGACACATCCGTATTGAATTTAGGTCAGCAAATGATCCTACAAAGGCCTTAAAGTTTTCAAGTATAAGGAGAGTCATATGTATATTAAATTAAACTTGAAGCTAAAGATGAAGAGATGATTAAGCTTAGTGAGGAAGGTATGTGGAAAACCAAGATAAACCAAAAGCTAGACTTCTTGTACCACATAGCCAAGTTGTGAATGAAAGTTCTTAAAAAAAATTCTTAAATTGAAAAGTACTAATCCATTGAACACAAAATGATAAGAAGGAAATATAGCCTCATCGTTGATATGGTAGCGGTCTGGATAAAAGATCAAGCCAGCTGCAATATTACCAAAACCTAATCCAGAGCAAGGCCCTTGCTCTCTTCAATTCAATGAAGACTGAGAGACATGAGAAAGCTGAAGAAGAAAAATATGAAGCTAGCAGAGAATGGACCATAATACTGAAAGGAAAAAAAATCTTTATAACATAAAATTATAAAATGAAGCAACAAGCAGGCATATAGATGCTGCCACAGTTATTCAGAAAATCAAAGTAAACAACAATCTTATATTGGAAGAAGATGTCACTTTTAAAGCTGGAGAGAAGTCAATGATTGACTTCAAAGTCAGCAGTTGGTGACTTTAAGTTGAAACTAATGTTTATTTAGCATTCCAAAATCCTAGGGTTCTTAAGAATTATGTCCTTGCTCTACAAGTGAAACAACAAAGGCTGGAAGAAAGCACATCTGTTTACAACATGAACTACCAAATATTTTAAGGCCATTGTTGTGACCTATTGCTCAGGAAAAAACATTAAAAAAAAGGTTCCTTTCAAAATATTGCTCCTCATTGGACAATGCACCTGGTCATTAAGAGCTCAGAGAGATGCACAAGATGATGAATGAATCCATTCTGCAGTCTATAGATACTGGAGTAATTGCAATTTTCATGTCTTATTATTTTAAAAAATACATTATGCAAGCCTACGGTTATTGGTAGTGATTCTTCTGATGGATCTTAACAGAATCAATTAAAAACTTTTCAGAAAAGATTGCTATTCTAAATGCTGTTAAAAACATTTATGATTCATAGGGGAGGCATTTATAGGAGCTTGGAAGAAGTCGTGGATGGCACAAGGTCCTTAATACTACTTTTATTCTGAACTACTCATGCATACCTAGAGATTTTTACATGCCTTTCTTAGGGGACCTTAATTTCTTACCCATTCTCACCCCCAGAAAAACTTACATGTATATTCCACACACTCTGCAACATGTCCATATATACTTTCTTATTTCATATTCACCACATGTCTCAAGATGCAAGAAGCTGCCATCCCAGCTTCATACCAATGGATCATTCAGACATGCAGACTTTCTTGTCTTCTCCAGAAGCAATGCAATTGTAATCTGGGGGAATTTTAGGAGTATATCTTCACCTGTATGTATGGTTTGGAAATACCTGTCTACTGCATATGAGTCAGAGCACAGAGAATGATATAACTATTTTCTGCATGTCTGTTCACATTGGCCATGAAGTTAGTTATCACAAATGCCTCCAAACACACTTGGACTATTAGTTTCAAATGCCATTTGTAGCAGATCTAGTCTCATTCGACTGCATTTATTTTCTGAGTTGTTGATGAGGTATAAAAGATGAAAACCTACCTAAGGAAAATCAAAGGTAAGGCTCATACTTGACATTCAGGCAATTTAAATAAGAAGAAAATCTTAGAAAGCCAAGGCATACAATTAGACAATATTGTCATATATAAAGGATGATCTGGTATGAAAAGAAAAAAAATCACAAATGGTCAATCTATACTGTGTATTGTATGCTGCATGTTACACTGTAGTATTTTTCCAACCAACATTTTATATCTCAATTATAATTGAAATGCACATCACTAAATGGAGGCAATATTGCCTGAGTCATTCCAAATTTCCTCACCCCAGTCCCTGGCCCCAGGTATCAAACCCAGTTCTTGGGCTTTATATGGCTTTGCACCTTAGCTGCCTGAGCTACAGGAATGTACCATGCCCACGTCATTCGATGTAGTCAGTTGTTCTCTGCAAGAAGCAATGACGATGCCCAACCATTTTTTAGTAGTCAGTCAGTCTGTGAGGTGGATGCTATAATCTCCCACCTGTTTTATAGAAGAGAACATCAGGGCATAGAGAACATTAACTTGCCAACATCACAAATCACTAAATGGAGTGTATTTATAGCTTTAGGTCTTCTCAGAAAATAGATTTAGAATTAGCTTTCTATCCAATGATCAATATAAACATTCAACATTCTTCCAGTTTAGTCTTGTTTGCATCATAATATGAATGAGCTATTTACTTTATGTACTTTTTTCTGATTCCATTCTTCAGGAATTCTTCAGGTTCTTCATTTAGGCTTGGTTTACCTCCCTGGAGCTCACAGTTCCCAGTTCTCAACTTCATGTTTAGAGGGAACAGCAGTGACATTTAAAGCAGACCAATTAAAACAAAATTTTTAAAAAAGACCTACATCTCAGATCAGTCTTGCTTACATGTCAAAACCTGCCCAGATAAAATATAAGTTCCAAATCCCTCCAGATGATGACAATGTTCTTTAGCCCTTGCCACCAAGTCATACAAATGGACCCTTTTGCCATGACTGAGCATGACACAGGCTTCTCTCTTATGGCTAGCTAACATTTGGCTCAAATAACCTCATTTTCAGTGACCAGTCCTGTTGTCCAAATAAAGATATTTTATTTTCCTCTCTTGGCATTTTCTCTTTTAAAATGCAAGAATACAACAGGGTCTGAAAGTTTTCCAGTATTTCACGAGAAGCCTATTACAGTATTTTCTAATAAAAGTTATACAAAGTGATTACAAGAAAGAAGTGACCAAAAATTCATATCTCAAAGAACTGTCACTTGCAACATTCCTCTTACCTTTAATGAAAGAAAAGATCATGTTCCCACTATCGTTTTCAGAAAAAAATAACAGCTTCTGCCAAGAGAATGATTAATTGCTGTTACTTATTTGCCTCTAGTTTCAGGATTTTTAATCATTGGCTTATCTCTTAGTACTACTTATTTTTAAAATGCAATCTGACATTCTGCGAAATGCCGGACAGAACAGTGCCCAGACTGCCCTAGGTGTTAAGAGACCTTGGTATTTGTTCCTGCTATCATTTTCTTGTTTGGGGACTTAAAATTAGACTTACCATAATTTTTAGAGTTGAAATTTGGACCAACCTGGAGTATCACCAGGGTGGGGTTGGGGTGAGGGAGTAGGGAGTGTGTGCAGGTCTAGGGGGATGGGAAATGGGAAGAATGAGGAGTATCAGGTAGGAAGGGGGGTGTAACACACACCAATGGGGAAACCTGCAACCCTGTTGCCAAATTAACTTTTCACAAACTGTGATGGAAACCAGGATAGAATTTCAAAATAGGTAGAACACCAGGACAATGTTGCTAAATTGGGACAATCCTTGTCAGACCCTGACATATGGTAACCCTACTTAAAACGAAGATGAAACTGAATGGTCAAACAGGACCAAATTATAAGAGCTTTGTATGCCATATAATTAAATCTCATATTCACCCTCTAGGTGATTATCAAAGAGATTCACTGAAAAGAGTTAAGCAGTGAAGCATTTTTGTAGAAATATGCTGACTATTGTGTGAGACTGGACTGTAGGGAGCAGGAATGGAGCCAGTAGTCAGGTAGAAAACTAGCAAATATTCCCGGTCACGATGAGATTTAAACAGCAATGACGGTGGCAGGGGTAGCACAGAGAAATATACCAAAAAGAGTGTTCAGTACACATTTGTGGGCAGAAGGGAAGGAGGGAGCAAGGAAAGCAAGAAGGAGGGAAGAAGAATGCGAAGAAGTAAGGAGGAGCGGTGGGGGCAGGGAAAGAAGGAAAGAGTAAGGAACTAAAATAGCTAAAACTTCTTGAAATTCTCCCAGTTAGTGAAACTACTCAGACCACATAATGTCTAAAAATCATATTCTATAGCAGAAGTTCTCAACCAACTGGTATTTAGAAATATTTGCATATACTAAATAGTCTTGAGGCCATGACTATACTCCCAACCAATTAAATCAAAATCCAAACTTCTAGGGCTGGACTCAAGGCCTCAGTACTTTTTAAATGCTCCCCAATGAATCTGATGTGCAGCCAGGGCTGGAAATCAGTGCTCTACAGGCCATCTGCCTCTGGAATCAGTTTCTGTCTAATAATTGGTTGCCATGGAAATTTATCCAACCAGCAAGGTGAGGGTTGTCCAACCTCCCGGTTATATTCAAAACTAAAAAAAAGTGGTACTTTTCAATCATTGCGTTAATACAATCTTTTCATGATCCACAGTGAAATAAAAAATATCACACTAGAACCCACACGTTTCCTCTAGTCACATCTGCTCAGTGGGCTGCAGTTCTAGCTATAAACTAGAGGATCAGAAAAGCCCCTGGACATTTGCTTCTCATTTGCTGGAGAGGATCTCTTCTAAAGTATATCCAGTTTTGACCTATTTCTATATCATCCTTAGTAAGTGTGAGGATTATGGACAAAACGTGTATAAGAAAAGACCACTGTTTATGCATCATCTCTGTCATGATTAGTTGTTGCAATGCTAAGTAGTGAGTAGGTCATGAGTGGGGAAACAGCAGGTAGAGCAAGGTAGAGCAAGAGGCAGTTCTCCAATCAAGTGAATAGGGCGATTCTGACAACCTCTAATCAGTTTAAAAGGGGAACTGCTAAGACACCACTGGGTGGTATTAAGGGTTTCCAGATGCCTTAAAAACCTCAGCCCAAATCTCCTTTTGGCCTGTTCCCTTCTTGAAATATGGCCAGCCCTTATCCTATCCCATAAAGTATATCTTCAATAAATCACGCTTGCTCTTGCTTGTTACTGGCTGTGCTACTTTCTTTGTTCCCAACTAATCTTCTTTATGACTACTGAGAACCCTGGAGTAAGATCCCAAGATCCTTGTGGCAACAGCAACATTAGGCAAATATCCTTAAACCAATGAAGACCCAATTTCCCTATCTGTACAATAGCGGTAGTAGCACCTCAAAGTCTTTCATTGTTTAGATTTTATGGAAGCAACGTTGCCTAATAATATTATATGGGTTTAAGGTATGCATTACTATAAAGCAATTTTCTGCATATATTACAATAATTTCACTACTAACGGCTCCATTCTACCCTTTATCTTATAATTGATCCCTTTTTCCTGACTCGCCTCTCCTCCCCTTCATCTTTTGTTGACGATAGAATGGACCAAGATGTGTTTCAACTACTGTGTAATATAATATGTATAATCATAAAATATCAGCAACAATAATAACTTTTTTGTGTATTGTCATCAATGGAGACGATATAGAATTTTAAGAGGAAAGGTAATTTGCGTCTTTCTTCTAATTTGCATCTTTTTTTCTATTCTACCAGATTCTTAAATCCCAAAATTCAATATGGGTTCCCCTGTCTCTCACATTGTAGTTTTCAGCAGTGACTTGTGTTTGCCCAAATCTGTGATGTGTTCGCTTTTTCTGGGGTGGACGGCAGTTTTCAGCCTGAGCTGCGCAGAAGAGTCAGCGCAGTGATGACAAGGTCCAGTGGCACCAAGACTCTCCTCTCTAACAAATGTAGTCAACCTACTGGGGTTTGGCCACTGAAATTCCTGGAATCCTCATTTCCTTATAGGATGCAGAACCACAGTATGAAATTGCTTTCCTCAGCTAAGTACCACCCCCATCTGATCCCTGCCATTGACAAGTGCACCTCCATGTTGTTACAGATGCTGTTACCTAAAAAGCGAACTTGAAAAAAAAAAGAGCAAAACAATTCATTTTCAATCTAATTAAAGTCATTATAAACAGCCTCCTGGTGCTTAACCTTTTTTCCTCCAAAATCCCAATCTTTCAGCTGAATGCTCAGATCCAGAGCTTCATTGAGGTTTTTCTTAATTGCCTTTTCATCACTAATGGGATTCACTTCATTATTGCCTCTGCCAAAAGCTGTCTCCAACTTTCAGCCCCCATGCTGAGCCATTTACATGCCTATTTATAATGCACATTTTCACTAAATGGTGAAATCACACTCCCTCAGAGTTTAGGAAGATAAATTAGATCACGCCCCCCTCTAGTTGGAAAACAATGACATATTTTATACATCTCTATCAAACTCTCTAAACTCTTTCCTCTCCTTCCATTAGTCTCCTTCCCTCCTTCCTTTATGTTTCCTTCCCTGATTCTTTCCTTTTTTCCTGGTCCCCTCTCCTTACCGTGTTTTTTCCCATGCCCAACCTTACAATTTCCCACAGAGCCACCTATTTCAACCACCCCCGTGACTACTCACCACTGTCTTTTCTGAGCATACACGCTACCACCTGATTTTACTTCAACAGAAGTCTGTGAACTAGATTTAGTCATCTCAAACTAAAGGTGAGGAAACTGAAGATCAAGAGAGAAAATATGAAGGATAACCAGTTTGTATAAGACCAAGATAGAATTTGATCCCGGTCCTTAACTTCTGGAAAGAACTGAACAAGACCAAGGAAATCATGTTTTCTCACAGAAGGAGAATTTTCTAGAGAGAGACAATGCTTATACAGGATGTCTGTGATTCAGTGGAGCAGAACAGACCTACAAATTCCCAAGCATTGTTCTTTCTATCCCTCTTTTACCAAATCTTTTAGAATAGCACATGCAATAAGAATAACTGCAGATTAGTCAAAAAGTATGTGTCAGCTGTTCAGGACATTCTCACCTAGCACCAGGACAAGGGCAGTGAATACCAGTGAGTCTGTGTTGATTTTTGTTGGCTTGTTAGCACAAAGCTTTGCGACTTGCAACCCAATGGATTCTATTTTCTCTGAGAAGTAAGAGGAAGGATCTCTGCTGCATTTGAACAGGTAGTTGTTAATCATAACAGCTTTGAGGGGAGCGTGGAAATATTTGTGGAAAGTTGGAACCAACTGAACAATATAGGTGATTTTAATCTTGCATCTACTACCAAAGTTAGGCTGCTCTATGTATGTGCATGTGTGTGTGCGCATGTGTGTGTGCACGTGTGCCAGAGACAGGGACATTCAGAAAGATGTCTATTGATATAACCTCTGCCTTAAAATATTTTACAACTAAACTAGGGAAATTAAATTAACACTGAAATGATGAACAAAATACATCAATTAAAAAAAAACACAAAAGAAGGGTAAATAAATTATGATTCAACTCCTAGATGAAAAATGAAAAAGAATTTAGCAATGATGATTATAATTATACAAATAATTTATTGAATGCCCATTATATACTAACTAAACAATGCAAAACTAGTGATGATTTTGGTTTGTGAGCAACTTTAATTAAATAATAAATGTGTTATCTTGAGGTGAACACCAGAAGCAAGAAATCATAAAGAAAGGAAATTTCCATTCTGACTTCCTTGATAAAGTAACATCTTTAGAAAAACCTGACAGATATATGCACCCCACGTTTGCCAATTATTGGAAACTACTGAAATGTCTGTTGTCATATATGAATGGATAAAATAGATGTGATACACATACGCATATGCACACACACAGAGGAATATTACACAGCCCTAAGCAAGATGGAATCCTGTCACAAATGACAGGATGTGGATGGAACTAGATAGGATGATGCTAAGTGAAATAAGTCAGAAGGAGAAAGATAAATACAAGATGATCGCAATAATATGTGGAATATAATAAAGCAAAGCAAATGATGTGTGTGTGTGTGTGTGTGTGTGTGTGTATGTGTGTGTGTGTGTGTGTGTGTAGATGGAGGAGTGGAGTACTTTTTCCATAGAAGTCTGGCTCCTGAGAAAAAAAAGTTACTTGGAAACAGGATGCCTTATTAACAATCCCAAAGCTTAGGATGTCTCAGGGACTGAGAAGCTAATTGCATATGCTGAAGAAATTCAGCAGTCCATTTCACATGATTATCTCCTGGTCAGACAGGAGATCTGTTATGAGATTGCTGGGGTGTTTGTAGGGATTAGTAGAGTGTATATCAAGACAGTATAGGAACATGAGTATCAACCAGAAGATTTTACCTATTATCACCCCCTTGCGACCATAGTAATAACAATGACTGTTTGAACCAAAGAGTTGTAAATACTGAATATTTAGCACCATTATTTCTGTGATTCAAAAAATTACATTACTTTATGCTTTGAAAGGAAAAAAAACAACATTTTTTTTTGTCCTCCTCCCCCAAACCCTTGGCCCTGGGTCTTGAACTTATGTTCACAGTTTTGTAACCTGCACTTTAGTTGCTGAGCCACAGAGTATTGCCTTATGATCAATGACATAGTAAATTCTATTATTCATGTTTGAACCTGAGAATTGCTATTAACTTTGAGAATAACCTACAACCAATGATATCTAAGAATCAGTGGACTACTGTGCACCCCCAAACTGTGACAAACCCTTCATATATGATACTTCTTTTGATTGTCACAAGTCTATGAGATACATAGTGCTATTATTTTTAGTTTACAGAAAGGAAAACCGAGGCTGGATGAGAATAAAGTATTTGCAAAATGTGATATGACTGAAAGTGACAAAGCTGAGATTCCAAAGTTCATTTGAAACGTAATATTGCGCTTTAAACACTTTTAGCCATTGATTCCAGTGTGATAAGAACTAATGACTATAGTGAGATTAAGCAGTTCAGGCAAGAATAAGACTTTTTTGTTTGTTTGTTTTTTCCCCTGTCCTGATTCTCGAAGCCAGGTCCTTGGTCTTTATATGGTCTTCACCCTGTCGACTACAGCTGCCTGAGTCACATGGGTGCTCCAGAATGTGATTTTTTTTCTTAATGGTCCTTGTTGTGTTCTTTTTCCACCAATCATCCTATTTTAACTATTTGGTAGAGCTGTTCATAAAGAGAGGTGAGTGTGTGGGCTGAGTTATGCCAATGTGAATTTCAGGTAGTAGTCATTGTGGATTAATGCCTTTATGTTTTCATCTGATACATCATCCTTCTTCATCAGGTTGACTGATGTGTATTTGTTTCTGACAGAAGGAAACTTCCTAGACCATGAACTCAGGTAGATGCCTCTTGGAACCTTTTCCCACTCCCAACAATCATCCTCCCACCCCCTGTCTCCCCACTGTTAGTTTGATCATCAATTCTGAGCACAGTATTTCCAGTTCTATCATCCCTGTGACTTGGACTGGCCCAGAGGAGTGTACACTATGAGTAAGGATCAACACATGAATCAAGTGGGTTATGAAATGCCAGTAAGATGGAATCTTCTAGTTTTCAGAGAAAAAAATAAAAATAAAAACAACAAAACATTTCCCCGTCAAAGGAAACTGTAAGGCAACTTCCAGAGTTGTGGATCCCCATAAGAGGTAGAAGCCAAGTACTCAAACAGCACTCAGACTTCTGGAATTTATTTCCCAGCCTCAGGCAGTAGTGACCTTGATTAATTCTACAGCAGAGAGGTCAATGTCTATGATGACAATGTCAGGTTACTGGTTGCTACTCCTACCATCTGCCATCCTGCAGTTTCCACTGCCCCTCTTTATAGGTTCTACATTGTATGGTCAAATCTAACTAGAGGACAGAGATAGACACTAACAGCCAATGAGCCACAGGTAAAAAAAAATATTGATGATATGCCACAAGGGCACCCCACATTTATACTCCTGTGACAAACAAACATTGAAGGAAGGAATTATGCCTAACAGGAAAGTACACTGGACTAAGAGTTTTGAGAAGAGGTTAGTCCCAGCAAGACTCATGAGTCAGGTTTCTTGGGATTCTCTGTGGGCATGTTTTTCCACCTGTCTATCTTAATTTCATCATCTGTAAAAGTAGACTAAATGAAATGTACCTGTTGGGGTTAATTGGAAAGCTATATTATTGACAAAGCATATGCACCCATCTTAGATATACCTAAGCAACAGATGTTACTGCCTTTTAAAATTCTTCTACACATGCGATTCTCATTATTTCATGAGAAAATCAATGCCCAGACTGGAAAATGGTTTTTCAAAGTCACACAGCCTTTTTTATGGTAACAAGTGGTGAGATAGAAAGCACACCGAATCCAAAAGAAATGGATTTGAATTCCAATTTTACTCCTCAATGTGATACTGGCAAAGTTACTTCTCTAAGCCTCAGAATTCTCAGAGATAAAAGGAAGATAATACTGGTGCTCGTCCTGAATCTCTGATATGAAATTATTTAATGGTCCACAAAGAAAGAAAAATGTTCAAGTTAAGAGTCTAATGAAAGCCCCCATATACATCTGGGATGCCAAAAACCTAAACCCTTAGTTTAAGGGAAATAGTGAGGACATCCAGGGAGTATGTACATGTCTCAGTCTCAGTGTTGGTAGAAGCTCCCTTAAGAAGTTGAACTGCAAGTGTTCATGCCAGCTTGTCTGGTGAATTCGCATTGGCAGCATGCCCTCACCACCACAACAGAAAGCAAAACATAAATAAATAGATAAATATAAAAGAAAAACACTTGTAAGTAGAACAAATAAAGCAGGCTCATGTCGATAGTGCTCCTAGGTACCCAGAAGAAGCAAATTTCTCTGGAAGACATTTCATTGCAGCACACAGAGATTTTAAGTCATTTTAATATCCATTCCGAATTCATAGATGAAATAGTATGAAAGGACATGCATCTTAGAATTGATGATTGTGTGTGTGTGTGTGTGTGTGTGTGTGTGTGTGTGTGTGCATGCAAGCTTGCATATATTCTTAACTGCATGGTCTTGGGAAGGTCACTTACCAGCAGTATGAGATCTGTAGTTCTGCGGTAGTCCCCTTTACTTTTGCATTAATGACTTATTCAGGTTTCTGTGTTTTTATTCATTATTATTTAGTTTGGTAGGATTTCAAACTCAAATTAATGCATCCTTGATTGTATTTGAACTATCCCACAACAATTTAAGTTTTCTGAAGTTAGAAGTCAAAGTTTCTCCTAAATTCCTCTTTATCGCCTGCAGTTTCTGTTCTAATTACATGATATTGCTCCTTTAGCTTTAAAATATATTACTATTCCTACTCTGAAATTTAATTCTGGACAAAGACAGCAAAAAAATCCCAGAAGAAGCCATTTTTCCAGACCTGAATTCTAATAATGAGAATGGTAATCAGTTCGCAACCTTTTATTTTTACTCCACAGTAAGAGATTTCATGAGGGATTAATTCATTAAAAATCACAAAGGGGTGTGTCTACCTTTCTTTTCCACAACGAATTAGCAAAGGACAAAAGACATTTTGGGGGGATGGCAGGGTATGGAAAGAGGAATTCGCCAGTCTGCAAAAGAAGGATACTTCATCTTCTCAATATACCAGTACCTTTTTTTTGATAGTATCTGTTTTCCAATTCCCCTGCTTAGGTGGGCTGGCAGGACTAAGGGCACCATGTGAAAGCAAGATTAAAGTTTTGGAAAGAAGTCACATTCAGAAGAGCTAATCTCAGTATCTTTCAACAAGTCACACATGGCAAAACATGGAAGAATACTTCTGAAAACAAGCACCCTGGGCAAGAGGGAGACTAATGAAAAAGTATAATGATTAGAAATATATATCTACCCAACAACAATATATGAATGCAATTTAAGTGCAAAACTGTGTGAGGCTCATAGGAGAGGGAAAGTTCCCACAAGTCTTGTTAGGTAACAACACAAACTGCAAAAAGAAGGAAGACATTTCATCTCTCACGAATGAATAAGTATATTCTTCTTTTTCTTCTTCCTGAATTTACTACACAGTTTAAGAAATAGTAGAACACTGCGGCCAGCCTCAATCTAGTGCACCTATACATTTTTTTTTTAGGATGTGGTACAGGTCTTGCTCATAACAGGTGCTAACACGTCTCTAAATAATGCTGATGATAATTTCGTTGTTAGATTTTTAAAAAATTCAATATGTTTCACATGAAAAAATATTTCATGTGAATCCCAAGTAGCTATTAATTACCAATTTAAAAATAATAGCACTAATTTCAGCAGAAGGCAGTATAAGAAGATGTCAAGTGATGTTAGTGTGTAATTGTTTCGTTTCCTAAATAAGTTGATTACTAAATTTTTTTTGCAAAAATATGCATATTTTGCATAATTCCTGCTACAAGATTGGCAAAAAAATAAGATACAAACTTAGATGCTGATTTATAAAAATTGTGATTTTTGTACAGTGCTGCTTTGCTTCATATTCCATCTGAAAGCTTCATAAGGGACCTGGGAGACTGAGTTTCTGAAATAAACAAAGGGTTAACACACCAAAGCATAGGTTCAAGACTGTGATCTCAGCAGTTACCTTTGCATTAAACACTCTGAATGACTAGTTCTTCATTCAGACACTGGGGTAAAGTCTCTGCTCGGTCCACTGTTGAGAACTATTAGAACCAAGAAGAACTATGTCATCATTAGCATTATTATTATTGTGCTTCTTTAACAAAATACACCAGAAAAAAAGAAAGATTTTGCTTCTCTCACATTTACTGCTTTAATTTAGTGCCACAGTGAAAATAATCCACATCAGGCCAGAATGAGAGATCACCAGAAATTCCTCTGCTGTGGATCTTGAGAATGTTTCCATCTTTGAGATCCAGTCTAAGCTTTAAACGTCATTGGTTGGTTATACTGAACTCCAGTTCTTTATTTAGTAGCTAAGTAGGAACTACAAAAGAACTTCTTAGATTTGCTGAACACAGACTCTTCAGCAGGGAGCACAGCTACCTGTAATGGGGTCTGGAAAAACACAGTACACATAAAACTTGTATTTCCATATCCTCTATGATGTTGAGACAAGAATGCTTCTCCTTTCCAATTTCTTCAGGAAGGTGCAACCTTGTTAAGCCTTGTAAGGGGAATGGCCCTTAAGAAAAATAGAACAGAATGGAAAGAAGTAGAAAGAGGTGAGCTGTGACTGCATTACCTGGGCTCAGCTTCTTAATCTTTCAGAAACATATAAGCACAGATAATTGTAATAACTGCATGCTCACTGAATATGGGTCATGATACTATAGAATTTTCTAGCGGCTTCTTCGAATATCCACTTTCATCTTATTCCCTGCTAACAAGCCCCTTATTAAGTTTCAGTGTAGACATGCCCAGCTTAAAGAACAAAATTCCCTAGCTTCCTTTGTAGTTTATGACACATTTTTTAAATGATGAGATATAAATGAAAGCCACTCCTTGCTTGGAGCTTTGGCAAAAATTTTTCAGGAGCAGCCACCCAGCTGGCCTTCACCCTTTGCCCTTTGATCTCTTTCTTCTTATCTGGGACATGGAAGCAAGATGGAGACTGAGCAGCCATATAAACTCCAGTGATTCATGAAACCAGCAGATCCGGCTTGGCACACTTCTTAACACATGAGAAAATTAAAATCACCTCTGGGTTAAACCACTATCCTTGAACTTCGCCTATATGAAAATGAGTGCATATTGGGAATAATGTAAAGGCTTAATAAAACTATAAAGTTACACTGTAACATCTGACATATAGTGTCAGACCTTCACTAAACATTATTTTCCTTTCCTTTTTCTTACCAATAAAGAGAGCACACACTAGGAGAGAGGATCTGTCCAGTCACAGGGGTGCTCAGCAAATAATCTGATTGTAAACGGAGCAGTAACCAGTTAGGGTGCCAAATCAGGAGATGGAGACCAGGACATCAGGACAGTGGAATAGAGTGCCCTCTGTTTCACAAATGAGGACACTGAGATTCAGTAAGGTTAAGTAATTTACCTGAGTTGACATAATCTGAAAATAGTCATCATCAAAGATTTCAGCCTAGAGCTCTCAGATGCTCATGACTGCGCGCCTTCTGCATTGTGCCTTTCAGCGAGGCTTGAGGCAATATACCAGAAGAGACATATTTTATCATTTTAGTCTCATTGTATATTTTAGGTTTATTTAGGACTTTAATTTTCCCCAAGGATTGTGGCAAGAGGGAGAGAATCTTTCTTCTTCATGTATTGTCTCTTCTGAAGGTTTCCAGGCACCAGCTAAAATGACTACAGTCTTAAAAGTCTGAGGGAGGCAGAAAGATTAGATGCAGATGTTTACTGCCAGGCCATGGCTCCTCAGGGTTGTGCGGGCAGCCAAGGACCTGAAGATGGTAAGTCTAAAGTAATCACCTCGGAAGTGTACTGCAGCCTGGGATCTGCAAGTAGATCACTGAGACCACTTGGGCTCAAATTGAAAAAAAAAAAGCACTTTTTTTTCAATCAATTATTTAAAAACTTGAGTAAGTTACTTCTCTGTGCCTCATTTTGCTCAAGTGTAAAATGGATGTAATACCTAATTCATAAAGTTGTTGTAAACAGTGACATTGTAATTTACAACAGGAAATGAATACATAGTCTTCTCAGTTTCCGGCACAGAGCTCCGCAAATCACTGGAATTTTCTAAGCAATGAGAACAAAGATGTCTTTGGCTATGTTGATGTGGTGACTTTTGAAAAACCCTCAGGTAACCTAAGGGTGGGGGCTGCTGGCCACTAGAAGCAGTCACTGGACTGGAGAGTTCTAAATTCAGTGTCTCTCAGCCCACCACCTGTGTGGAGGGGAGACAGGCTGGAGGTTGAATCAATTTTCAGTGGATAATGAGTTAATAGATCATGCCTATAAAATAATGTTACCATAAAAAACAAAAGGGTTAGATTCAAAGAACTTCCCAGTTGGCAGACATGTGGGGTTCAAGGAGAGCGGCCCCCTTGGAGAGAACATGAACGCCTTGCATCATTCCCCGTATGTTGCCATATTTACCTCTTTCATTTGTCTGTCCTGAGTTAACTGAGTTATATCCTTGTGTAATACATTGAAAACCAAGTAAGGAAAATGTTTCTCTGAGTTCTCGAAGCTACTTTAGACAATGAGTTGAAACCAAGGAGGGGATCATTGGAACCCCCAGGCTCTAGCTTGTCAGTCAGAAGCACAGGTGACAACTTGGACTTGGGACTGGACTATGAAATGGAGATGGAGTGAAGCAGCCTTGTAGGACAGAGCCCTTAACTTGTGGAATCTGAAACAATCCCCACTGTTCTCTAGTGTCATAACTGAGTAGAACTTTGGACACCCAGCTGGTGTCTGAGAACGGATTGGTGGTATTGGGAACCCCCCTGCCACATTGGATTTGGATGGAGAATCTTTAAAAGACTAAAATAATTAGTCATATTAAAAGGCTCAGTCTAGTACCAGGCACATAGTAGATATCCAACAAAACTTAGCATTTGCTAGCATTATTTTTAACCTCTGATAAGTGGAAACAGGCTCACTATTAGGGAAAAAGAAATGATATAAACATGCAGAAGAAAATTTAAAAAAAAGCCTGTGTCCACATGTTTATGGAAAAAGAAAGCTACTGAAAACCATGCTTCTCAGCTGTTTCTGAGTTTTCTCATTAACATTTGTTTTCTCTTTCTGATTTCTTTTGTTTTCAGCTAACACACAAGTGGTAACAGGTGCCAGAGTTTAAGGAACAATATGGGAGGACAATTCAAACAAGATTATAAATATCTATTCATTAACTCTTTCCTACCCCCTGCAAAGTATGGGAGGTGTGAATGAGAAGAATAAACCTCAGGAAACCAATCATTTTATGTGGAAAGATCCTGTGTTGTGCTTCTAGAAGACTTGGCAGGTGAAGGCCTCTTAATAAGGTCTGAAGCATCAGGTTTTGAGTTTGAACAAACTGAGCTATGCATGGGTTGGCCAGTTGTTCAGCTTTTCTGGGGAACTGCTCCCTTAAGCATTAAAAATGCCACACCTTGAGAAACTGCTCAGTGCTGAAATATGAGGATGTCTCCACACTAGTGAGATTTAGATTCAGCCAGGGTGAATACCAAACCTGATTAGTCATGCAAATATTACAACCCCCACGCCCTCCACCTTGCCCTTTGTTCACCGCTGAAGGGACTAGTCACAAGTGCTCAGCAGTCAAATCTACTTGATCAAGACTAGAAAAATGACGGAGAGTGACTGCTTTCTTTCTGCTGACTTTCCTCTCCATTGCTTTTGTTTCTTTCTAGGCAGATTGTATTTATGGGTGCATTTTCATCTCTGTAAGCTGAATGGCTGATCTGTACCAATGACAATGGTACTAGCAGGGCAACATAACTTCTGGAAAAAACTTTGAGAACTTATTATTGCCATGCATTCATATGTGCTCTCATTTAGTCATTTACAACTGTGAGGTGGTATAGACATGAAAAGATTCAGGCTCAGTGACAAATTTGTGGAGGGAAATATGTGGTTTTCAGTGTGAGCAGTGCTACGAACTAGGCTACGAACGAATCACCTTAGACATGTGTTGTTGAGATGGAGTATAACTCTTTAAATCTATAAAATAGCCCCTCCCTATCTTCCAGGGTTTCACAATTATTTAAGAAAGAAATATTAAAATGCTTAGTTAAATGCTATGTAGATATAATCATGTTTCTCCTAAATATGTGCACATGTACACATGTTCGCTTACGGTACCTTTGGGAAATTTATTTAATTGTTCTGCTAATATCATCCAAGAAATGATTTGGAAGTGGGACCATGGCTTTAGCCTTTCTCAGTCCTGCCACCTCCTCTTTAAGTCACACCACGAAGCACACGATGTCAATAAAATGCATTGTTTCTTCCAGATGCAGTTTCTCAGTGTCCTTTCTAAGTAGTGATGAGGTGCCCACTCCCGCTCCAGGCCATTTTCACCTCTATACTTCTCTCTTACAACCATTTGCCCATCCACTGGAAACAATGACACAATTAAAATACTGATTGAATTCCAAGCATCTGTGAATGTTAACTAAGATGTTATCTAAAAAAAGAGAAATGATTAAAAGTTATAATTGGTATCTAGATATCGATTTTGTTCATCATCTTTTCAATTCCACACAGTCATTTTGTAGTGATTCTCTTTTTTTACGATGGGTAAATAGCTTATTTTAATGCTCGATAATATCTCATTTCTGTCACATATGATGAGGTTTTGTGTATCGGAGCAAGCCAAAGGATGGTAACTTCTAGGCAATTTGACATTTGAAAAACAACTTCAATTCTTGATTTTAAAAGTTTTACATTTAAAGCAAAATGAAGTGCTATTTGATATAGACTTTTACCAGCAAGCATTTTATTTATGTCAACTCACAAGAAGAATCTGCAGTCCTAACTTACTTTAAAAATATTAGTTTTTAAAGTCTACTCATTTTCAAAAAGGCTATCTGATGTTCCCAGAACCCTTTTAGAAACCAAACTAATGTTTTGCCAATAGCAAAAAAAAAAAAAAAAAAAAAAGAAAATCCAAATATCAACGGTTTGATGATGCTAAAAACTAAGATTACAGGAGACCTGGAGGATTTTGAGTTAGATACACACATTCTCTTAGCCTTTTAAGACTTGAGACACACACCTAAAAAGCAAAGGGTTATCTTATTCTAAAATTTTCTTTAATACATTCATTAATAAAAATATAACAGAGTCAAACTACTTTGGAGAAATCATTGGAAGGAAGCATGGCTGATTTTCCACACAGGTGTTTTCCACACCAGAGGGAGCATAGCAAAGCACATGCTTAACCACAGGTCTGGCTGGTTCCCTTGATCAGGTGCCACTGTGTGCCATTTCGATTCTATCCAACTTAACTCCCACCTGTTTTTTCATCATCTAAGATCTTGTATCAGGGAATCACAGACTCTCATGGTTGAAAGTGATCTTAAAATTCATCTAGCTCACTTCCCTTTTCAGAGCTTCCATTCATTTCACAGTTTATGAGTCATATGGCCCATAATTACAAAGTTATCACCTTCTTCCTCCTTTGCTTCTTCCTCTCCTTTTCCTTATCTCCATCCTCTTTTCCTTTCCTTTCCTTTTTCTCTTTTTTCACTCTCTCCCTTTCCAAAAATAATAGCTAAGCACAGACCAATTGCAATGTACTGTGTGCTACTCTCAAGGAAGATGTTGTTAGGAGGGTTTAAGATTAGGGTTTCTGCTAACAATATCACACCATTTGTGCAGTTAATAGGAAATGCACCATGGTGATGTGTATGTGTTGATGAGAAGAAACAAGGTGCTATGGAAACATGTAAGCAGGACATTTAATTCATTATTCCATGAGTCTTTGCCTCTACAACAAAATCTGACTTAATAAGTGGGGATTAACCAAACAACGATATAGGGAAATGCAGTGAACGTGTCTTGCTTTGGAGATTGCCAGAACCTATTTCTTCTTCTAATAAAACATTTTCCTTTAGAAAATGGTCTCTCGATCTTTGTGGTCAGTCTTCATAGGACCATAAATCTAAGTACCCTGGTTCTACCAAGGGGTGGTAGAGAACATGATACAAGTAAGAGCAGATGAACAACTTTTGCAGCAAAAAATCCATCTCTAGGGATCTTAAACAGATTAAAGTAGAGGAGATGTATTTTTTGTTGTTTTGCCCTTACCACTGTTTTAATTGAAATGGAACTGATATATAATATTGTGTAAGTTTAAAGTATAAAATATGTTGACTTGATGCATTTATGTATTGCAATATGATCACTATAGTACTATTAACTAATGCTTCTATTGCATCATATAATTGTCATTTATTTTTAAAATCTAGTGTCTTAGAAACTTTGAAATATGTAATGAAGAAAATGTGGAACACTCCAAAGATTTGTATGTTATCTTTGCACACATACTAATCCTCTGTATTTTAGCACACATGTGACCAAAGTGAACACGAGCAGATTTAACATGTGATAACTGGATAAGGTGGTCAAGGATTATTTTGTTGCCCAGATTCACAGCTTCCTTCCTGTTTATGCTGTGACCTACTTAACACTTTTCCAATACATTTTAATTTTCTTATTGGAGCATGAGGCAGAACAGTTGTCA
This sequence comes from Solenodon paradoxus, assembly GCA_004363575.1. Classification (NCBI taxonomy): domain Eukaryota; kingdom Metazoa; phylum Chordata; class Mammalia; order Eulipotyphla; family Solenodontidae; genus Solenodon; species Solenodon paradoxus. The sequence goes on from RJWH01000029.1 coordinate 126,361, forward strand.
GCCAAATAACTCTAATTGAATGTTATGCTGCACAGAAGTGTAATATATGCAACAACTAAAGGCATGAAAGAACTTCAAAGTATTGTCTGAATGATGAGGTTTGAAGACAGAGGTGAGGATATAGGGGTGGGACACAATGAGAAACAAAGGCTAGTAACTAGAAAGACTAGTAGTGAAATCCTAATTGATTGCCTTTTGCAGGTTTTCAAGGCCTGACAAGTCAAAACATCAGAGAATTTTATTCCTGACTCTCAACCATATCTTAGTCTTTATAGAAGAAAATACTAAGGTTCAAAGATCTTAAACCACTCATTCAAAAATGTGATTGCTTTTGCTGGAGCCTAAAATTTAAGTGATAGAAGATAAGACCCATGCTATCATGGTAACTTCCCTTTTGTTGGAAATAAAACTGAAAGGAAATAATTTTGGTCTCTACAATCAAAATTAATTCAAAGAATAAAAAATTTATAGCAGACTGCACAACAGAAATAATATCTAATAAGCCTAATTCAGTTTCAGAAAATATATTGATATAATTCACTGCAGTAAAAAAATTAGTATCTTGAGGTATGTTCCCATGAATTAGGATGTAAACTTGCTGGAAGCAGTCCACATGTGTCCCAATGACTTGGGGGAACAATAAAGATGAACAACTGAAAAAAAGGAAAAATGTGCTTCTTCCCCCTCTCTCTTTCTACCTATCTGCCTGCAGCCTTCATTCCTACCTGTAACTTTACTTTTTTTTTTAAAAAAAAGGATGAGTATCTCAGTAAGTAAAAAATTGATAAAATTCAGCATTTCTATCTGATTAAATAGAAATTATCTCTAGGGAAAATTTGTATACCAATGACTCACTACTAAAAACAAACAAAATATCACTCTTAAATATGAAAATGTATAAAATTCCCTTTAAACTTGGAAGTATGATACATATTACATTGATCACTAACATACTGAGTAACAAAAGCAAAAGAAATACATAAAGATTGGAAAATAAGTGTTAAAGTAAAATTACATACAGAGGATAGTATTATGTATATGTGATTTGGAAGAGAATCAGCAGAATAACTGTTGATTCTGATTAGAAAATATAAACAAAATTTATGGCTACACATTTACTATACCAATCTAAGTGTCCATCTATACCAATAATCAACCATAAAATGCAAAAGAAAATGAGACTATTTACAACATTACCAAAAGTAATATAAAGTATCTAAGAATTAAACCAATACAGCGTACACAATTACTTAGAAGATAACTCATGAAGAACTCTAATAAAAGACTCAGAAGATCTGAGTCTGAATATTAATAAATATTCTTATTATATTTGTAGATAGCCTTAACCTTGTGAAGAGGTCAATTCTACTCCAATTTAATCTACTATGTCAATGTAACTGTTTTTTCAAAATTCAAGTGAGATTTTTGGAAGAAGGAGGAAGGATGTCTACAGAGTATAGCAAAGACTAATATGGTGAAAAATATGAGCACATTGGGGATTAACCTTATCACATATTAAGAGATATCACAGGACATTTGTGTTTCCAACCAAGAGGGAGTAACAGGGATTAGATGTATTCTGTCTGAAGCAATTAAAAAAAGAGAAGTAAAATTTATAAAATGAGAATTTTAGCACATCGTCAGCAGGTAGTGCAGGACTGGGATCTCTGGGAGTGGGAAACATAATGACTCCTACGGCAGCTTCTTCATGCAGCCTGGAGAAGTTTCCAGGCGACCACACCCCCACCCAGGTGGAGTCCAGAGACTCTCTGAGTTGAGGAGCAGCAAAAAAGGGCATCTGGGATGCCGAAGTGGCTAGATGTTTCAGTACATTCTCCTGGACAGGACAGCTGTCCAGAGAGGGGACCAGAGATCTGTAGAGACTACTTCATCTCAATTTTGGTAAGAATATGCCTGTACAGAAGCTCAGGGTCTGGGATAGAACCATCTGGAAGGTTTCAGTCTGTGACTTAGTAATGATGAGGAAAGACTGTTGCAGTTTAATAAAGTTACAAAAAGAAATGTAGAGCAAAACATCTTCCTCCCCCACCAGTTCCATCGTTACTCAGTTCTCCTGCTTCTACCTTCTTAGATGATAGTTATCAATTTTTTCAAGATCCTTCCGGAAACATTTTATGTATTATAGAAGCAAATAAAAATATTATTTCCTCTAATTTTGGATTAACAATATTTCTTGGGGGATCATTTCATATCGGTACTTGTAAAGTTTTCTCATCTTGTAAGTTTAAAAACTGTTCTCATTGCTACTTGTTAGGATGGTTATTTATCAATCAAATGTTTCCCAGACGTGATTTTTTTTCTTAATAAAGAACGGTTCAATAATGTGTAGTTATGTAACAAAGTACTATAAATTTGTTAAAAAAAATAAGGTGTCATCCTCAAAGAAGCTCTCTTTTGCTTATTAGTTGTTTTACCTCTGTATCAATACGTTTTACATATTATACATGAGTGGTAACCTCTATCTTTAACACAATTCAGTACATTACTGGCACACATAATGATGCACCAAAGTATAAACTCCATGAAGGCAGAGGTGTTTTCCTTTGTTCCTCACATATTCTCTAAATGCTTGGTGATTGCCTAGGAAATGCCAGGTACTCAATAAATATTTATAAATAAATATCCTGATACTGACAGCAATTCATAAAAGCCCAAGTGTTTATGGAGAAAAAATTGTTGCAACTTGAGTGACTGGAGTCAAAAGATACCCAACAATGGTATTTTGAAAGGTATTTCCCTACTGCTTCCATATCGGTTGTCATAACTTTAATACCATCAACACTTTATGACACTGTTTGTTTTGCATAACTTTGCTAATAATATTTTACAGTTTTAGTACTTTTATGAATCTGATAGAAAATATGTGCATATGTGTTTATATAGTATGTGTTATATAATAACCGCAAAGTATCACTTTATAGTCACTGGACAGGATGTGTGAGAATTAGAAAATTGATTGATCTGAATGTGAGGGAAAAGGCTCTAAGGTTCTGTTAGAAAAAGCTATAGGCATTTTACAGAGCAAAATTGTCCAACTTTTTGAAATCAAGTGTGAATATACCTTAAGACAACTATTTGTCATGGCTATAATTGACTTTAGAATAGTATGTAATTTTGTCTTTGTCAATAAGGCCTGAGGGAAAAAAAAAGTCTACTGGGAAGTATCTAGAAATAAGTATTTCCTTTCTTTAAGAAGGGACTTAGTGAAAGAATATTTATTCACCTGCTAATAACAAGTCTATCCTGAAGTGACTCTTGGGTAGATAGTATGAGACCATGAGGAATGCTGTCCTGTTCTGACAGAGCAGAAATGTGAGAATGTCTTTGTAGATGTGGTCGACTCCTTGAACTGCCCTATTTCACCCTAGTATGATGTGAAAGAATCAATGTCTTTATTGCTTAAACTATTTCACTTGCTATTTTCTTCATTCATGCAGTTAAGTTACCCAAAATGACAGATTACATTTAGTTTATGCCCATTTTCTAGATGTTTAAACTGAGTCCTAGAAAAGTAAAGGGATATGCCCAAGTTATACAGTTAGAACTAAATCTATGAACAACTACTTTAGCTGAATATTAGGTCGAGTTTTCTAGCAAAGGAGAAATAGATATTCCACCAGACAAGAATGACCAAATTCTGAGCCTACTTATAATGTTTATGACTTCTACCTGTTTGGTAAACCATGCTGGGTAAGTTGGGTAGGGTGGCCCTGCAGAGAGGAGTGTCAAGTTGTAGTCACTTGATTTGGATTTGTATTCCAACTCTTCTCCCCACTGACTGCATAAGCTCAGATAATTCAGTTTACTCTTTTAAATAGTGGAGGTAACCTGATTTGTCCTAGTGACTAGAGTTGTTAAGAAGTCCAGCCATTGTTGGACTTTTGTGGGACACATAATATATAAACCACAATGTGCTCTGTTTCACTGATAAGCAGCTCTAGTACTCAGTTTTGCCCTTGAGAACGAAGGCAAATCATTTACATTTCCTAGGCCCAAGTGTATTTACAATGTCTGGAAAGATTTACAGTAAAACAGATATTTTCTAGGTTTGAGGTGCATTGGTTTTTATAGTTTATTTATTTTCCTCTAGTTTTCTACAAAGAACATGCATTGTTTTTGCAATCATAAAGAAACTATAAGTATTATTAAAAATAATTAGCAACACTTTTCCTAGCACAGGTGATTTGTGCTTCCATTTCGGTGCCCCAGTGTGTTCAGGCTTGATAAGGAAATTGTTTTTTTTCAAAGGGCACTTTCATTTATATGTTCCATGGATCTGTGTGAAAGGCAAGAGGCTACCTACCATTTAAATAAGACTGTTTATCCCTCCTCTGATTTTAGCAACCTTGCACCCCAGAGCTATGAACAGTTGAAAAAGAAGTGAATGTTTTCTAAATTAGGACATGTTCCATATCTACTTGGGCATATGCAATGATTTATCTCTTCAAATGAAACTTTGCATTCATTAATTCATATTATATTTAATGGTATTTTCATCTAGTTAGGATAGGTATCATTGTGGTTGTGTTTGTTCTTATTGTTGATGATTTCCTGTGAAAAGGTATAGCATGTGCTCAGACTCAGGTTTGCTTCTTCTAAGTGGAGTAAACTGTTCAGTAAAATAGTCAGATGCAAGGTAGCTAATGTGTAATGGTTCCCTAATATACTCTTCCTATATAACCTAATTTAAGTCATATAATAAACACACATACGTACTATTCACCACCATTTTGTAGTTGAAGACAGAACTAAACAGAAGAAAGGAGATTCACTCAAGATCAGAAAATATATGGTGAAAAGTTGAACATAAGCCCATTGGGAAGTGAAGTGGATACTTTCGTATATATTTTCTCTTGTCTACAGATTACATAGTCATTTAATGTAAAACAATCAACTCATCTGCCTTTTCCCTCTTCATTCAGCATGTCTCTCTGCTTTTCTGAATCCCTTTGTTAGTAACCACAGCATTATGCTATTTTCAATTGTCTTCTCAGACACTCAATCCCAGGATGATAGGTGTATATAGTATATAATACAATGAAGAACATAGAACATACTGGCTTAGTCTATATCAAAGATCTTGTTCTATTGCTCATTGTCTGTGAACAAAAATCACTTAGGAAAGTCAATTAACAGTTAATTTGCAGTTTCTTAATATAAAATACATATATAATGAGGATAAAACTAAATGACAAATGCTTATCCTCATAAAATGCAATTTTTATAGAAATGTATATTTGATTCATTTATATTAATATTATTTAATTTAAAATACATTAATTTATAATGATAAAAAGTCTATTTCTATCCAAGGCACTGAACTTGTCTGATTTACATTGTCTTCTGTACAACACTCAGAGGTAAATAAAACATTATCTACTTTGCATATGAGGAAACTGAGACAAGTTGTTTGAATAATTTGCCTTGGGTCATACACATGCCAAAAACTATTGCTTTTCTCTGTGATAACCTAACTCACATTAACCAATGGCACAGACTAACTCCATATGGAGAGAAAAAATAATAAGACAACAAATGGTATTCATCTTTAATAATTTCACAGAAAAGTGTGACTTAATTAGTGTTGTGATATCATCACAACATATTGCTCCTCTATGACATGGGTGGGAGAGAAGTACCAACCAGTCACTGTAGTCAAGACTGGACAACTTGACCATGCTGAGGAATTAGTTTTTTACTGGGGGCATCAACAAAGGATTTTCATCACTGCTGCTCAACATTTTGTAACAAGTATTTACTCATTATCTCAGATGCAAGCCACAAATGTTTACTCTGTTTATTAATTAATTCATCTGCATAGGAAATCTGTCCTTCAGGAGGGTCTTTAAAGGACAGACTTAATTTTAATCATAGTACTAATATAATTTAGATTTTGTTTCTCTTCGCATGTCACTCATTCATTCATTTATTGAATAAATATTTATTGAACATCAATTACATTACATATTTGATTGAAAGATCATGAATAAAGATATGGAGCACTAACAGGGTGGCTTATAGACAAGGATTTTTGCTCTCCCCTTTTTACACCTGGTGTTGAGGAATAAAATGTCTCTTCATGCGAGCCTCATAAAGAATTGTATGATGGCCATAATCTTAGCCTCTGAGCATGGATCCTGAATCTTATCATTTTAGCTGTGAAATCAATGGTTTATGATCAGTGGTTCTCATTTTACTAGTCTATGAACTACTGACAATTGCATAGAATGTCTTGGCTGAATATTAAAATGACTGTTTTTATATTCCACATTCATACCAAATTAGGAGGTCATATAGATAGATAGATAGAGATAGTTTTGGGTTTTTTTAAAGAGTAGAATGAAGGTGAGTAAGCAGGCAGGAAGGAAGAAAGAGGAAGAAGAATCATTTTATTTATTTCTATTTCGTTGTCCACACTGGTTGCTTCCCCCTGGACCTGGGGCTAGAACTCCAGGATATGTGGTCTGTGCTCCTTTAGAGGCAATTGGCCTAACCGTTACTACTCCAGGGCGCAACAACAAAAAAAATTTTCCATGTGCCATCCAGGTTAGGATCCATTAACTATTTTAATACATGTTACTTTCTGGGAAAATTTTACAAGTTTTGGATCCTATTAATGTACATATACAATATATGTAAAATGTATACCTTAAATATATTTCAGAGGGTTCAGAGTTTCTGCAGTCCATGTACACACCCATTGACAACTGTAGACAAGACTAAGAACTCTTACTCTAGATATATTCCCTGATTTTAAAACCTGGAGAAAGTAGTTTAGGTACAAGACAGACACTGATAATTTCTGAGCAATAAAAGTATGCTGAGGCCCAGAGAAGCTGAGACTCTTCTTCACGTAACTCTGCATATTGAGAGTTATTCTTTCCAGGGGAAAGTAATTTCCTTACATTTTTGTACATTTCTTACATTATGAAGAAACATCTATCAGAATGATAAAAAATACTGATTATATTTGATTAAGGTGATCATATTCAAGAAAGTTAGAAAAAAGACTGCAGTATTTAAAGAAAAGCAGGTTGAAAATGTGTTGTGAGTTGGGGATCATGGTCTGCGACTGCTCTTGTCTAACAATCCTGGGCAGAAAGATTTTGGATTTCAGCCAGAAGAGAGGACTTAGATTTTAATTAAGCATTGGTGAATGTTCTAGATGGTTGAATGAGGTTAGAGGGAGGAATGTCAGTTGACTTCTTTTAGTTACATTGTCTTAGTTTTAGTTTTTGGTCAGAGAAATACATAACTGCAAGAAAAAGTCAATGCTCCTTGCATAATGACTTAAGACCTAGAATATGATTACTAAGAAAAATAAAGATTTTTGACGACTGAACTTATCTACCTCTACTATGCTCCTGCATCCTAAGTGTCAAAGAAGAAAGCTTAAATGTAACTTCCTCTCCACATACACATAACAGAGAGAGAAAGAAGAGTGAGAAAGGGTGTGTGTTTCTGTGATGATTGAAAAGTCAAAGTCAATTCATACAGTGAGTGATTTTTCTAAATTCATTGAACTAAGGCAAAACCTCTTCTTGGAAGAAGCTAGGCATTCTAATTTAGTTTCTACTAGATAATTTAGGTTGATTTTAGTAGGTCATTTTCAAACTCTTGTCCATGGGAACTGAAGTTTTCAGGAAAATTCATAAGAAAGAGCTAGCGTTAAGAAGGGGTACCCCAGGAACAAGAGGACTCCTGACTGCCACAGAGCTGCTCTGTCTTGTTTTGATTTAAATAGTGAGATGTTTCCTTAAAATTTTGTTTGATAAGCAAAACTGCTGTTTCTTCAAATATGTAAGTTATTGCTTAAAAGATTTAACATGTTAAAATACTTTTTAAGTGACATTAAAATGTCTTACGTAAATTGGATATAAATCTGTAACTCATTTATATTTTCTTGAGGAAGCCTACATATCTTAGCTATGTGATGGGGAATGGGCACTACCATAATCAGAGTCAAATTTCATAGAGAAGTTGTCTCACATGAGTGTGCCTTAAAATCCACCCTCCATATAATGGTATATCTAGCGGCATGTTCCTTAAAGCCTATTCTGGAGAAAAGCACCTCAGGATGTTTTCTTACTGTGGAGAAAGTGACCAATGCTTTTCAAGGAATGGCTTCTCTACAATCAATGTGTTATAATGGAAATATTAGGCTGGGATCAGATAGGCTTAGCTCTACCATAAGTCAACTCTTGTAGACTTGGGAAAGAGATTTGAACCTATAAGTTTCATTTCATCTACTCTGCATAATAAGGATAAAATACACATTTTGTCAGGTAGATATGAGAATTAAATGAACTAGTACTCAGTAAATAATATCGAGTTTCTTCGGAATCTTATGAAGAAGTGACAAAGGTAGAGAAAAATCTCTGAAAATCTTTACTATGAGAATCCCATCTGGCTAGCTTGGATGACAGGAGAAAAAAAAACCAATGCTATGGCTTTGGGAAGGTATATGAATAATCACATAGTCAGATGAGTGATTTCCAAATTCCTTTCTAAGTTTCAGGGCCAAGGCTTCCTGGGTTTAAGGACAATCATCAGACCTCTAGCTTTGGTAAGCACTGAGAAACTTTTACTTAATAAATAGAGATTTTCCCCCCAAAGAGAATGGATTCACTCTTGATCAATTGAATTATTTAAAAAAATTCTAAAAGTATGTAAGGAATTTGGCTCTGTTCTCTATACAATGTTATTTACCAAATTATATCATGGTTCATAACTACAAGAATTCCTAGAAGAATACAAAATAACTTGAGATTCAAAGGAGACCTATATACTTGATGGAAGCACCAGGGAGACATGAATGCAAGTTAATTGCCACTGTGGGGACTGCCATTTCATTTCCTTAAACATGTTTTGCAATGGTAGATGAGTTTAAAAAAAATGATGGAGGACTAAAATTTCCAGAGCTCTTTTACTAAAATAATACTAGAGAATTGCATATGAATTTAATAGTTTGGGAATTTCAAGGTGGTATTCTTACAAAAAATAGTTTTTAATTTTCACTTTGATCCCCTTTTGACAATTGTCTATTCCTTTCTATAAGTGTCTACCATCCACCTTTGTAGCAAAGAAAAATATTATTTTTGGTATTTCATAGTGGTTGATATTTTCCCATCATAAAACTGTTCATATAGAATTTTTAGCTTTTTATTTCTGAATCATCCTATATGATTCACACAACATGAGAGTAGGCATTACATCTTTATTGTTTACCACAACAACTCTAATACCTTATATGATTTATCTTTGTCTTTACCTGAGGATGTGCAGTAGTATCTCATTGTGGTTTATATTTGCATTTCCTCGAAGTGTGACAATGTTCAGCACTATTTTATTTGCTTACTGGTCATTTGGATAACACGTTTGCAAAATGCCTTTTATATTGAGTTGTACACATTTTCTTATTGGTATGTAGGAAGATATTTTTCATTCTGGACATGAGTTTATGCACACATATTGACATTTATGTATCTATATATGATACAAATACATTATTCTATTCACTCATGTTTTTAAATCACTAAGCAAAATATTATATATCACATGTATAATATGTTCCAAGAGCAATGCTCATTCTAGGGATTAATGAAGATTACTTTATAAATTGTTTATATATGTTTACAAGAAAAGAACATGATGGAATTTTACAATAATAAATGTCTAGCTGGGAAGAAGAATGGTAGTTTCCAGTCTCTGATTAGCCTGTAATCTCTCACTAGACATTCTGAATATCAAATTATTTTGTTGTGTGTCTTTGTGAGTATAATAGTTTTTAATCATCATAGGCATCAAGAATTTTCTTGAAGTTTAAGTAGCTCTAAAATTTTAAGTTGAAAGTACAACTATGGCTCTGTGTTGAGGGATATATATGCTATGAAGAATTTATAAATAATAAACTCTTTCAAAATACAATTTATGATGAGCAACATGATTTATCCACTAAGCAGTTTTTAAGTACTATCTCTATTATTAAAGAAATTCCAAGTGTTTTGTTTCACAAAATGTATTTATCCCCTTGAATTTTTTAGGTATACTCATTCTTTTACTTATCTTGTAAAGTTATAATGTGGTTTAGTTTCTTAGTTTGACAGACTAATCACATGAAGATTATATGATAATCACATTTATGGGGATAAATGAATGTTAAGTAATGAATCCATTTTCTTCCAGATGAAAGAGAGGTATCCAGCAGCAGTAATATTGGAAGTCAAAGCCTTTTTCAGTGATTAATTAATTGATTGAGTCATTCATTCACTAACCTATTCAATTAGTTAATCAATAAGTTTAGTTAATCAGTCCACCAATGCTATTAGCACCAACACTGTGGAAGGATCTATATGATGAATGACTAGGCACAGAAATAAAAAAGATGAGATCTTTCCTCTCCAAGTTCATATAGTCTAGCATCGAAGATAAGTCATCTAAGATTAAATGTAGGAAAGTATGTGTTATAAGTAATTTCTAGAGAAAGGACTATGGCTGTTAATAGAAGAATTCAACTCATGGCAAAAGGGTCCCTTTGAAAGGTACTATGAAGGGTTGAAACATGAAAGGAATTGAGCTATACCTAAACTACTGGATATTATACTGTTAGTCACCTTTAAAATTTATATTTAAGCTAATTAAGATAAGAGAAAATTAAAAATTCAGTTCTTTCTTACTTCAAATAACCTCATTTCTAGTGCTTAATCAATGGGATTTATCATGGTGAATGTCACATATATAGAAGATATCCTTTATCATAGAACATGACTATCTAGATAGAAGAGCATGAACAAAATTCAAATATAGAAAAATGAATAGCATATCTGAAGAAGATCAAACGTTTCAGTCAGTATATCTAAATTTAGGTAATTTGAAAGTGACAGGAAGTAACTTTGGAAAAAAATTGCAATCAAACTATGGAGGCATTTGAAATTTGATTTTGTTTTATAAACTTGCTGTGTTATATACAGATGTTGATTTACAATATCATATAATGTTATGATGTGATGTTCTTCCATAAAATTTTAAAAGTAAATGAGTGATCAGAAATATACATGAGCAATGTTGGTTTGATAGCAATGAAGAATATTTAAAGAGGGAAGAGAGAGTGGCTCCACATCTGATTTAGATCAACAGCAGTGCAAATACAGGGAAATTAAGGATTACGTGCCCATCACTCATTCATTCAACAATTACTTATTTAGTATATATTCTAGGTCATTAATTTTCTAGATGAGGGATATAGAAAAAAGTCAAAAATTCTTTCTTCTTGAGCTGACTAGACTTTAAATTCATTACCTCCGCGTACTTAAAATTAACATGGGTGATAGGCTTATTTACTTTCATTTTACTGTTTCCAAACCTACATAACAACAATGTAATAATATGTGGCTATACCTGTGTTATATTTTTACAGTAGTTCTTGCTTCTCTGTGGGGGATTTATTCCAAGAACCTCAGAGGATACAGTAGATAGTACCAAACCTTACATATGATGTTTATTCCCATGCAACCTATGATAGCTTAATTTATAGATTAGGCAAACTAAAATATTAACAGCAATAACTATAATAAGTAGAATATAATTATAATATAATTATAATAATATGCTATAATTTAGGTTATATGAATGTGGTCTCATTCTCTCTAAAAGTATCTGTTTACAATGCTTTCTGACTATGACAGGCCGTAGGTAAATGAAATCATGGACAATGAAAGTGAGGATAAGATTATGCTCTATTATATGATTGACACTCTTCTAAGTGTTTTACTTATTTAACAATAATTTATATTCTTAACTACCTTATAAATAAGAGATTAGTATTTACTTCATTTAACAGGTGAGAAAACTGAGACTTCACATTTTCAAATTTGTCTAATCTCATCCAATAACTCTGCAGTAGAAGAGGATTTTCGCCAAACCATTTGAGGGTTATCCCGAGATAGAAGCAACGCACACAGATTTATGGGTTCCAAAGCCCATACCTGCTCTTAGAAATTGTAGTATTCAATGACATGATTGACTATGGAATATGAGTGAAAGAAAATAAATTGGATTTCTGGATATTAGTGACACTCATTTAGGGATGTACCAGAAACGTATCTTGACTTTACACTGCTCCCTGAGTAAGCCTGAACAGAGTCACAATAGCTCACATTATCACTGCTATGACCACAATAGATATTCCATTAGAGTTAATCCTAAATTTAGAGGACAGAGGAGAACAAAAATAGAAACACTCAACAGAGACAGTCTAAATAAGTGACTATGTTGATTGGAATGGGAGTTTTCACTAAGATATGGAGATGATCATAGCAAGCTCAGAGTCCCTGAATCTTTCACTGTTGTGATTGGAAAGGAAAGGCTTACTTTTGGCTGCTGGTTGGTAGTTTGTCTCTTTGGTGAATGGGTGACATTTCCAATCAAGGGCAAATGGCTCAAAAATCAAGACTCTTTTCTCTGCCACTCAGGCTTCCAGACTTTGGGAGCTGATGATGCTTGAATACTGGGTCCTTTGCTCAGCTAAACTCCTTTTGTCAGTGGACCAGCTCTTTGTTATTTGTTACAAGCTGATACATTTCCCAAGGCTGAAGATTTTGTCTCTATCCCTTTTTTTTCTTCTAAACTGCACTTCAACAAAGTCCATAAATTTAGCACCCAAAGAGAGTCAATCCCCTCTTCTGAGTCTCCTTGCTTCACCCTTTATCCATTTCTTCTTCATTTAATGTTTCGATTACTCTAAAGGTCTCTTAATCTGGTCTCCAAATTCTCCCTATTCCTCCTCCATTGTAATGCATTGCTTCTGATTTGTCTTTTTAAAATGCAGATCTGGTTATGCAAATCCGTTGATTAAGAGCCTTTATAAATGCCCATTGATCTTTGAGGCTGTCCAAGCTTCTTTACACTTCCCAAACAACTCATGATCTAGATCTGTTTTCAACAGTTGACACCCCACGCTCTCTCTTCGCGATCTTTTGAATAAAACTGATTCAGCTCTTCTCCCCTAAAGCATACCATGTTGTTTCATACCTCTTGCCTTTGAAAATTGTAATATCAATTAAAATTTTCTTTTGTATGATTTCAGTTTTATTCTCACATATTACTTGCTATTTCTGTTTCATACCTTAGGGAAAGACCTAAGTCAGATTTTTGGGAACCAAAACATAGGTACTCTTAGTCAGGTCAAGGCAGGACTCCTGAGGCAAGATTTCAGACATATTTCTACACTCATGCCTTGAGATGGAGCCGCTTATATTAAGAATGATTCTGTTGTTCAGAAGCTTATAGGAGATGTTCATGTACTTAAGTTTTTGCTGATAAATCTTTGAAACTAATCATCTGCTCATGCTAAGTAACAGTGATTGACTGACAGCATATTTAATATCTAGGTTCTGCTGTCTAAGCATCTGTCCCTCCTTGGTCTCCTTTGAGGAACTTCATGTGTCTCTGTGGAAGTGGGGTCCCTGCTAGTGACAGCAAAAATCTATATCACATCATTTTGAGCCCACAAAAGCATCACAGGTTTGGTGCAAATCAGAGGTAGCAGTGATACTTTATGTGGAGTCAACTCAGTTGTCTCTTCTATGGGTTCACTCGCTTTTGTCTGTACATCCAAGGAAAAAGATCAGACACTTGCTTTTGTCTGTACATCCAAGGAAAAAGATCAGAAACACCAAACACAGACAAGCAAAATCAACAAAAAAGGAGGAATTTCAACAAAGAGAATAGAAATGAGAGGACAGTCCATAGAAAGTTTTGTAACTGAGCCAATAAGGGAATGCAACAGGTCTAGGTGCATGGGAATAAGAGGAGTTAAAAAAATGACTGAAGGAACACTGGTTTACAACAGTATATAAGTTTAAAGTAGACAGTGTTATAAATCAATATTTATAGTTCACCACCAAAAGCCTAGTTTCCATCTACCACTGTACAATTGACCACTTTTATCCATCCTCTTCATCCTTTTCTTCTGGTAACCACAATTTTTATTTATTATATCTAAGAGTTTGTTTTCTTTGTTCATTAGAGGAGAGGAGGAGACCAGAGGAGGAGACCAGAATTGTCCTGCATGCTAAAGGGAGAGAAGAGGCAATGAAGGAAGAAAAGATAGGAACAAACAGGAAAGAGAAGGGCAGAATCCTGCAGGCATAATGGACTTTAGTGATTCTTGGATTATGACTCTTGGAATGGAATGTGACTCTTCTCCACACTTTCTCAAACTTTAGAGACTCTATTTATTCCATAAGGTGTTTAGTATATGAAGATTCCTTGTGGAATCATTGAATGTTTTAAGTTCTGTGCAAACTGATACCAAGCAAAATATGGATGAATTAAATTTAAAAAGCATTGAATATAAACTTAAGTATGAAGGTGTAAGTTCCTAGAATGAAAGAAACATGGGGAATGGATTGGATTTTCCCCAACCTTGGGGTTGACATTATCTGAGAAAATTATACCTGAACCTTTAATGTACAACTGTCACCTAGATGACATTTGAGTAATAGCAATTAGTTCCACATCCTCAAGTTCAGTCGCTTATAGATAATAGGAGTGGATTTCAGGTCAGTGTTGAGGCCTGGCATGAAGACCAGACATGGTCTTCATGTGCCAGCTCTCGAAAAGAGCAAGAGGCCAAGAACCAACAGGAGTAACATTCTTTATGTGGAGGAATGTGACTCCTTCTGTGACTTTCCCAAAACTCTCAGAAGTACATAGGTGGAAATAACGATTGAGTTGCAATCACTGAGATATTAAGAAATACAAGAAATATTGCATTTTGTCATTCTGACTTCCTAAGGATGTTTAACAGGGTAAGATGTGGGCATATGGAGTTGAATGAGAAACTGCTTTAGATCTAAAATAAAGCAATGAGGACCCAGAATTTTCTAGCAAGGAGGACCCAGAATTTTCTAGCAAGGAGAGGCAGAGTGGTCTAAAGGAAAGAACCTGAGCATCAGAACACAGATCAGTCCACCCTCACTCAGCCCACACCAGACCACAATGAGTGGGGGATATGGCTGAAGTTCTAGGGTCACACTCTCTCCTCTTTTCTCCCCATATGCCTACCTCACCCCACTTCTTTGGCATCATCATTTATTTCAACCTGTTCTCTTTTCCACAAAATTGTCATTAAAAAAATTGTTTGGGGACTAACTGGAACTGGCTAAGTTGCTTTGCTTCTTTGGCCTCAGTTTTCTAATTTATGATATGAGGCATTGGAACAGATGGCTGCAAATATCCATTCGAGCCTTACAGTGTTATGTGAGAGAAATTCTATTCCTCAAAATCCTCTCCCTTCAGAGCTTTGACTTTCGAGGATTTGAACAGAAGAGAACACTTCATTCCCTATTCAATATGTTACAAGCTTAAATTTCTCATCTGTAGCTTTCATTGTGTTCAGATGGCCAGAAAAGAAATGCTGTGGTATATTTATAAACTGGTGACTAATATGACATTAAACACTTAAGATACAAAACTATGCCAGACACAATGAATATTTATTAGACACAACATTTTTATCTCAAAATTAAACCATCAAAAATGTTCAAAATGCTTTAATTTTCAATTGATTTTAACTATAAATTGTTGTTAGAAAATATGACTCAATTTTCAGCTTAAGTTCTTTTTCTCACATGGATTTTTTGCTTCCAGTATTATTCAATACCTGTATCCACTATGCAAAGTGAACACACTTTCGGTGAAGGGCAGAACTTG
This sequence comes from Solenodon paradoxus, assembly GCA_004363575.1. Classification (NCBI taxonomy): domain Eukaryota; kingdom Metazoa; phylum Chordata; class Mammalia; order Eulipotyphla; family Solenodontidae; genus Solenodon; species Solenodon paradoxus. The sequence goes on from RJWH01000029.1 coordinate 142,096, forward strand.
CAAGGAACTACTCACCCTTCACATAAATTTGCTCATCAGAACCCTTCTTTCTTTGATCTTGAATATGGGAACTTCAGCACCAAAATGACTAATAAGACTTTTATGACATGATGGAATTCTTGTCAATTCAGGATCACTTTTAAGGATAGAAGCACAAAAGGAAAGAACATGTATGAATCATTCAATATGTGTCTAGCCTTGTGTCTGGATCTCCGACAGCTTTTTAAAGGGATGAATGAATGAACAAACACACATTAAATGCAGACTGCAGATCTTGCTCAGGTAACACCAAATTCAGTCCTCCAAGATGGAGACTGAAAGACTCACACTACATATAGTTAATGAAAGAAAGGTGTCCCAGGCCCCCTTGCTGGTGGGTAGTGGAACCATCATTTGAATGAATACAACACTGATTCCTGAGGGAGGGGGACGAGATATCATAACAAAGATATTAGATTGTCTGTAATCTCTTGGGGAGAGTATAGACCTATAGATGATAGGATAACCTCTGAAAAATGCAGGGCTTGGGGTTAGAGAGTTAGGTTTGACTTCTCTCTTTGCCCCTTAGCAATTGTGTAACTTTGGAAAAGTTCATTAACACCTAGTTTATCAAATAAGAAACATAATACCTAGAAGTTTCATTCAAAGGATTAGAGAAAATCTATAGAGTGTCTCCACATAACCTGATGCTTTGGGGTGTTCAACTAAGGCAGCTATTATTAATAGAGGTTCTAATTAAATATTTCATGAATGGTAGCCTCAATTATACAAACATTTAAATAGCTCAGTACCATTTCAACTTCTAAAAAATGAAATAACACACAAAACCTTTGAAAATCTCTAATGAGCAAATGGAAAGTGAAAGTTCTGGCACTAAAAAAGTCATTATTGTAAGAGAGGTAATTATTAGTGTGAGCTTCCTGGAGTATCACTGACTTGACTTCTAATTTTGTTTAGGACAAAGGCCTTAGCAATGCATAATCAGTTAAAATCCCTAAAAGAAAACATATTTTGCCTGATCTATACCCATCCATCCTATCCTTAATGCTAAAGTGAAGCTCCTTCTGTGTTTCTACAGAACAACACATACACTTCCTACGCCTTCCAGGGGATTTTTGCTTTGTGCTTAGCAGTCACAAAGTGAGTAGCATAGCTCGTGCACATTCTTGGTTTCCGTATCAACAAGTCTTTCAATTACACACTCTGATGTGCCAGGCCTGCCTGAATGACTGAGAGTTGTTGCTGATGGGGTTTTCTCTGCTTACCTTGCAAGAATGCAAAGCTGTTTTGGTTTTATTTGTATGCAACGTAGCTAGTTAGCCCTCAGTCTTTCTTCGTACACATAAACACTAAAATAAGACTGCTTGATAGTGCTTCAGTACCAAATGCTATAATTGGTGTGAACATGTAGACTTTGATTATATTTAAAAGTAGATAAAAATCAGCCTTAAACTCTTTTGCCTAATGCTTGAGAAAGACAGATGCTGGGGGAAGCTGTGGAAGCAGAATGTTAATGAAGAATATAATATCTAATGACAAAAATCCTGGGTCAAATTTTAACTAAGCAAGTCATCATCACTTCCTTGTCATCATCAGAATAAAAATTATGACAGCAATAACTACAACTACAAAGGATAGCTACCCGCTTTATGCCAGGTCCTGTACTAGCCATTTAAAATGTCTTATATCCTTGAAATTTACAACAATATTAAGACTATTATGGCTTAGTTTAAGAGCAAACTGCGTTTTACGTAACTTTATTATAACTCAGGTCTCTCTAGGGGGATTCACACATGGATAGTCTAACTCCAAATTCATGTTATTTTCACTATGTCACTCTATATTTGCCCTTATGCTACATACACAATCATGTTTAAGTCGCATAAAATTTTAAAATCTGTGTTCTCTCATCTGTATTGTTGTCATTCACTGGGTCACATAATTAGTTAAGGATCAACTGCAATAATGTGCCAAGATATACATTATTGTTGTAATATGGAATGCAACTAATGATTAGATTATTTTTACCCCTTGCAAGAAATACTACAGTTTTATCATATTACTAGCAACAATTTCTACCACTCACTATGCCTACAAGATTGGGGGCCTGGTTTCTACAAAAGGGTACAGAAGGTTCACCCCAGTGTTTGATCGCTTCTTCCTTCTTTTACTCAACACATGCACTAGATTGTCATTGCCTGATGGTGCATACCCAAAGCGGGGCAAATCCTCACTGTCAGCACCACCGTGGAAGAAATACACTGGAGAGTAAGTCAAGCATTTGTCCTTATCTGTGTCAAACAACTCAGCTAAGTATATTTTCTACAGATACTTTGGAAGTACTTTTAGAAGATGGATTGGGAGTAGGAGAAGAAGAGTCATTTTAAGGAAATGGGGTGGAACTCATCGGTAAGACACTGAATCAAAGTGCTTACTGGACGCTTACCATTTTCGTGCCATGACGGTAGGGGGCGCCAGGATACAACAAGGTTGAGCAGGGACGAGGGACTTACTTCTTCCCATTCCTGTGGGCTTCCACCTCCTGTACACACTGTAGGTACACTTCACTCCATCAGCAGCTGTTTTCCCCAGAGCAGCTACTAAATCCAGATTGCAATTTTTAACACTTGCAGCAAACTAATGACGTTTAGTCAGGTCCCTTCAGACACATCATAACCAGAACACTTTCCTCTGGGGAAAGGTCTCAGCTCCACAGCGTCCCGCTTTGTTGCTTAGAAACATCAGAAGCAACAAAACAGTGTCCCTTCTCAGATGAACGAATGTTGCACTTTAAAGCCCCTTCTCCAAGCTTTTACATTTTATAAATTCCAGCCTCCTTCCTTCCTTTTCTGTATTTACTACCTTCATGCTACTTTAGTCTTCCCCTTTTCTGTTATCTAGTGGGCAGTTTTATACCTGTTGAGCCATGCTTCTCTTATTGCTCTCTGCTCAGATAAATGCTGTGGGTTCTACCTCCTGCCCACCCTGTGTATAAACAGTCCACCTGCCATTTTACTTAGATACTAGAACTGATGTTTTAACCTTAGGCAAGAAGGGGATGGGAATATAACACTCAGTTGTCTGAAAAGTTATGAGATTTTGGCTAGGAAACAGGAGAGGAACGTCATTTACAGAAGAAGCTATTAAGTACAAACATGGAGTAATTATTTTCCTCAGCTTTATTGAGATACAATTGACAAGTTTAAGGTATACATTTTGCTGCTTTCATACACTTGCACATTACAAAATAATTACCACCACAGAATACTTGTATCATGTCAAATAGCTGCAGTTCATTTTTTTCCTGTGGTAAAGATATTTATGATCTGTTCTCTTAGAACTTTCCAAGTGCACGATACCTCATGCATCATTACATACAGTATCATTAACCATAATTGTCATATTGCACATTAGACACTCAGACCTTAATTCATTTTCTAACTGGAAGTTTATAGTCTGGGCAACAGATCCCCATTTCCCATAGACTTAGGCAACCACCCTTCTAGTCTCTGTTTCTCTGTTTGGCATGTTCAGATTCTACATATAAGTGATACCATACAATATGCATCTTTCTCTATATGGCTTAACTAATTATTATAATTGTCTTCTAATTAGAATCTAGAGACTAAGGACAGTCAAGATAGAGAGCACACAGCATATACATACAGAAGTAAGAGCTGTGTCCTAGGAACTGTTAAGTCCATATAGTAGGGAGAGGGGAGACAGGGCAGTGAGAGGAACCTACAGAGGTAGAAAAGAGCTTGGTCTCAACATGATGTTAAAGCCTTTGTTCTTTGCCTTATGATCATAAGAGTGCAGAATATATTAGTCTTTTTTTAAAAATACCTTTTCATTCTGAATTTTTAACTTACACAGAAGTTGCAAAAATAGTAGCAAAGTATTTCCTTGTTTCCCTCTCCCCACTTTCCTTAATGTCAACACTACACAACCCTAATGCAGTGACTGAGGAAGGGAAATTAATAAACTACAAACTTCATTAGTTTTTCTACTAATGTCACTTTTCCTCTTTCAAAATCCTGTGTAAGATCTCACATTACATTTATGTATTTCCCTTATTTCCTTAGTTTGTGATAGTCTCTAAATCTTTCATTTTTTATAATAATCTTGACACTTTTGAGTAGTGCTGATCTATTATTTTGATCCTCAGTGTGAGCTTATCTTATATGTTCTAAAGATTGATGTGAGGATGTAAATTTTGGTCAAAAGTAATTTTATGTTCTCAGTGCTTTTTGTCAAGAGTTTTAGAGTATTATATATTATGGCTGGTGATGTTAACTTTGTTCTTCTGGTTAGGCTGGTATAGTCTGAATTTCTCCACTGGCAAGAACTAACTGTTTCTTTGTATTAAGTATCATGGTAAGTTTCATGGAGGATACTTTAGGATGATGCAATCCTATTTATACTCAGACTTCCATTTATGAGTTTTAGGACCCATTGGTAGAGCTTTGTCTGCAACATTTATTATTGTGGTGTTTATCTAAAGTTAATTCTCTTTTTTTTCTTTCCTTCTGCATTTATTAATTAGAATCCTTTTTGGGAACACCCTGGTAAAGCAGCAGTTGGGTCAATTGCTTATGAAGGAGCAGGTCATATACCTGGGTTCCAGTTCAGGGCTTCAGGGGGAAACAACCAATATGAACAACTAAAATAAAAATAAAATAACATAGAATAAAATGAAATGTTTCTTTCTCCTTTTTTTTCCTGCTTATTTTCCTTCATCCAGCCCGCACATTCCCTTTAAAAGAAAAACAGAATTTCTTTATGAGGAAAAGCTGAGTAGGATAGCAAGAGTAGTAATATTGTCTTAGAATAACATCTTACAGAATAGTCTGTCAGGTGCAGGATTGGAAGTATTAAGGCTGGAGGTCTATAGCCTAGTGACTAACTGTGGAGCAAAGGAGGAGGAAAAGCAAGGCAGGGAAGAGTTCTCTGATCTGTGTCTGTGATGTGGTTAATTGTGATGAGGAGCTCAGGAAAGTACTGGGTCCAGGAAAGTATACCCTGTTCTTTAAGATGCAGCCTCATTTAAAGCTCTATACTCTTTTGTCTCAACAAATTGACTGAAGGAAAAATAGTTGAGTAAGTGGTCTAAAATATGGAAACCATAAAGACACAAAATTTAACACTTACTATCATGCTTATCCTGCAGAACTCCCTTAGTGCACAGGATAAAATACACATGATCTGGTTTTTGTCCACCCTTGTGACCTCCTCTGCAGTCGTACCATTTTACATCCTGTTTTCAAGCCAAATCCAGCAACTGTCATGCTCTCAACATTGCACACTCGATGCTTTCACTGACAGTTTGATCATTTGCACCATCTCCTTCCAACCGCCATCAACAGAACCACATCCTGTGGTTGAATACTACACATTCTTTTGGACTCAGTGTATGTGTCTCTTCCTCCAAGATTCTTCTGAAACACACAGGAAATTGTGAATGGAATTCGTATTTACATTTGTCACTGTCTTAAACACGCTGTATTTAATCATTGGCACATGAGTTCATGTTCACGCAATTTAAGAGCAATGTTAATATTAGGATAGGTGTACTATCTATTTGTTGCTTGTTGTATTCCACATTTTACCTACATTATTTATTTCTCTATCCTATGAAGTGGTTGCTATTATTTTTACTCAATTTATAGAGTAGGAAACAAGCTTAGAGATAGGGGGCAAGTTACCTGAAGCTACTCTGCTGGCATGCCTTGTTCTAGGCTGACTCACAAGGCTGTGTGCCAAACCACAGTACTCTCTTACCCTCTCTCATGTCGTGTCCTTGAAGTTGTGAGAGCACATTGCTTTTCATCTTTAGTTTCATTTCTCTGAGAAAGCTGGAAAGGTGGCAAGCAATGGAAGAGACTAGTATCTCTTAGTTTGTCTTTTGAGAGCAGAGTGTGGAGGATCCCACTCCTTGCTCCTTGTCTGTTTCTCAAGGACCCACAGCAAGCTCCCTAAGAAAATATGTGGGGCACATGGGCTCAGAGTCCTTCAGTCCAATTCTTTGCTTACTTTCTTTTGTGTGGCTTTGTTTCATGCAAAACGCAGAGCGTGCTGCTGTGTGGGAAAGATTTAGGATCAGAGAGAATGAGATGTCAGACACAATGGACTTTATGATAACCTGGTTCTGTGGAATCGTCATTATTTCTCAATTGCCACCCTCCCCCATGCGTTGTACTGACTCTAATTGCGACCAATTTGAAAGTTTCTGTTGCATCTGCCTTGATAAAACATGTACAGCTGTGGAAATAATAAAAATAAAAACTCACTCTGAGTGTGTATGTGGGGAGGGTGGGATTGTCACAAATTGCCACTGATTTCTTAAAATGTAAATGTTGCCTTTCCTTCCAAATAGCATTGTAATTTCCCAGGGTGCAGTTTTCTCCGCTCATGGGCATGTATACAATGAATATTTTCACATGTACTTCTCCCTATAGTAGTACTGGAGTTGCAACACAAAAGCGAGCCTTCAACTAAGTCTTTTAATAAGATTAAAATTGTTGGGTTAATAGCATCTCTCTAGTATTATAAGATACAGAATTACAGGATTGAAAAAACACAAAATAACAGCAAAATTCTTCTTACAATGAGAGAGCATTCTATATACTTCTATTTCTCCTTGTGCCACTGTGCCAGATCACTGTTTTGTAGCTGGTACATATTCAAGGAATATTTAAGGAATATTTGATGAGTCAATTGTAGGATTTCCCCCAATGAAAACTGTGGGAAGTCAGAAAGGAAGAGCATGAGTAGGGCCAGAATGTGGTTTAAACCCTAATTCTTTACTGAACAATGATTTGAAATTGGTTTATCTTATAGCACTGCAACCTCAATAAAGTGACTATCTATTCTTGTTATCAGTAATGAGGACTCTGGGGCTTAGAAAAACCTCCCTGTAAAACTTTGAGAAACTTCATTCCCGGCTCCATCAATGCCAGGAAACAGACTGCTGCCCAAACTCTACCTTCCACCCCAATTTGCCACATCTAGGGAGCAGCTTGCAACCCTCCTTAATTTTCGAGTTCGAATACCTAGTGTGAATTCTGACTCCACCGTTTACTGTGTGATTTGAAGCTTATAAACTAATAGCTTTGGACTTCAATTTTCCCATCTGCAAAACTAGATTAATAACAATAGCCACATCATAGGGCTCTCGTGCAGATAAAATAAAATACAAATGGCATCTTTAGAATGGTATCCAGACATAGCTAGTATTTAATAACAATAATAATAGTGATAGTCATGTTCATGCAAATGTTCATGCAAACATTGCAATCAACGTATTTCATATGCATTACTCCAATCTACACAAAAATCATGAAAAAGAAAGATCTTAATTCCTCTTCTACAGATCAAGAGGTCAAGCCTCAGGCAGTTCACATGGTATGTTCAAACTACAAAATGAGTAAATGAGGAAGCTAAACATGGAATTTATGCCATATAGCCTCTAGAAAGCATTTTATTTTACTATCAGCAACTATACTTTTAAAATTCATTTTATAGTTTGTTTCCTCCACAATACTATATACATAGGAAAATGGCAACAGATCTGTTTTATTCATAATTATTTTTGCCAGCTCCAAGAATAGTACCTGGAATAATTTATGCTTAATAGTGAGTGAATGAAGGAGTGAATAAAATTGACTAAAAATACAATATGTGGGACGCAGAGTGAGTCTCTATTGGGCTTGGTTATTTCCAAATTGTTCATCTGAGTGATAATGAGTCATTTCATGGTCTTGATGTTTAGTTTTCTTACTTCAAAATAAAGGATCCTAACTAGTTCAATCAGTGAGTCTTGTTATTGAAGCACTAAAATATACAAATGCTTTGGTTCATTGGAAGAGATGGATCTCGCCCTCCTTCATCTTCAGTGAATATTCCTTATATGCCAAGTCCTCTATTAAATATTTTATAAATGTCATCTAATTTGATCATTTTATCAAACCAGTGGGGAAGGTGTTATCATGAAACCCATCTTACAGAATAGAAAACAAATGTTCAGAAAGTTTTAATGACTTGCCTGTCATACAGCAAGTAAATGATGAGTAAATCCTGAAACCTGTCAGACTAATTCAGGAATTTCCTCTTAACTACTACTCATATTGCCTTTCATACAAAATAGTGGAAATTTCAGATGAAAAATGAAACATAATTGAAATATCTTTCTTGTGTCAATTCTTCTTTAAGACAAAGAGAAAAAACTTAGTTTTATGCTAAAATAATTATATAATTGTTATTCTGTTACTTATGTTGTTTGACATTGTACTATCTCTTCATAGGGAGCTCTTGACAGTAAATGGTATAAGCTGTCAGCAATTCTATTTTCTCCCATTAAGAACTCATATCAACTACAATTTCATAAAGTGCTGAGCAACAGGCAAATCTACCAGGAAAATCAGAACATGAAATTATTTTTAATCACCAAAATGGTCCCTTTAATTATTTGAAAGATATTTTTTATAATGTGCAATTTAAGTAAATAAACTACAACATTTTCCTGATGCACATATATCACTTTTTCACATTATGAGTACCAGAATTAATGTTTGCTAAGAACAAATAAGAGTAAAATTAAATATTTTCCAATAGAAATCATAACTGAGTACTTGTATAACAGAATTGTTTGTTTAAACAAACTAGACTTGTGTTTTATTATATCTCAGGGATTCCAGTTCTGCCATTCCATTTTACATTTGTTTCCAAAGCAATTAAGGATGTATATTCAGTAAAATGGAAGAACCAAGGAAATATGACTGTTTTTATATGCTGTAAATCTAAATATAACTCATCTATAACATTCACCATTCTCTGAACTACTATACTTTCTCATATCTCCAAGACTTTGAGTCGGGTTCAAGGTAAATGAACTCTGCTGAGTATGACTGGGGGAATCTTTGAAAAAAGTTCTCCCAACTTGACAAATTCCTATTCTCCATTAAAAACTAGACAAATAAAAACAAAATATGTGACTGTAAATGATCATATGTTATTTCTTCTGTTCTATTCCAAGATAATTGCTCCTCCCTCTGTGATCCCAGGTAGCTTCCTTAATCTTCTTATTTGAGACTTCAAGCTGTGGGCAGGGGAAAGTGAGCTGACCAATAAATACATTTAATTTTTACAAAGGACAAAGGAAAAACCAAACCAAGGTTTTAAAATGGGGGAAATTTCATGCAAAATTCTAGATTTCCATTTCTCTTGAAAAAACAGAAAAATAAACTATTAGATTAATATGACTTGGCTGCCTCCTGAATGAGCAGTCATCAGGGCTAAGAAATAGCTGTTTAGTTCAGTTCAGAGCAGACAGGTTCTCCAGTGCATCTTGTGTCTCTCTGCTCCCGACTCTTTTTTATTCAATCACGTAGCTCAATTTTTTTATTGACTGTGGCATTTAAAGCCACATTAGAGGTCAGAGGTCCCTATTCTAAGACCACTCTACTATTTCATAAAAGTTATGTACCGTCGTTTTCTCCTCACTCTCACCATGAAAAGGCTATACATTATCCCTTCCATTTATTTTGCATTTATTATATATCAGATGCTATATAAAATGTTTATTTACATGAGCTCATTTAATACTCACAACTTCTGAGTGAGCAAAGGACTCACATTATGAGGAAAATGAGCTTAAGTAATTTACTCAAGGTAATACAGTTATTATGTCTTCAAATCGTAATTCATCTTTGCAATCCAGTGTTTAGTAAGTGTTCAATTAATAATGGCAATGCCATAGTTTTCATGGAAATCTTAATATTAACAGCATTATATATCAAAATGTCTGAGAGACAAGTCATCATGTGGAAATTTTACCAATAAAAAGACCCCGTGTTACTTGAACATTTTCATTTGATTAGAAAAAGAATGAGGGTATAGAAAAGAGTTGAATTGGTACTGAGTATGAGTGTGGGTGAGTGCCATCTCCTTTACCTAAAGCTTAGAACATAAGGATAGACAGACCATTCAAAGGCCTTGCTGTGTTTATACCTGAACTGGGATCAGACTTCTTATGAGTTAAAGTCTTCCACAGAGAGGAAATGAAATGGTGAAAATAGTGATGGTGATGATTTAATTATTATAGGGAATCTAGTTTAATAAAGATTAAGGGCAAGAGTTTTGAATGCAAACAAACTGGTTTAGACTCCTTTTTTGCTAGTTACTAATGACATTAGGCAGGACATAGAACACTGCTGAGTCATAGTTCAGATTCTGTAAAATAATTATGCTTATAAATAGCTTTAAATATTCAGAGGATTTAGGAGATAATGCATATAAATCTTTTACTATAAAAAAGTTTGGTGTTTATTAGGCATTCAACAATAGATACTGGCTAGCTAATATGATAATAATGATACTTGAATGAGTGGATAAAGGTTTGGCATTAAGAGCATTGTATGTGTGTCAATTGTCTTTAGACATTTCAGTACATGGCAGTATTTAAAGGTGGAATTGGGGTGTAGATATAAAAGATAATCATACCTTTCAGTTCAGTCTTCTAACAGTGAGACAGACTGCCAAAAGGAGCTTTTATTTCCTGGTGTCATTACGAATGCAAAATGTTTGTGGATTGACTTTGAACCAGTTATATTAGGGGTGTTGTGAAAGGGAGTATTATTGAAGTCTGTTAAATAAATTATATCACCAAAGTCTAGAATTATGAGTCATAGATCTACAATGACTGTGCACATAGTCCTTGCTTGGATACAAAATATGAAACAAATTTAATTTAATTTTTCAATTTATATTCAAAATAAGGCTATGGATTATAAAAATAATAAATAAAATTAGAATCATCACATTATATATATGCATGCACTTAATTTTACTATTTTTTAAATAATTTATTAGAGTAATATTGGTTTATAACATTATATAGCTGCCAAGTGTATAGCATTGCAATTTCACATTTGTATACACTGCATCATAATTATCAATAAAAGTCTGTAGCTACAACTCTCAACCAACCTCTTTTGCTTCTGGTAAGCATCAATCTGTTCTCGCCATTTTTTGTAGTTTTACTTTTGCTAGCTCATTTGCTCTGTTTCTTTATATTTTACATATGAGTAAAGTCATACGCTATTTATCTATCTCCACTGACTTATTTCATTCTGCATAACCCCCTCAAGTTCTATTAATGCTGTTATAAATGGCAAGATTTAATCTTATTTAAATAAACATGTGAGTAAAATTCATTGTTTATGTATACCACATCTTCTTTATCCACCCATTCATTGGCAGACACAGGTTATTTTCATATTTTGACAATTGAAAATAATATCGCATAAGGATGTATATGTATCTTCAAATTAATGTTTTTACATTCTTTATATAAACAACTAGTATCTCCATGCTGTTTTCCATAATGGTTACACCAATTTTACATCCCCACCAACAATGTACAAGGATTCCCTTTTCTATGTGTCCTCTCCAAAACTTGTCTCTTGTCTGTTCGATAATAGCCAGTATAACAGATATGAGGTGATAGCACATTGTGATTCTGATTTCCCTAATAATAAGTGACGACAAACATTGTTCCAATGCACTAACTGTATTATTATCTTATGAAAGAAATATTCTGGTCCTGAATATATATGAAGATACTTAGAGGAATCGAGATTATGAGTGGTCCAAAGTCACACATAAACTTATTATTTAGCTTAGTATAGTCTAGTGTATCTATTCCACAAACATTTGTTAGGAACCTACTTTTTTTTTAAAGATGTAAGATGCTTGGAGATATGTGCAAATCAATATACAAAAGTAAAGTGAATAAGGAAATAGAAATAGCAGAAAAGCTAAGAAACAAGGATAAAAAAATCAATATCCAGCATACATACATTAAATTATAAACAATTTCTAGTATTTTCAGAGAAGAATTAACAGAGAAGATCTTGACACTGAATTGGGGAAATCTACTCACAAAGTCTGGCCTGTTACTACTTCTGGGAACTTGGATTTCAGGAGTGTTATCAGCTTGATAAGTGTCTTCAAGTGCCCTGTGTGTTAAAAAAAAGTATGGTTTATGTTAAACACTTGCTTTCTTTCTGAGCATCTGACACTTGAAAAAGTACTAGATAGAGAGCATCTATGTAACCAACCCCCAATGAAAATCTTTAATGTTCTTCCCTAATGGGCAACATTTCATACTTGTCACAACTCATTGCTGGGGGAATTGAATGTGCCCTGTGCGATTCCACTGGAAAAGGACTCTTGAAATCTTGTGTCTGGTGTCCCTCAAAATAACCCCAAGCCATTTTCTATTTTTTTCTATTCTTTATCTATACTACATTACAGCTGAATAATAATTATTATCATTTCAGTTATTACTCGTAGTATAACTATATCAGGCACTGTATTTAATGTCGTATATAACTCAATCCATTTATTCCCTCAAAATGTTATGTCAAAATTAACGTACATTCATTTTAGGAAGAGAAAGTTGAATCTCAAAAGGGTTAAATAACTTGCTTATGACCCAATTTGCCTGAGGCTTGTGTTTTTAGCTAATCACTGAACATCATTTCTATTTTTCTATTCTCTTCATACCAAGATATGAGAGAAATTTCTTCCATGAACTCTATAAAGGTAACACTGATATTGCCAATCTTATTTGATGATATTGCTACAGTAAATTCAGTAGCAAGTTTCATATGACATTTGTCATAATGTCCTTCTTTCCTTTGTCCATAATGTCAAGCAAACCAATTCATTTTAGTCACATAGCTCTTAGTTTGGAAGAAAAGGAACTTGAATCCACTTCTCCAAAATTCAAATTTTCTACTGCTACCATTTCATTTATAAACATTTTTGCATAGGATGGACTTAAACTTCTACTCTAGTAAATTGGATCTTCACATGAGCTTTAAAATGAACTTTTTCTTGAAAGAAAGCAACTATTCTGGAGAGTGGAGGAAGCAGTCAGAAATCATAGTTTGAGGATTTATACAAATAAATGGGAAGGGAAATTCCTGCCCAGGAGTCATTGCACCAATATGAAACAGAATTAGAAATACAGAGGTAGCATCATTCTGGTTGAGTTTCACTGTATTTGTGTTTCTCTTTCTCCTCTTCCATGTCAAGGGAGTACTATAAATGAAGAAATTAAGATGAAAAAGGCATAGTGTTTGTGGGATGTTTCCAGAGACCTCCCTTTATCTTACTGTAGAACCTCATCATTGCTCCCTGTTCCGTTGCCTGGATTCTGCATCCCTTACACCTCCTCCACTCAACTGACAATGTGAGATGATCGTCATAGGGAACTCCTTTCTCTGGGTCTGGAAAATAGTTTATTACTTTTTAAACAAAATAACTAGTAAAAGGAAGCCTAATGTAAGTTTAGAAATCAGAGGAAGTTTCCAGTACTGAGGAATTATCGATGAGTGACTTTCAATGTAGGCCTTCACTCTTCATATTGTTTTCATTTCCCAATACTTCCTCTCTTTTTTTGTTGACACCAATGGCTCTTTGCATTACATAAATTATTGTGCTATTACCATTAGGTATTTTATCTACAGTGCACAATAGTTTCTTGAGGTCTGGGGAATTCTCAAGTCAACATGCTCTAGAAACTGATAGATTAGGGATTTGGCTATTACACTACTGACCATTGCCATACATTCTACAACCATATGAAAAAAACACTGTCGGTATTAATGAAAGTTTGTTTATGGCTCAAGTAAAGCTTTCTTTGGCATTTCAATAGAAGCTTATGACTAAAAACCTGACAATGGAATAAGAATGTATGCTATATATATTATCTCCTAGTAATTGATACTTATCAAAAGTGTGCCCCTAATACCACTTAGATTCTCAGGAAGAACAAGGAATTTTTAAAGGATTATATAATGATTTCAAGTGGGGAAACCAAATTTCTTTCTGTTCTTTCAAACATTCTTTTTATCTTAAATAACTTGAAGTTATCTCCAATAAGGTGATGTACAACTCCTGACTCTAAAGACCTACCAGATTAACATTTAGTTGCATTTGTGAAACAAAAGGCTTATACAAACACCAGGGGGTATATAAGATGCCTGAAATTTCCCTGGCAAAAAGTTTCAGTGTGATGCAGTCTTTAATCCTACTTCTAATGTGGAGAAGCCTGCCTGAACCAGGATGCAGTATGAGGAAGCTGTTCCTTTTTCTATGAATGCCCTTTGCAAGTACAGGAAACACAGCCTGAACTTGAGAAATAGTCTACATTTGAGTGCTAGGTCCTTGAAAGCAGTTTATACCAACACTGGAGATACTACCTTCCAGCTTATAGTGACTCAGTGGGAAGGTAAAATTTGCATGGTCCTCCCCAGGTGACCTGTTAAAACTGTCTCAGCTCCTGCATTGTCAGACAATGCCATCAAGGGGCACCTGGGCCACCATCAGACATTTCTGTTTTCCTTTTCTCCCTCAGCAATTGCATAGGCCTTGATAGTAATTCCCAGAAAGAATGAGTACAGATCAGAGATCTACAGTAAAAGGCCCAATTTGGGTAGACACCTCTCAACATCTAGAGGACTTTAAAATTCTATAATCCTGTTTAAAAAAATGCAACTGGCTCAATAGTGTTGCTGATTTACTTTGTAGGGCATACTGAGACATTCAATATTCAGGCGAGTCATTCTGTGAGTGCCAAGAATGGCCTGAGTTGGCCTGAGTAAAGGGTTCTTAGTTACACCTATATTTAGAGTTGATTTAAATATATTAGATACTAAAAAGCATAGCATTTATTGAAGGAGTAACTGAATGAGTGAATAAACATATACTGGAATTGATTATGCTGAAGATTTTAATTCTCTGGATTTTCGGTTATCTATTTGACTGAAACTAGAGCAGATCTAACACTAGATGTTGATATAACTCTTGACCATTTTTGCCTTAAATTAGAAGGAGTGAATCTTATAGTTAGGCAAGGATTTTCTTCTTAGATCATCCCCTTTCAGGAGAGTATATAAATATTGCTTCCAACTCAGATGACTATTAAAATATTTGAACTCATATAAAAATATGAAATAGATGTGTACAGGTATTATTCAGGAGCTATGACATCAAATACACTGTCCATTAGTGCTTACCAAGGCTTTATGAAAGGAAATGGTGCTTTTGGAGAAGAGCCTGACAACCATACTGGACATTGCAGTCTGTTCTTGGATTTCTCAAAAGAGTAGGGAAGATAAATGCAGAATAGGGATTGTTACACAGTATCTCCCAATAGTGTGTCTACTACAAGGGACTTGACTTGATGTCATTGATATTTAGTGATATATAGCATTAAAAAAGAAGTCTATTAAGCTAATTATACTAACCACCACACGACTTTTGTTGAAAACAGTGCTCATTGCATTGTACAACTATGGTCACCATAATAGGACTAAATAGTAATGTTGCCCTTGAAAATCCATTCTAGTTTTTTGTTTTATGGACATTGAAAATTTCGTGGCTCCCTCTTTGCACCAGGTGCTTGAAAAATTATAATTGAACTCTGGTCCTCTTTTAGAATCTACACAGGATTTAAGTAGTGGAATATTTTGTGTACCAATATTACACATGGATGGCTTCATGAAATTCTCATTCTCTTCTTTTCTCTATTTTTCCATATTAATATTTTAAATTGATATATATTTTTAAGAAGTAGTCTTAAATTATCGATGGGATAAGCTATTTAATAAATAAATAAGCAATTTATTTGCTGTTGATAATTGCGTTTGAACAAAGGCAACATCAAAGCCTTAATTCTGGTCCCTTAGAGTGATGAGTTAATATATACAAAGTATTGAAACCCGAGCAACAAACAGCTCCCAAATTTCCTGAGATATTCTTAAAAGAGCCTTGACTCCCAAGACCCTTGTTGGTATTTCTATGTAAATTGCATTTTTAAAATTTATTTCATCATTAATATCTTTTAAATTTTATTGAAGTAACATGGCATGATAATATTATATAAGTTTAAATTTTGCATCATTATATCAATATCTATAAACAGTACATTAAGTTCACCACTAATGGTCCAATTCTAGTGTTCACCATATAATTGTTCTTCTAAACCATTCCTGGAGCAAGCATTTCTTGACCATTACATCTACTGTCTTCTTCACAGAAAAAAAATTAAATTTAGTTCAGACTAATTCCCTACTTTGCATAAAAATTCGAATTGTATTTAAATTACTACTGTCTCTGTTTTTATGTTTATCTTAACTACTTATAAGACTCTGAGCTCTCTTGTATTTATCTTATTACTTCCATATCCACAAAACCTAGACTTTGATAGACATTTCATAAATGGTGTTTGCAATGAAAATTAAGCAATTTAAATTGGGTAGAAAAAGAAAAGTCACAGAAGAATTCACAATGAGAGATGCCATTCTAACATCTTAGTATACCGTAAATCAATTAAACTGAATTAAAAAAGAATTGACTGCAATCTAGTCATTTGCTAGATACAGAGAAACATGCATTTTTTAAATCAAATGGTATATATGTTAGAGTTCCCCGATATATCCAACATCTAATCTGCTGTGGCAGATGTTTAGACCTTAAAAAATTTAGAATGTGGGTTCTACATATTCAAATATTAACTTAGAAGCATTGTGATATAGCGGTCAAGCTTGAGTTTTATCTCTGCCTTCATTCCTTGTAATCACTTTGCCTTGAGAAAAGCTCTACAATCTTCAGTTTTTCATGTGGAAAATATAGTCATACTTATGGTGTCATGGAGTTCTGAGGATCAAAAATATGTTTGTAAAGTCCTCAGACCAATGCAGAACACTCAGCAATTATAGTGCCTAATGCATGCAAAGCACTATTCTAGATATTAGAATCTTGAAGAAAAAAGAGTATTACATACTCCTCTTCTCCCTTGGAGGATATTATACATTAGCGGTGGAAACTGAAAAATGGTAAATGACTTAATAGAAATGTGGATGGGAATAGAAAAGTTATGGGGACATAGAAGAGTGTCATTTAATCCCTGACCTCTACATAGCTCTGGATGCTATAATAATCACAGGAAATAATTTGAGACATTTAAGTATGTGTATCTCTTTGTAAGAGTCTATAATCTTGATGTGACAATGAGATTGTTGTGCACTAGAAAAATATTTTAAAACATTATGAGAGTTCTTCTAAAATCAAAAGATTTTATGTAGCTGTAAGAAATCAAAGGTTTGAAAGGGAATATGAGTCCACAAAGTCATTTTCTATCACAGTTCCAGACTGAAAAACTCTTCTAGGGTAGGGTATGGGAAGAGAGTTGAAGGAGACGCAAGTTTTATAGTGGGTTATCTTTGAATTTTGTCCACTGTCCCCATGGACTGAAGGATAGCCGAGAGGGAGGGGAATGAAAACATGTGGGAAAAATATCCATTCAGGGATTAGAAAGTAGAGATAACCTAAGCCTCCTTTAGCCCTATCTAGATTCCTAATAGGCAAATGACAATGAGGCTGCTTGGGTGATATGAGTCACTGTTTATAGCCTGGATTTTTCTATATTAAGTGATTGAATGAATAATACAGGATATATTGGATTTGAAATTTAAAGCAAGCCAAGACAATGTACATCGAGAAGATATGATTTGAGAACATTCTAAGATGGTGGATTG
This sequence comes from Solenodon paradoxus, assembly GCA_004363575.1. Classification (NCBI taxonomy): domain Eukaryota; kingdom Metazoa; phylum Chordata; class Mammalia; order Eulipotyphla; family Solenodontidae; genus Solenodon; species Solenodon paradoxus. The sequence continues at coordinate 159,705 of RJWH01000029.1, forward strand.
TTGAGATCTCAAGCTCATCTCTTCCACAGAGAAACAACAAAACTGTGCCCATAGAACAACTATAGTCTTTGAAAAAGAACAAGGACCACCAAAGGAAAGAACACAGGTCTTCACAAATGATAGAATAAGCTTATCAGTCTTGACATGAACATTACCTGGTACTAAAATCCTGGGGCCTATCAAAAAGGATCAGTAGTACAGGTGCTCTTCTTGGGATTGAAAGACTTACCCCACTCATCAGGAGCAGTCACATCTGAAAATGAACTTATAAATACATACAACCCAGTGTGGAAAATAGAGGGGCATTTCTTTGCGGGGAACAATAGAGTTCTGTGGAGAAATAACATAGGACAGAGGTTATTGGGAAGCAATGGATGAAGTAAGGACAGAACTTCAGGAAGACAGCAGGAATTTTATTTGTTGAACCAAGAACTTAAGTGTGGAGAATAAGAAAGAAGTGTAGCCACCTTATCAGTTGAGACATTGTTAGGCAACCACACACTCTTTTGTCCATGTAGCACTAGAGGCCACCACATCGAATTAAGATCCCAAGGGTGAAATATCCTGCCCACTCTGCCATAAGATCATTGTGATGCCAGGATATTTGTGCTCAGAGTTAAGGTTTTCTGGGCTCTGCCAATATAGCAAATACATGCCTGGGATGGGAATAGGTGGCCAAGTTTACAAACCTGTAAAGCTGAGAATTTACCTGCAAAGAGAGTTAGAATACTCTTTAAGGGAGGCTCATTAAGGAAGACCCCACAAAAGAGTAGATTTTTGTCTGTTTAGGGACACTACTAAACAATGTTGTATATCTGACTGATGCTTGCTAGGTCTTCTATACCCAGGCTTCAGCTAGAGCACTGAGAGACTTTCTGAGGGAGAGTGTTCTTTGCCATGATCAACTATCAAGAACACCTGGAGAGGCATGCCGTGGTGGAATTTGGGGTTGGGTATAGTCCACATACTTCCCAAGGTCCCATGTTCACATCCTAGGGCCGGTGGTAACAACCAAGATGAACAACTAAAGAAAATAAAAATACTTCTTCCTCCTCTCTCTCCCTATCTACCTACGCTCATCTTCATTTCCACCTGCACTTTTTCTTTAACAAAACAAAAAATGAGTGAGAAAGAAAAAGAAAAGAACACTGGAAGATATCCAACTCCCTCTGATTAGTTGCTTCTGTTGGAATTGTGGCATGCTTGTGACCTGGGTTCATCCCTTCTCTGTCTTCCTCCTAGTGACTCAATCTTCTTACTATGACTCTGAGGGAAGCCTCTACATTCCCTGCTCTGACTCCAAGCCTAAAAGATAGACTTGAAAGCTTCAGTACAGTGCTGACTCTAGAGCTCCAGTCATTCTGAACAATGTAGTGACCACAACACTAGAAAGACCAGCATTCTGGGTGAATGCCCAGGCCTATGTTCTGCAACCTGACAACCTAACACAAGGCCATTGCATTAGGGCAGGGAAAAAGTCATTTAACTTAGCCCATTAGAGCTAAACACAGAGTACTAAATAGAATAGAGAAATAGAAATACTCCCAAATGATGGAAAAAAACAACACCCCACAGGAAAATATGGATACACATAATTAAATAAGCTACTTGAAGAAGATTAAAAGCAATAGTTTTAATGGTGCTTACTGAAACCAGGAGAACAATGAGAAATAAAAAGAGACCTACAACAAAGATAGAGAAAAAAATGAGACATTACCAAACAGAATTCATAGACCTAACAAACACAATAATTGAACTAAAAGGTATATTAGATGGGCTCAACAGAAGACAAGAAACATATCACCCATAGAATCAGTGAGAGAGAAGAAAGGGCAGTTATGCACACAGGAGATCAGCCAAAAAAAGAAAAAAGAAAAAAAAAACACACAAGACTTATGGGGTAGCATCAAAAGTAACAAAATTCACAGGATAGCAGACCCAGAAGAAGAGTGAGACAAACGGGCAGAAATCTTATTTAAAGAAATTATAGTTGATGCTTTTCTAACCTGGGGAAGGAAACAGACCTCTGGATTTAGGAAACTCGAAGAGTTCTAAAATTAAAGAAAACTGAACAGATATACGCTAAAGTACATTGCAATTGAAAAGGCAAAAATAAAAAAATAAAGGGAAATCTTAAAAGCAGCTACAGAAAAAAGAGTTACAAACAAGGAATTCCCCCATAAGACTTTTTTTTTTTTTTTTCAGAAAAAAATGTAAAGGCAAGAAGAGAAACACAAGGTAACATCAAAACATAAATCTTTAGGAAAAAACAGAGAAGAAAGTGAAAAAAGCAACTAAACAGAAGAGGAATGTTTTCAAAGCACAAGAGGAGAGAATAAGATAAAAACAAATGTACAACCACAGTCTGAAATAATGCCCAGAAAACAAATAGTAAAATGTTGACAAATAACTACATATCGATAATCATCTTGCTAATAGATTGAACTCAACAATAAGAGGTACAGACTGGCCAGAAAGGATTAACAAATAAAACTCAATATTCTGTTGCATACAAGAAACCCATATTAGGTTTATAGAAAAATATAGACTCAAAGTCAAAGGTTGGAATACAATCCTAAAATCAAATAGCAACCTATAAACAAACAAACAAAAAAAACCAGAGACAGCCATAGTTATACCTAATAAAATACTTCCAACTAAAGAATTTAACAAAGACAGGATGTACCTTGCTTAACGATTGGCAACTCAGCAAGATGACATAGAACTTATTAAATGCATGCATCAATCAAGGAAACATCAAAATACAAAAAGTAATTAATTTAACAAAAGTAAAGACATTGCCAGTAATACAACAATAGTAGGAGACTTCAAACCCAAACTTGCAACAATGGACAGAAGTAACCAGACATAAAACTAGCAGGGAAACAACAGCTTTAAATGGCAAACTGGAGCAGGTGAGTTTTAGAGACATTTAGAGAACACTCCACCCAGCAACAATGGCCTTCACATTTTTCTTGATAGATTGTGAAACATTATCAAGTGCTCTTTTTCAGTAGAAGTAAAAAAAATATCAACAAATTTATAAGATTAAAATACCAAGTATCTTCTCTAATCATAATATAAAAATAAAACTCAACCACAAAAAAGCTGGGGATTTACAAAATATGTGGAGGCTAACAACATGTTCTTGAATTAAAAAAAGTAAAAGGATAAATATAAGTAATACTTGGAGATAAATGAAGATGAAGACACAAGCTATCGGAACTTATGGGATGTACCAAAAACAGTCCTAAGAGGGAAGTTTATAGCCATAGAGTCTTACCTCAAGAAACAAGAAAAGTCTCATACAAATAATATAACACCATATCTAAAACAATCTGAATAAAAGCCAAAGTCATTAGAAGGAAGGAAATTATAAACATTTGATCAGAAATAATCAAAATAGAAATTTAAAAGAAAATACAAAAGATCAATAAAACCAAAAGCTAGTTATTTGCATAGATAAACAAAGTTTGCAAAACTTTGACTAGACTCTGAGAAAGAGAAAACTCTAATAAATTAAATTAGAAATGAAAACGAAGCTACAACAGACACTTCAGAAATACAAAGCATCTATCTGCTAAACAGCTATGTGCTAATAAATTGCACAATCTACAGAATATGGACAGATTCATAAATTATACAGACTAGTCTGAATAACAAAGAAATAGAAAACTAGAACAAACCTATCATAAGCAAGGAACTTTAAGAAGTAATTATAAATCTTCCCAAACTAAAAGTCCAGTACCAAAGGTATTATCAAACCTTCAGAGAAGAACTAATAACTACTGTTTTCAAATTTCCCACATACTTGAAGGATAGGAAACATTTTTACTACTATAAAGCATTTGATTTGATTCAACATTCATTTATTATGCAAACTCTCCATAGAATAGAGACAGAAGGAACCTACTTCATCAACAACAAAAGATCATTTCATCCCCAGTCAATATCATACTCAGGAGTGAAAAACTGAACATGGTTTCTCTAAAATCAGGAACAAGGCAAAGAAAAGTAGAGGTATCGCAATCCTGAATTTCAAACTACACTATAAAGTGACAGTAATCAAAACATTGAGGAACTGTTTACAATAGAAACAAAAAGAATTAAATATCTTGCAATCAACTTAAAAAAAGTAGGTGAAAAACCTATAAAATGAAATCTGTGTTAAATATATAGAAGATAAAAAAGGGATGGAAAGATATCTCATGTTCATGGTTGGAAAACACTAAACCTAGTTAAAAATGGACATCTTACTTAAAGTAATATGCAGATTTAATGCATTACCTATTAAAATTCCAGTGGCATTTTTCAAAAAATATCATATTTGTATGGAATAAAAAAAAATAGCCAAAGTAATCATGAGAAAGAAGAACAAAAGCAGAAGTATCACAACCCTGAATTTCAAACCATACTATAAAGTGATAATAATCAAAGCATTGTGGCATTGGTACTAAAAATAGATAAAATGATAAGTGAAATAGAATTGAGTTCCTAGAAACAAACACACATATATGACCATTTATTTTACAAAAAAGGAGTCCAGAGCATCAATGGAGGAATTAACTTTTTTTTTTTCAACAAATGGTGTTGAGAAAATTAAATAGCCAAATATAAGTTAATTAATCTAGATAACTCTATAACACCCTACACGTAAATTGATTCAAAATGGAACAGATGTAAGTCTGGAAACCATAAAATGCAGAGAAAAGAGCAGACAAAATGTTCAATGATGTCATTCTGAGAGAGGTCTTTGGGGATTTGGAAGGAAAAACAAAAATTAACAAATGGGACTATATCAAACTAAACAGATTTTGCAAAGAAAAAACAAATTACTGTTACCATGAAAAATATCTTGCTGAGTGGGAAAAAGTATTTGCACACCATCCTTCTGTCAAGAGATTAACAATATTTTGGTTACTATATACTTTGTCTAATATCCAAAATATATAAAGAGCTCATAAAAGTGAACGACAGAAAGACAAGCAACACAATAAAAACAGGCAGATGTTTTGAATAGACATTTCTCCATACAGATGGACAACAGGAACTTTAGAAGATGTCTGTCCCCTCTTGGTATTAGGAAAATGAATAATAAAGCAACTGTGAGACATCACCTCACACCTGTGAGAAAGACTATTTGCCAAAAAATAAAACTCAATCAACAGCGTTAATGAAGATGCTGAGAAAAGGAACCCTTTACATTGTTAGTGGGAGTGTAAATTGGCATAACCACTATGGAAAGCAGTATAGAAAATGTGCAAATTATTGAAAATGGAAATTCCAAATGATCCCCATATCTCATTTCTGTGTTTTTACATAAAAACATTAATGCAAAGAGATATATTAATCCCCATGTTTATTGCAGCATTAATTACAATAGCAAAGAAATGAAAATTACCTGTGTCCATTGACAAGTGAATGAAAAAAGAATGTCTAGTATATATACACATAGGAATACTACACAGCTCTAAAATAAGAATATATCCTGCCATTTGTGACAATATGGATGGAACAAGAAGGATTATGCTAAGTGAAATAAAACTTACTTATTGTAGAAGAACAAACACCCAATGATCTCTGTCATATGTGTAATACAATAACTAAAGCAAACTGACAGACAAATAGAAGCTAATCTTCAGATATTGACAAAATAATTGAGGGGAAGGGGATGGGAGTGGGAGCAAAAGTAATGGAGATCCAATGGAAGTGTGAAGGATTACAAATATGGTAGTGGGAGTGGTTGTTATACTCTTGATAAATGGTAAATAATTAGCAATCCAAATTTATAGTATTGTATAAATCAAAGTTATCTCGGTAATATAATGAAAGAGAGGAAGTGAGATAAGAAAGTAGGTAGAGAGAGGGAAAGAAAGAAATAGAGACAGAAAGAAAGCATGCAAGAAAGAAAGACACAAAGAAAGAAGTAATAAAGAAAGGAGGGAGGGAAGTACAGTATGACTAGTCTCTACCGAAGTTCACTGAGGTCATCATGACACTGCCATAAGGGTCCAAGCTAGGGACACTTGTGTGTAACTGAAGGCTCCCATAATTACTCAGTCCCTTATCCTGAGCATCAGACCGAGACAGATGAAGCGACTATTTAGAAGGATTCTCCTTACTATCAGTGTTTGAACAGTAGGGTAAGTCCTCAAGAGTTTACAATCAGCCACATGGAGGAGGAGGAGGAGGAGGAGACTCCTGAGAGGGAGTTTACATAGAAAGTGACTGATATAGCTGATAGACTAGAAAAGCACTTCAATACACTATAGGAAAATGGAGTTATACTTAAGAGGAATCTGTGATATTTTACCTACTCCTTAATATTTGTCTATATGTGATTTTCTGGGAGGTCAACAACCAAGGGGAAAAATTAAAAAAGCAGTCTGCAAACATGCCTGCAATGTTCATCATGGTATCTCAGGGCCCATCACAACCAGGACATCTGTCAGCTTTCTATATTTGGGACATATAATTGTTCAAGTGGCTATTATAATTTAAGTGATTATGTTAAAGCAATTCCGAAGATGATTCAAATAAAACACTATGGAAAGAATTGTATATTTGTCATTCTAAGCTTTAAAAAATTCACTGGATTATGTTTCACATTCTTGACTACAGAATAGATCATATTCATAGGCATAAAATGCCTCCCTGAGTAATACATGTACAACTCCTGACCTACTAGCTGTCTCTAACTTTTATTTACATGGAACAGAATATTGGAATACAGAGTGAGAATGTGGAGAAGTCTAGGGAAAACCCTTTATAGGGTTGGATGTATGTATGCATGTACGTATATTTTACGTATGCATACATGGATATATCGATGACCTTTGTAATATCAACATAAAAAAATTTCTGAAACTCTGGATTTATATTCAACTACCTTAATTTACCAATTGCCTCAGAAAACACTCATCTGTGTACTTACAGAGAACCTTCTCCAGCTGTGACTTCCCTTAGGGTCAGGGTTTCTATCTCATTTGATTTTGTATCTTCATGCCCAGGAGATTCTGTTGTATATAGCAGAGATTTAGTAAACATTTAATTCAAATATATCCATAACATCAGAGCTTTTGGGAATTTTTTTTTTCCAAATTAAGAAAAAAAATCTGTTCTTCTGAATTTCTATGCCCAGAATGTATGAGTGCTAACATAATTAAAAAGTTTGCCAGAAGGATTGAAAAAGAGTGTGTATTATAACAGACTTGTCTGTCACAATAAGGTCTTACATATTTATATGCATATAAATGTACAAGCATCTATTTCATATGACACATTTTGTTTTACATTTTGTGCATGCCACTTTTATGCCAATAAACTGTCATTAAATGTGTTATTTTATCAAGAATTATTTCAGTTATTATTATAATAATTGAATATTTATTCAATGTAATAAAAACCTTGAATGGTGGCTAGGTTTGTCCTAACATGGGTGAACATGTTGAAAGTCATAGAAATCAAATAACTTGAGGCATCATCTGTGGCATTTTCTTGAGGATTATCAGATAAATGACTCTATGAAGTGTTTAAAGACTAATCAAAGAAATTTTCAATTACAGGTGATAGCAAATACTTTTGTCATGTATATTATTAGTAAGAGTCACTAATACATCCAATTAAATGTATGTTGATAATACTCTTAAAATACAAAGGATTATTCCACATAAAAGAAAGCCAAAATGATTTGAAGTAAATAAACTGAAATAAATTGATTTCATAAAGATGGTTTAGATTTTAAATAAGCTGTAAAAGCTGAATCTATATTAAATAAATAAATACCCACACATTAAAGTCACTTGTTTGATCACAGCTTTCTGCAATAGGAATATATAAGTGTATACTATGTCAAAGGAGAGCAATGTCATATGTTCAAATGTATTTGCCTTTTTTTGCCTTCTGTGAGCTTATCACATTTCTGTGTCTTTGACACTGAATAAAATATTTGGTTAATAGTTTCTTTTCAATCTGTTAAGTTCTTCTTTTAACCAGCTGTACTATATAGTACAGCCAACTTTCTGACAAAACAAAATTATTATTGACACACATGTATATATATATGTATATGTATGTATATACATATACATATATATATATGATGATTGGCACCCAACAATTTTTTAGTGTATCTGCCATTGCTGTTGGTCCCCATGGTCCACCGTGTTTTGACTCTGACACATGACTTATCACACATTATCATAAACATGAAGTTATTTACATGTTTCTCTATGGAACTGCAATTCATTGATGGCAGAAATTTTATCTAAAACTTTCTTAATGTATCTGGCAGGATAACAAATTTACATATATATATATATATATATATATATATATATATATATATAGTATAGTGGGTTTACCACAATTTACTTCAATTTATAATCATTTCACTACCCTTTACCCTATTCCCCCCAATCTTGCCTCCATCTTTTCATTCAGGCTCTGATTTTCCTTTTTGATGTTAGGATTAGTTCTCTTTTTTAAAAGTCTATTATTGTTTAATTTGTTTATTTGTTTGCTTTCTACCTCTATACACCTCATATGAGTGATATTGTATAAGGTCTGTCATTCTTCTTCTGGTTAATCTGGCTAAGCGTAACTCTCTCCAAGTTCATTCAGGTTGTTGCAGATGGCAGGATTTCTCCCTTTCTGATGGCTGTGTGGTATTCCACTACATACATCTTCTTTATCCACTTGGATAAAATCTCTGTCATCAATGAGTTGCAAATCCGTAGAGAAATATGTAAGTAATTAGATGTTTGTAATAATGTGTGCTAAGTGGATATGTCAGTTAAAACATGGTGGACCATGGGGACACAGCGATGGCAGCTATACCAGAAAAGTGTTGGGTTCCAATCACATATTCTTTATCAGCCTTGTTGTTGATGGATGTTTAGCTTGTTTCCAGCTCTTGGCTATTATAAATAATTCTGTGATAAACATGGTGGTGCATATATCTCTGTGAATAAGTGTTGTGTTTGAGGGTAAATACTCAGTGGAGGAATAATTGGATAATATGATATTCCCTTTCTCAATTCTTTGAGGAATCTCCATACTGCTTTCCAAAATGGTCATACCATTTTAGACTCCCACCAATAGTTTGTAAGAGTTCCCCTTTCTCCAAATTTTTTCTAGTACTTCTAGTTTCCTTTTTTTTTTGGATGATAGACATTTTCACAAGTGTGAGGCAATATCAAACCACATAAAACTTTCATCCTCTGGTTGGTGGCTTAAGGGTATGTCAGAGAGATTCAGAGCCTGAAAAATTTGCTTTTGAAGGCAAAAATGTGTCTTTACTGATTTGAAATTGAGTGCGCCATGTTCTCAGGAATGTAGGTGTCTACTCTATGATAATAGTAAGCAGATAGTAACCCTAATGACAATCAACTGAGAAACAGGGACCTCAGTCCCACAACCATAAGGAACTGAATTCTACTAACAACCTAAACAAGTGCAGACAAGGACCTTGAGTTTCAGATGGGAAAACAGACCAGCCTTGGTTTCAATCTTGCAGCATTATGAGCAGAGAAATCAGTTGCCCTTGCTCAGACTTCTCTTGTACTGAACTAGGAAATAATAAGTGGGTGTGATTTTATGTAAACACTAAGATTGTGGTAATTTGCTATACAGTATTAGAAAATAAGACTGTGATTTAAAAGTGCATTTTTTGTAAGGGATGTTAAAATGGGAAAATAAACTTCAGCTCTCTTATAAAGAATGTGCTCTTTGTTGTGGGTGATATGGCATGGATTGCATGGACACAAACACAATTAAGGAAGATGGGGGTACTCTGGTGACCTCCCGTCCAACCGTCTAGACCCAGTTATATTGTTCCTGGTATGCACTAGGTTATCAGCAAATTCTTTGTTATCTTTAAGCTTTTAGATAATTTTATGATAAATATTACAGAGCTTCTGAGCAATTGTGGTATGAAAAGAAAAGGTATCATCAAACTCATTCAGACTACACAAAGCCAATTTTTTGGTGTCAGTGATTTTCTTAGAGTAACACTTGGGTTTGAACTTTTACACCTTGAATTTTCTGGGATATTTAAATGAGGATGGCTATTTCTTTAATCATGGTGACTTATAAAGCTTGCTAAAGGTCTCTTTCTTAAGTGCTGTCTGTTAGAATAAATTATAATGAATTGCTGATGTTCAACCATTTTAAAAGCACAGATACAGTAGTTTCATATGGTTAAACCTAATAAAAAAGGTTATTTATACAGTACTTTGATTTTGACAAAAGCTTACTCACAATTATTGAAAGGTTCTATGGAATTAGGCATAGATTACTAAAGACCTCATATATGTTCATATCATTATAGCAGTTTGTAACAATAGCTTATATTCATTCTTCCATCTCTGTTGATACAAAAGTGAAACCAGAGTATGTGCCCTCAGAATCTAGTTCATAGACATACAATGGTCACAAAGTGTTAATAGCACTGATGAGAACAAGCATAGATTATACCAGTAAGGAAGCAATTACTCCTGGTTGAGGATTAGCAGGGTTTTACTTGAGGTAGTAACATTGTCTGCAAAGTAAAGATGGGGTAGAAGTCAGCCAAACATGGTTGAAAACCAGACTAACCAAGCCAGGTGAGGCAAGGCATTTTGGAGGGTGAGGACAACTAACTCACTCATAGGAAAGGTGAAGGCATGATTGCTGATAGAAAGAAAGCACATTCAGTTTGTGAGCTCTTGGGTAGCAACAGTCAAGACTGAAGAAAAGTCTGGAGTTAGATAGAGACTGCCTCAGTAGATCATTAGTGATACCTTGTTAAGGTCTTCAGTCTTTATTTTCTGCTGCTTAATAATTTTTGACCTTTTGAGTCAATAATTTTAATAGCAATAAAATACCTTGAGTACCATTACCATCCCCTAAAAAAATCTGTGTTTGAACCACCAAATTCATCTTCTAAGCTTCACAATTCAGAGTATCTCCCTCCTGACAAACCCATTTTTTCTAGCTGGTGCTATGTCTGGCTCCTTGTTACTAGGGAACCAGACCACAGTCAGAAAATAGGATTAATGAGCTCCACATGCAAGATGGTTGTGGTCCCACAGAAGTTAGTGACAGATAATGTAGGCCTGGTCATAATATGAAAATGACCAATAAGTGGAGAGACCAATCAACCAGGCTGACCAGGACTTTTTCAGTTTTAGAGGATAAAGTTTCACATCCAAAAAACCTTTTTCTAGGAAGCAAAAAGTCACAATATTCAGGGACAGGTTTAAATATTAACAGAAAAAGTATAAAACCTATACGATGGCAAAAAACGCGCGTGCGCGCACACACACAGACACACACACACAGACACACACACACACACACACACAGGTTGAAAGCAATGCTAGTGATAGTGCCAAGTGGATATGAAATAGATTATATGTCTTTCATGGTTGCTGTTGCTGTTTTTTCCTGATTTATGTTGGCAATCATAATCAGAAGCTCACATTTCTGAAAAGCTCTGAGTATGTGACAAGTAAAACTTAAGCGCATTGCAGTCATGAGAGTTGGACTCATTTCTGACTTTGCTTATCAGATGATGCTGTGATTTGTTTAGAGTTAGTTCTAGGTTTAATTTTTAGCACTGTGAGTATCGAGACTATATTTTTTAAGAGGCCAGGTAACAAAAGTCATATTGTAAATGATGATGATACAAATTCAGGCATGAATCAGTCACCCCTCCAAAAAAAAAAGAGATAAATAAGCAACTATGTTTTATCATTGCTGATGAAGGATACATACAACTGAATTAGGGAGGAAAATGACCGAATTTCACAAGTTTGGAGGAAGTCAGAAAAATACTTCTAAAACATTTTTTTTTCTCATAAAAATACATCAATACTCTGGGGAAAATAGCGTCTGCTAAATTAGCTTGGGGTACCACATTAATGAATAGACACTGACTTGTAGTTCCCTTGATTGGTCTTTGAAACTGAGCAAAGTTACACTTTCTCATTCAGTTATTGTAACACAATTGGTCTGTGGAAAAAGAAATAATTTTGAAGAAATGAGTTGATTCCTCATAGAGTAGAGCTGTTTCTGTGAACCCTTACCAATGACCATGGTTTCTACTGAGTGCCACGAGTGATGCATTGAAACATAGCACCTCAAGTAAATTTCTCACTGGCTTTAAAGCACTTTCATTGGAAAAGTATACTCTCAAATTATTTCTTGATTTGTGTGAACATTTAAGTAAAACATTAAACAAAAGATTCTCGCTATCCTGTCCAGTTATAAAATAGGCTTTGCACGTAAATCTGCACAATCAACAGCTCAAAGGTAAATGTTGATAGATTTCCTTCAGTGTATGGACTTCTTTCCAAAGAAAATGAAAAAAATCTGCTAAATCTTCTGCACACTTACATTCATTGATAAGAAGTATGATTTATTTAGTTTTGAAATTGAGGTTTTATAAGGAAATTTTGTGATTACTTCTTAGTTTTCTCAGGATCTGCAGAAACACTTAATGACATTTTCAACTTTATAGACATGGAAGGAAATAATCTGTTAAGATGTGTCTTCAAGATAAACATCACTGTTGTCTGTCTTGGAAAATTCTGGTTTTCCACCTTTTTTCAAAATTTTGAACCAGAGAATATCTTTCTCCAACATGGAAATGCATTGTGGTTAAGATAGAGAGTTGAAATAAAATAGAAATTTATATATTGTCTCTCCAAACATATGATAATCTTTGAGAAGATCTTAAAGAACTTTAAGACAAATAAACTGATGATACCCAAGTTGTTTATCATATTTAGGCTGCAATAAAAACTCATGGTGAAAACAATTCTCATTTCAGAATTGTTTTGAATGCATTTTGGAAATAAGACTGACTTAGAACTGAAAACAAAGTCATCAGAAAATGGCTGCCAAGTTAGTTAATTGTTTCTCAATTTATTTACTCAAATTGTAATTTTTTGGAGCTTATCTTCAGAATGCAAGTTATCTCTGTGACTAAAACCACTTTATCTAAGGAAGAGAGGTTCAGCTTAAGATGGCTTTCAGTGTGCTTTGGAGGGCTCAAAAACGATGACTATGTTTAGATGTGGCTGTCTCATATGATGAATACTTTATGTTTTTCATATCACAAATGACAACAATCTTCAGTTATATGAATTATTATTATATAATTTTGGAATCTGGTATGATTATGTACTGTGTTTTTTCTCTAAAGAGTTGGTCACTTTATATTAAAACTGTCTATCTCTTTAAGTATAATGATTCCTAGACTCCACACCTAGAGTTATAGATCAAAAATAAAGCCTAGGAATTTGTATTTTTAAAAACGCCTGAATAATTCCAATGTACTGCCCAGTTGGGGAACCACTGTTGTGTTTTTTGCTGGAGGTTCTTAGAATGTTGTCTCGGATTTAGGAAACTACACTCAAACACACCAAGGGCAGCATGATGCATGAAATATGAATATCTCAATGATTGCACTTGACTCGTCTTCTCAATGTCTGAGTGTTTATCTTTGTCTTTCTGGTGGCAAAGAATTTGTTATGATGAACATTCACATGGAAGATGGCCGGAGATGGGGAACGTAGTGATAGGAACACATAGTACCAAAATGCGTATCCAGCTCTTAGCATTCACTGGCAGCATGCCTTGGACAAGAGAAAATGTTCGACTTACTTTTCTTAACAATAAAATATAGTTAACTCAAAGGACTGCACAGTGTCTGAAGCATAAAAGTATTCCCTAAATATAACCCAAATGAAGAAAAAAATTCAGTTATTTCCACTTCATTGTACAGATCCTAGTCTCTAGATGGAAACCTAATAATGACTAGATTTAAGATTCGCTTTTTTAGTGGGTGAAGTTCAAATCTTGTATATGGTGGTATACAAAATGGAAAATACAGCCACTGAATGCTCCACATTCATAACTTCTTGTCTGACCTTGAGCCAACGCAGCCCTGGTTTCAATCATTTTACATTGGAGTTTTAATAATAAATCTGCTTCATATGACTTCTTTGAATTAAAGGACAGGAATATTTTAAATTGTCCTAATAAATATTAAGGTGTTAGGTAAATAGTAGAGACTTTCTTTTGTGAGCTCAAAACTACTGCTGTAAATGTAGCACTGACATATATGAATAGGGAATAAAATATGTTATAAAGTAGCAAATCTGAAATAAAAAGAAAGTTTTCCTAGAGGTTGGATAGTTTTATGATTTTGTTTTATTTTTCTTATACAATTCTTGAAGTTAGAAGAGAGGAATAAAACGTGATTCTCACAGATGTGCTTGATGGATTCTGATGAAAAAAGAAGAAAGAATTCTGTCAATCTCCCAAGGTCTCTGATTTTTTTTCTTTCACAATGTAATCCCTGTTTTCCTTCTGTGTTTGATTGATAATGTACATTGTACCTGGCACCTCAATAAATATTCCATGCTGACTGCACACTAATGAATTGAAATTGTGAACAGGAACTTAAATTATAGAACCATCATCTAAGCTCATTCAAATGTCTAAATTTGACAGCAAACGCTCACAACTGGATGAGCAGGGAAACTGTCCAGATTTCATACTACTAGAGATATAATTAAATGGAATATCAACATTTCAGGATATTCCTCTTGAAACTTTGCAGGTCCTGTAGTCCTGGAGGTCATGGGAGGGAAAAGACATTCAGAAAATGGCTTCTTAGAGTGTTGGCAGTTACATTTAAACAATATAATCAACATAGATCAAATGTTACCAATAAAAAGCATTTTTGAGCCATAGAGTCGTTTAAGTTTTCCTCGTCAGAAAATCCACTAGGGCCTTAGTCAAATCCTAGCTGTAAACCCAATTGCGGCCTGGAAGGAAGAACACAATCATGTCAGTGAAATCCAAGATCCCTCTCTGAGTTCTTCGACACTTATTATGTAAGTGATCTTGAACTAAACTTTTTACATTTCAGTTTTCTCATCTGCAAAACGCAGCATAAACCTCCCTTAGATAATTATTCTGGATACTATATGAGTTAGTATAAATAAAAACAACTTTTGCATTAGAGTATTACGATAGAGAAAAATAACCTTTGGAGGAAAAATAAAATTTTTACAGAATTCAGCCTCACATAGTTCACATGAAATCAGCAAAATCAGGCACATGTTAATTTCTGTAACTGGTGGGTTTTGATGAAGTTTTACCTCTCTAATAATACTACAATATGCCACAGAGAAACTGCTTATTTTGTTCACAGTACATATGCATGTGTGTAGGTCTGGGAGTAGGGAGAGTTATATACCAAATCTCTACTTTTCATTATAAGCCTGCAAGATAGATATGGTTGACTTTAGAATACAGATAAGGAGGAGAGTCAGGTACATGACTTGTGTCAATCCAAATGTAGATAATATGTAGAAAAGTTAGATTTAAATTCAGGTCTGTTTGGACTTCTACTTAACATGATTATGTAAAGAAATTTTTCTTCTGTTCTCCTCCATTGAAACCTTCTGAAAACATCAAAAGGATGAAATATAGTTAGAGGAAAATCCAGTAACATCATTCTCAATGAAACAAGGAAATTATAATGTAAAATCAAATACCTGAAAAACAAAACTTGTCAAGTATCTTGAAATCTGGGTCAATCTGAGAAGAACTCAAGACCTGGAGTCTATCTTCTCAGACCCTTGAGCACGATATAGATTTTTATTTGAATAGATGCATGGTACGGGAATGCCCTCCAGCAATTTTCTGATGCAAATATGAGCTCTATGAACATGAATGGGCCACTGGGGAAGAGGAGGTACATATATGTAGATTCCAAATCCCATCTCCTAGCATTCTAGCTAAAGGAGAGAGAACAAGGCTGAGCCTGACCTCTGAGTTGAAGGAAATAAGAAGACAAGCAAGGCCATCTTAAAATGGTCATTCCATCATATCATGTAGGAAGTTGCTCTATAAGGTGAATGCTTGTTTGTGATTCACAGTTTGTGGTTGCTATTTTTGAATTACTGTTCCCTTTAGGGATTCTTCTTTGTGTAGAAGCACAGTTAGAAACACTGTGATTCTCCAGAATTTAGTAACATTGACATAATGGATACAGAGATGGTTTCAATCTCAGTCTCCTCACGACTACATTTCCATCTTTTTGAAGGTAGGAATTGAGTCCCAGGACTAGAGTCATGCCCAGGACCTAACTGGTGTTGGTACCTAAACTGAGTATCTAAGTGTTTAAGAATTTGTTGAAGCAAATCAAAGAAAAATGCAAACATTAACTCTTTCATTTTAATTGAAAATCTTCGATAATGAAACGGAGTTGACAGTGACTCTCTCTTTCCAAATATATATGTGTGTATATATGTACACACACATACACACATATACACATAGATATACATAGATATATGCACTCCATATATATGCACCTTTTTTAAACTTAGTATTCTTCTGACCCATGGACTTCAGGAATTAAATGACTGAATGAGGACACTTTAAAAATGCATAGATACTGCTCTATTCTGATTTCATGTTAACTTTGCCAGAACCTTTCATACTATCACAAAAATGCCTTTATCCCACAACTTATCAAATTCTTTTTTTCACCAGAAAAGCAAACCCAAGTCAATGGTCTCTGACCATTGCTTGCATGGTCAGAAATGATAAAAATGAGCAGAGCACATATGTACAGTTTGAGACAGCTATGGGGGTAAGGAAATAACTTACTCAGTGCCTACTATGTACCAATGTTATCTCATTTATTTTTCATCTCAAAACAAATTTCAATTATATGTCTTATTTTTCTCCATCTTAAAAACTGGAAAAACACAGATGCAAAATGGCTTTTTAAAGTCACCTATTTAGGAAATAGCAGGGTTGAGATTTAACCTTATGTCACTGAACTGAAAATGTATGTTCCATGAGGGTGACTGCTTTCCACAGTGTGTTATAAAGTATAGATACTCCTGAATTCATATGTGATCAAGTCATAAAATAAAGATAAAATATTTCGATTATGTCTAATCCTCTTGGGACATTTCTCAAAGGAGAGCATAAGTTTCTGAATCATTTTTAAAAATAAATCAATAAAAAAGCATATCAAAAAAGAAATATTCTCCTGAGATTATAAGTTACAATTACTATAACATTCTCACATGGATAAGAATCAGTGAGTCATAAATAGAAGATGGAATAAAAATGGCAAGAATGATATCTATTTAAGTTGTAAAAAATTATGCAGTATCCATAAATAATAAAATTACTTAATAAACCTTTATATTCAACTATCTTTCTACAGTGTCTTTAACTTTCATTGTAGGGCTCTATTTCATGCACCACAGAAACATTGAACTTCATCAAAAATATGTCTTAAGTTAGGAACCAATATTCTTACTCGATTTGGGTTCCCATATGCCAAAATTATCCTAAGAAAGAACAGAAGAGATTTCTCTTTACAAGGTCATTGAATTGTCCTGGAAAAATAAGCAAGGCGTTATGACATTACTGGTTTTGCCCAGAGGTCTAAATTCTTACCAAGGTAGTTATAGGATGGATAGAAAGGACTTTCAATACAAATCTGGGCTGGCATCATGTCCCCTCTCCAAATACCTCTCATAATCATTCTTACTATCTAATCAGACTTCCTAAACCCATGAACTTCAGAAAATTGTTTCTTACTCATTGCCAATTTAATCTGAACTTTGATATGATTGAATGAGCTATAAAACAATATTGCAACAATCAAAATCAGCCAGAAAATAAGAGACCTAAAGTTTATTTAGCGTGTATGTCTTTGCTGCTGAAAATAGTTTTTACATGATTGTATTAACCACTTATTCATTCATTAAGAAAATATTTATCAAATATTTACCACATTATAAGTACTGGAGAAATAAGCAAATTGGCTGCCTTCATTGAGTGTACTGTTGTAAAGTTTAATAATTTTCAAATACTGATTTTTCTTCTGAAGCCTTCCTCCTTTTTCTACCCTACCCTGGAATCAAATTTTTAACACATTCTAGGTTTTTCACCCCTGCTGATGCCCATAACTAGTCTAAAAAACCAAAATGGCTGTTTGTGGCTTTCCAGTCTCCCAAAGTTTAGAGGAGAGTAGAAATATTCACCTCTACCCATCTCAGCTCCTATAGAATCTGACAATACACCACTGTCTCTTCTCCAGAACTTTGTCCTTGCCTTCCTAACTGCTTCTCTGAAGTACATTTTTTGTAAGCAGTTATGCAATCCATGGAAAACCGTAGTGGCACAATGCCATGATTTTGTTCAAAACCCTCCAGTTTCTTCTCCTTTCTCTTGAGTAAAATCTACCAATCTTGCAATGGTGTAAAGTGTGAGTTTCCCCATAGTGCTCCTCTGACTCATATATGATTGTCTATTGTCTCCTGGTTACTGAAAGGAGGTTACAAGATGCCAAGTCATTTTCTGAAAGACGTAAAGGTCAGGGAGAAAAGACCTTTTTCTATGACTATGTTCTCTAAAATGCTCTGTTCTTTGGTGACTGAGTCAATCTTAAATATAAAGGCAAAAGAAAGAAAATAGGACAATCTTTAACTTTTTCCAATTCTAATTTGTGAATATTATTTCTGAAGGATAAACCAAAACAAACCTAACATTTAGAATGAACATTTAATTCCTCACTTTGGAGATTAAAGTTTAGACTCTAGATTGCTATCAACCCGCCTTTGTTATATAGTGTTTGTGAAATGTGTTGTTCTTCTTAGTCTTAGGAAAGAAAAGGTAGCCATAGTTAATACTTTCCCAAAGATGTGGTTTTCCAAGTCTCCCCTGACATGTGTTTGCCGACAGCCACCTTGTGTTAGAGAGGCCCAGAGAAAAGTCCACCTCTCAGGAGCACGGGCGTTCTAGTGACAGAGACAGAGACTGTGACTTTACCACTGCTACCTTTTAATTGCAATATACTGTGAAAATATCACAGCTTAGAAATGACTTATGCTTGAGTATTTGTTGACACATCACTTACACTCTCCACTTTAGTGTCATTATCTGCCAAAGGCTATGATAAGGTCTTCATGATGAAATTTACATGAAGATCCTAGTTTAGTGGTGGTACATAGAAGATACTCAAGAAGTAGCTCATCAAAATTCATGAAAAGTGATTCATGGTGTAGCCATGACTTTTGATTTCTATGTGTAGCCAGCCTACACAAGAATATTATTGTACAATTAAATCAGAAGCAAACCATCAATTTGGAAACAAACCTAAATTGTATGGGGCTTATGCCAATGGTTGGAATTAAGAAGTAAACAGTAGGAAACATAGAAAAAGTGGTAGAAAGGACACTGAAACTTTGGTGGGTATAGTGTGAGATGGGATTTCAATATCCAAAATGGAATTCAGCATTGTGAGCTAAAGAAATAATGCATATTACTATACAAAATTGCAAACTAAATTATATATGAATTTTGGATCAACTATTGTGTTTCTGTGGCCTACTTTTATTTTCGTGCTTTAGAAGTTCTAACTTCTTTTTAATTTTTGAGGTCAGTCAGCAAATCAATCAATCTTGGCCATTATGACAGAGCCAAGTATAAACCCAAACATTTAAAAATCTGACCTTCTTTTCACACACACACGATGCAGGTCTTTGTGCTTCTACCAACTTGTTGGACCTTATTCAGAAATATTCTTTAGTAAGAAGGGAGAGATGCTTGAAAACATCTGTATAACTACCATACATTCAATATGCGCTAACAGAGCTTTTCATTGTCTTGGTTAATCCTCAAAACAACCCTGCATTTGGCATGGTTATAGCTGAGGGATTAGTTCCAAGAGGTTGAGTACGTTGCCTTGGGTCACAGAAGTAGTAAGGACAGGACACAGGGTAGGAGCCAGGTGTTCTTTCTTCAGAGACTCGCCACTTCTCAAAACTGTGGAGCTCAAGTCAGAGATTCTAAGGAGAGCCAATATCCTTGTCCTGATTTTTAGTACCCACTCTTCAGGAAAGCACCTGACTTACAACGCAGTTTCCTGAGGGAATATCTCAGCAAGAAGAAACTGGGGATTTTGGACTTGTCCTTGATCTCCAGGCAACAGCATCTCTCAATGAAAAGCACACAGTAGCACGTTGCTTTGCAGATGACGTCCGGTGATTCAGGCAGGTGAGAGTCAATGTCAGGACTGAGGCACTGATGACATGTGGGGTATGGCATCTCCTAGGCCCAAGACATCATAGAGGAATTTTCACACATAAAACGTGGGGTGAATACTTTAAATGGCTTTTCTCCCTGCAGGACTTCACAGAGTTTTGAATATGCTAAAGGACTTATCATGAAACTTTTAAATTTATTTTTTGGTTTGAAGATATTAGTGCTCCATTGAAGATACTTTGAAAATATCATAATAAATTTAAAAAATAAAAGTAACCAAAACATAAATTCTAGTCAAATCTTCTTCATTCATTAATGGTGATAGATAGACAGGTAGATAGATGGATAGAGGACAGCATATTTATAAAGAAAATGCATAAGACATTTAATTATATACACTAATGCATATCTGCTATAATAAAGTGTATGTATATGTGCTTCAAGAGTCAACATGAAGAGGAGTATATTAATAGCAGTAACAACTATTTACTCTATTTTAGCTATTTGCCAAAAAGTAATGTTAACTTATCATTGTCATGAAAATCCTACAGGTCAGATAGCATATCTCTACAAAACAATGCAATTGTTAAGAACATGTACTCTGAAGCCAAATCCCTAAACTAAATCCTAATTCTTAGTATGTCCTTTATATAGGACCCAGGTTTCTTTATGCTTCAATTTCTTTATCTATAAAGTCATACAGATAATAATACTTCCACAAACAAAAAAACCCTGACATTTAGAGTGATGTTATTATTAGATTAAGAAAAGTGAAGAAGCTCTCCTTCAAGGAAGATGTGGAGATGCTGCAAACAGGCCTCTAGTCTGGTCCCCCAACTTTGTTTCTTCTAGCTATAAGGCCTTGGGCAACTTATTTCTCCTGCCTAAATTTCCTAAACAGGTCAAATGGGGCTGAGACTGCCCCTCACTGTGCCACTGTGTGGATTAGAGGAGATAATGAATTGGAAAGCGCCCAGCGTGAAGCCTGGTGTACCAGCATTCAGCAAATGTTTGTGAAATCTAAATGGTCTCTGTGTAACGTTCTCTTTCCATTAAACTCCAATCAAGAAAATGGTGTTTTAAGCTAACAATGACAGAAAACTGAGTCAGCAAGTGATGTGTAAGTCAAACATATGTTTTTTTTTTCCTTTTCAGGAAGTACAATCTCTCTGAAACTGCGAATGCAGGAGCCCCCCTGTGGAGCCTTTGAAAGAGAATTTCATCTTTCATTTCTTTCCCTCCTAAAGACTTTATGTTAGATTTAACTTGCATGCATGTTTTTCCACACTGCTTCTCCCCTGCCTTACCCAGCATATACTTCTTTGACTTATTGTATCTACTGCTCAATATACTTTTAATTTTTCTATTGATTTGATTTAAAATTCTTTTAATCTCCTGAGGGCATTTTTTCGATATAAAATAAAAAATAAATGGGACTCACTTGCTCTCAAATGCCTCCCCTGGTTACAGAATCTTCCTTTGATCATTTATTATTGTGAACAATTTGTAACCAGAACACAGAATAGAAGAAAAACTCTCCACTCAGTTGCTACCAGGACATCCTAAGTGATTGCAGTGTCTGAGTTTCCTGCCGATTATGGGTGCTTACCTCCAGCTCAGGCACAGATGTTCACCTTTGGTGCCTTCCCCATCACATTTTCTGCCTTTGATCTCTCAATATTATTTCACTGTTTTATTTGGTAAACATTTATTTATTATCTACTGTGTACTATGCCCTCTGGATATTCCAGAATTGGAAAGTAAGGGCAAGTGCTGACTTAGGTCTATTGCCATGTCGCCAGATGACTGCTGTACGATTGTCATTAGCTGCAGTAGAACCGTGCTGCCAGCCCACAGAGGACAGCTACTCTTGGCGCCTTCACAGAAAAGGAAGACTTTGCAGCAGCATTAGTCTTGATAAGTGAGTATGTCTTTTTTTTTTTTTTTTTTTTTGATGACAAAAACATCTTGAAGTTACAGAATTCAAGACTGGGAAAATAGCTAGATCAGAAATGTGCATATTGGAAAAACAGCATAACTGGGGAAGAAACAAAAACAATGCTAGGGGAAAAACAGAAATGGAAGGCAAAACATAAAATTGACTCAGAATGACAAAACCCAGGCAGTGCCAAACTGAGTGGTAAAGGAGTTTTCTGTATATAGGGCCAGTACCATATTTTTTTTTCTTTTTTTTAATACACACATGCTATTAAAGATTGAATAATTAGAAAAAAATCTTCGTGAATTTTCAACATTAGTGACATTTACCTGTTTATAATGGTTATGGTTTATTTTGAAAGTGAAATTATTTGTATTATCTTTACTCTCCCATCTCCTCTTAACTTTTAAATAAGGTCTTAAAGCTTTAGTAGGGTTTGCAAAGCCTTCTATAAAGGGCTACCATTTTATCTCTCCAGCCTTTTCTGGTTCTGACCAGAAATTTCCTATTTCCCAGCTCTACCCCATCATCCTTTCTATTTGAGTGCCATTGCATGGACTCCTGCAGTCCTCTGGAACTCTGTCTTTCTAATCCTCATGTATCTACTGTTTTTAATCTGAATTTTCCTTCAAGTTCTTAGCCAAGTTTTGTCTCCTTAGAAAGCCTTCTTCTGAATATCTACTTTCAATCTCTCTCCTTTAGAAAACTGGGATGGAGACTCTCTGTGTCCCATAGAATTTATTTCTCTCAATCGAAAAAGTCAGTTTATTGAATTCTTGGGTTACTTATTATAACAGTAGGATTTGAGCTTTATTCATTCTTTAACATATGCATCCAACCATTTAATACTAAAGGCATGAGAAGGGTGTCAGGAAATAAGAAAGAAAGTGTCTGGGCTAAAACAGTAACATCCATTACCACCCAGCACTGAAAGAGAAAAGGCCAGAGAGGAAAGGGCTGTAAGGAGAGGGCAGCCTAACAGGGGCTGTTATTAAGGAATTAACCAACCTTCAGTAGCTCCAGTAGCAGCAGCCACTGGAATTACTGCCCTGAACTTACTCTCCTCCCTCCCACTGACACCTAATTGCTGCTGCTCACTAATGGAATCCAGTTGGAAATCAAAGATCTTGGAAACAAATGGAAAGTGGATTTGGAGGAACAACTAGAAGACACCCAAACAAGGAAATGCTGAGCAATTCATTTTCATGAATGCAAGTTGATAAGGAATTAATATTCTTAATAATAAGAGTTTTAACTGAGTGAAGGAGAAACAAAGAGAAGGTTTGGTATGGAGTTAGAGAGGACTGATAATATCTAATTTTGAGGAAGAAGATTGTTGAAGTAGGATTGAGTAGAGTGTAATAAACATTTTCCACAGTTGTCCATGAACTGGTATCTGGGGAAAAAATACAACATTATTACAACAGTGTTCAGAAAACTGCTGAAAATATTGCTTATTTGCTTTTTGCATTTGCATTTAATTGTCAATGTTTATGATTTTGGTGATTAAAACCTTTCTATATCTGGCTCTCTTCAGAAAACAGCATTAACACACAGCAACCAACGGTGATGTGATCCAGAAGAAATTAGTCCACATGTCAAGAAAAAAAATTAAAGCAATAGAAAATCAGAGAAAAGAATTGGTTTCTTTGTATTAGTTTGATGGTCTTCTCATAATCCATGTTTCATTGTTAAGTGGGAGCATTCATATTTATTTGAAAAATCAGATTACATCAGAATGTCTGTGAATTCAGAACCATGATGCAGCTGCCAACAAATGCATTCTGACAGGATATAGATGAATATTCTTTTCCTGACCCTGCCTTATGACAATGAAGAAAGTCAAGAAAATGAAGCTAGAAAAGCAAAGTGTCGGAGTGAAAATGGTACAAAGCTGTTTTATTTTGTTTGAACGCTATGAAAGTGGGATACTCACTGACGTTATGGTCACATTTACTAGTCTGAATTTCTCACTTGCTTCTTTCTTTGCCATGTAGTCCTCCCTTCTATAAAAGAAGCTATAGCAAAACTTGCCAACTAGAAAACAATCAACAGACTAATTCCATTGCTAAATCTGAGTGGAAAGCTTGCATAATTTGTGAGACCTTCAAGTTATTGGAAATGAGAATCAACATGCAATTGTCTTTTATCTGTCAAATGGGCACAGTATCATTGAGGAAGTAATTCCCTCTGTATCCTTCTCTGTTTCTCTCTCTGGCTGAACATTTTCCACCTATGAGGAAGCCCATCAGGGCTGAAATTTTGGAAATCAGGAGAGTATCTTATTCAGATGTGAACTGGTGGTGGCTTTCCATAGAGTGTTGAGAATCCAGGCTGGAAACTTGTTTCCACATGACCACTGATGCCAAGAGCTGTGGTAACCCCACTGAAGTGTAGTTGAGAGGCATAGTTGAGAAATGGAAAGGAAAGCATGAGAAATAACAGCTGTGAAGATGTTATCAGATGGTATGGTGAAAGATAGCTTGAAAATGGTGAGGGGGAGATAGCTGCTGAGGAAATGATACTCAAGTCCTACCTAGTAGATAAGAGTGGGGATCAGAAAAATGGTGCAAGTAAAGTATTACTTTGGACCTTAAATTTCTGACTATAGGGGAGTGCCAGTGACTGTTATTTGTAGCACATTGTGAACAGATGTTTTCCTGTGGATTTTTAGAATGGGATTTTGAAGAGCTGTGGACCAGAGTAAAAGGACTGATGTAGTGTGAAATTAGAGTTGTAAGTGATTAACAAAATGGAAAGTTTCTGCCCTGTATCTGTTAAATGACCTTGCTACAGTCTATATTCCATGGTTATATGCAAATATTAGCAGCTTACAAGTAGTTAAGCATATCAGATAGGCTTTCCATATAAGCCATACAAATTCAATTTCATGCAGGAATGTATAAGGTGGCCTAGCATTATTAATATTGCTATTTACCACCCAACTACTGCATCTTCCTTTCTTAAGAATCCACTTTATGTAGCCAAACTACTATCTGGAATTACTGCCCCTCTTCTGACATTTGACTATCTAGAGCAGTGGCATTGCTCTAATAGGTTAAATAGGTTTCTTCAGGGGCTGATAATTTAAAATGAGAGCATTCATGATGAAGGAAAGTTTAACGTTCTCTAATCTTATCACTCATCTGTTGCTTAAATGTCTTTTATAACAGTTTTTTTTTAAAGCTGACTTGCACTAGAGAACAAAAAAATTATTTACGTTTAAAAAGTTTTTACTGAGACACCCCTTACCCCCAGCAATGGACTAGGCACTATGCTAGGTAGACAGGAAGAAATGAGATACCATACTTGCCTTCATGGAATTTACCATGGATGACACTCTACATTTAATAGGTAAGTCAATGAAGAAATGCAGTAATTTCAGAGAATCGCAAGCAGTATGAAGTAGATTGAAGCACAGTTAAAACTGGTTCTCTGAAAAAAGTTTGTGAAACCCTTAAGCGATACTGCTACACTGAGAATGCAAATATAATTGATGATATGGAAGCATGTGACTCTTGCATCAAAGCTGAACATAATGCTATAGATAAGAGCACAACTGCATAAGGGAGTAACTCTGCCCTTTATTAAATATAAATTAAAGTGATGACCATGAATCTGGATGGAGGAAGGAACTAGGTACTGAATTGAAATACACTGGTTGGCCGGCATTGCAGAAATATTGGTTCATGAGGACAGAGGTTTGGTTTTTATTGCTCAAGACCTCTTGAAGAGAATCTGGCACAGGGCAGGTTATGTTTTATTAGTGAGAGTTTATTAGGGAAAAAAATAATATAACACACATACATATACATACACATATGTGCATATATGCATGTATATGTATGTGTATATATGTGTGTGTATATATATTATATATATATATATATATATATATATATATAGCCTTATGTGGCAATAGAAGCTGAGTTCCATGATCTATCATCTGTGAGCTGGAAAAACAGGGAAATCAGAACCTTAGTTCAAAAACCCAAGAACCAGGAACATTGGTATGATGAAAGAGAAAATGGATGCCTCAGCTCAAGCAGAGAAAAATCTCCCTTTGAAGCCTTTTTGTTCTAGTCAGGTTTCAATGAACTGGTTGGTGCCTACCCATTTTGGTGAAAATAATCTTATTTACTCAGTCAACTGATTCATATGCTAATGTATTCCATTAATACCATCACAGACATATACACAGAAATAGTTTTACCAGTTATCTGGGCATCCCTTACCAAATCCAGCTGACACATGAAAACCAACCATCACAGGTATTTATTATGATATTTAATTGAGAGAATAAACATAAGACATTAAACAATAAATCAACAATAAATAAACCAAGTACCAGTACAAGTTTAGGAGGTACACAAAAGAGGGATAAAGGAGCAGAAGCAAATGTCAGGTGTTTTTGAGTTTCCATGTTATAACACAACGAGGTAAAAACCAGATGCCAGTAGGAGGCTGTTGTTGAGGATGGGTGGAGAAATTATTTGTATTTGGGCAGTTAGAAATCAATTGGCTCAGCTCTGGAGGGAAAAAGGGACGGAGAATTTGGTCATAATAAGACTGTGATACACCGACTTTTTTTCTTCTCTCCTAGGTTCTCTTGAAACCCTCCTCTTTTTAGAACAGGTTTCACTGTAAGCTGAATTACTTAAAGGTGCACTCAGAGACAGCTCCTCCATCACTTGGATGAATTATCCCTTCACAAATTTGGTACCCAGAGAACATCTTTTTCTCTAAGGAGCATTTCTGGTTATTAATTTTGACTCAAATTTACCTTACCAAAATAAAAATGAAAGTTCCCATCAATTTTTGTTTTATTTGAGAGCAATATAGCTTTCAAACTAGATTTTACCCCCATTGGTGCAAAATACATATGATGAAAAAAACCTGGGACTGAGAATTTCAAGCCTTCTGAATTTCATCATTTATTATATATCCATCTCTCCCCGATGTTGTTAATATTTTTCTATTTTGGCATGGGCAGCCAAGCTATGCTCCTTGAAGGCACCCACCAAACTGTTATCAAAAAGTTAAAATGATGACAGCTATGATCATGCAATGGAACTAAGTTACAAATAACTAAGAGGCATCAACCTCGCTTTCTAAATTTCCTTTAAAGGCTGATAGATTGAGAGCATAAACTCTGGACTCCAATTACCTTGGCTTAGGTGATAGTTCTACTATTAATCACCCATTAATAGACTGTGGACAAGATATTTTTCTCTCTGTGACTCAGGAGTCTTGTCCGTAAGATGAGAATAGAAATCTATATAATTGTGTATATATATATATATAGAGAGAGAGAGACAGAGAGAGAGAGAGCGAGAGAGAGACAGAGAGAGAGAGAGAGAGAGAGAGAGAGAGAGAGAGAGAGAGAGAGAGAGAGAGAGAGCATGAACTTGGAATAGAGTCAGCATATATAAAAATGAATGCAAGTGCTAGGCATTTGCGCTTTTAAGGAACCCTGCTCACCCCTACTTTTCTGTGATTTTTTTTTTCCTGGAACTTAAAGTGGTGACTGAAATATCTCATTTATGTATGAATTTATTTGATTGTTTAATACATTTCTTTTTGTAGAGCTACCCTATTACCTGCATTTGCTCATCAAAAAATGATACATTTTCTTTGGGAAAATTATAAAAGGATCATGTGCAAAGATGTCCCATAAAATAAGGATGGCTCAAAATCTCTAAGTGACTAAAGAGATAACCATATACACTTTCGAATTTAAGATATGTTTGGATTAGCAGAATTTAATTTAGTAAAAAGTGCGTTCTATTTATTCAGTATTCCTCTACTTCATTCCACATTAATGCTCTCCAAAGAGGCTGAACTATTGTAGTGTAGTGGAGAAAATGAAAACCTTGAAATGTATATGATTCTGCCCTTGAATTATGGTTCTGCAACTTTGTATGAGCAGGGGCATACCATGGAATTTTGCTGAGTCTAGCTTTTCTAATTTTTAATTAAAATGAAACCACAATAGTAATATCATTAATTACAATTTAAAGAATGATTTTAAGGCTCTACAATTATTCAGAAATACTATTTATTCATACTTGCACATGCTTATAGTAATTGTATTAATTTATACACAATCATTAGTTAATTATTAGTATTCCAATTGTATAGATGGTTTCACCACCATTCAAACATATTAAGAAATTTTCCAAGGTCGAATAGCTGAAAAGTTGCAGATCCAGGATCTGGACTTAAATGTTCAGACTGTAAAGCCATAATCTATTGCTTTATTATGTTACCTCTTGTCGTAGAAATGATTTGAGTATTAAATGCAGTAACATAGAAAATATCTACTATTAGATCCAGCATATGGCAGAAATTCATTATTTTACTATTCTTAAAATTACCAGAATGTTTTGTAATAATGTGATTATAATGGCATTAATGTTAAACCAGTATTTATTGTTTACTATCTATTAAGCACAGTGCTTTATGTGCTTTACATGTATTAACTCATTTATATCACCACAATCCTAAAACAGGGACATTGTCAAAATCTCCATTAAAAAGAGAGGAAGAGAGAGAGAGGGAGAGAGAGAGAGAGGAGAGAGAGAAAGAAGGACTGGGTGGGGACAAAGGAAAGCTGGAACTTTATTATTCTAGACTTAATTCCAGGACTATATGAATCATCCATATCTAGCAACCATCTTATCTGAAAGTGCTTATTCTATTTTGCCTTTTCCTAGTATCTTACCCTAAAATAATTGCATACTTAAACATATGCATACCACTTAAAATTATTAGTCATCTTGTCCTTTTTAATCATAGTGAGTTTTATTCAAATCATTATTATTTTTTAAACTTTATTATTTTATTTATTTTAAAATTAATTTTATTGAAGAAAACTTGCATTATAACATCAACAAGGTTTAAGGTACACACGATAATACATTTATACCTCTATATAATACAGTAAGTTTACCACTATTCCCTTTTTTCCTTTACTATAAAGTGAATCCCCTTATCCTGTTTCCTGTTTGACCCCCACCTTTCCTCCATCTCTTCCTGTTCCCATTGATTTACCTTTTAAAATTTATTTTGACTAAAAGTCTGCTGTTTAAATTTCATCAAAATGCAGGATAATCTGAAGTTTATTCTTTCATGTGGTAGCTTGCCTTTAGGGTAGCAATAATGTAGCTGTTGGCTTTAAGATGGAGCAAACAACATGCTAGTTTGTGAGTCTTTGAACTATAGGATTGTTTTTCACCATAGTTTAACTAAACTGAAATTCTGAGTATTAATTTCTTCCATTTCTAGAGTTCTAATCTTGCTTTTTCCTCTTGCTTATTTTATTTTGTCTTCTGCCTCTATCCAATGAATTGGGAAAAGGAGTTGTGTTATTTTTGGCAAAGTTGTTTGCAAGATGTTATGTTAGGCATACTCTGGTGGAATAGCAGTTTGGTCCACTGCCTCCATAGAGAGAAGTCCACATGCATCCCAAGGACCTGGGTTGGCATTCCAGGGTCAAGGGAACAACTAAGATGAGCAACAAAATAAAAATAAATAAAACTGTTTCTTCCTCATCTGTCTTCCTGCTTGCGTGCCTACTCACCATCATTTTTGCTTGAACCTTGCCTTTGAGAAAACTTTAAAAGGATGCTATGTCAATTCTGAGATTCATACCAAAGGTCAGCTGGGGCAAGGGGAAGAATGACTTCTTTCTTTTTCATTTGTTGCAAAAACAGCTTTCTCTGCTGGTACTAAGTAGCTCTTTCATCATTAAAATGCAATAGGCAGACCACTGAACATGCTCTTTGAATCCTTACTTGAAAAAAAAATCAATGATTGCTGTTTTGCAATGGGGATTAAGACCTAATTCATGTCTAAAGTCTGTTGCTTGACAGGGTGACTGGATTTGTGACAGCCAAATTACTGAGCTATGTCAAGTCAGTCCTGATCTTGAGAATAAACACAAATTCAGATAACATTTTCCAGACTACAAATTTCCTTGGAAAGTCTTAGCAAATTTAAATGTGGCCAATAAAGATGAAAAAAAAAGTTAGTAATGGGTTAAGCATAAATTTACTTAACACAAGTCTAGTCCACATGTTATTCACTGAACCCTGTGTATTGTAGGGAATTCATGAGCTTCCGATTTCTTAGTTATTTGCAATAAAATTGCTTTATAACATTGAATTTAAATTACAGTTATGTATGAGGATTAATATGAAAATATATGCATGTGTATATATCAACATATATGCACATGTGTACACAGTCATATAAATAAAATCAAATTTCTGATATTTATTTCATGCTCTGTACATAATATCTGTACTCAGATATTAAATTGAATTAGAAATATACCTTATACTTGAGATAATAGTCTTGATAGCCACATAGGCATTTCAAGTAGTGGTGAGACAACTGTGAATGCAAAAAAATTAAACGCATTTTCCAAATATATTCATCTAGAAAATTTTCTATCTCAAATCTCAGGAACATTCTAAACCATCAAACTATTCTACACCTATAATATTCTACAGAAATTAATATGAAGCTTCTTATCGTATAAACAGACACACATAAATTTAAAACATTTAAGGTGTGTATATGCATTGCAGTATAGCAGATTTATGCTTCTAGACCACATTACAGGTCTCACTGCAAAGAAAATGGTAAGTGCTTTTAAGAAAATTCTGATGAGCTTCCACACAGCTACTCATTCTGTCACATTTTGATGGTTGTGTATTTACTAAACACATATTAGCCTTCTTCCTCAATCTTTGATTTTAGAAGTATCACTGACTTACCTTTAAAACGCCGCAATTTCATAAAATAAAAATAATGATCTTTATCTCAGGAAATTTTGAAGGTGAGATGAACTAATAAAAAGTTTCACTTTCTGACTCAAGAAATTTGGACAAAGTGTAGATTAACTTAATTGAATATACAGGTTTTAATTCAGGGAATATTTGTGGAGTACCAGCAGGCACTAGGATCTGTAAATAAATCAAAAGGGAATATACTTGCTCTATGTTAATTTACAGTGTAGAGAAAATAAATATATATGTATATATAGTTTTTCAATGTCTGCTTATTAAGGTACATCACAGTTTTTTAAGAGTGTATATTATGAATAAGCTGCATTGGCCAGGTCTTGACAGGAAGACATGGTGCTCTCATGCCATGCAATTTAAGGAACATTTAAGGAAAAGCGTACTTACGGATTTTAAAGAAACCAACGAACACAGTGTAGTTTACTTAGACTAGTAGGCTATAAAGTCTTCATTACTCATGAATGGACAAATGGCAAGAGCACAGCTGGACCTTACAGAGCGGGGCAATATGGAGGAGCAGGCTGATGAATGTGTGTCATCAGTAGAGAGGTGAAGGTAACCATGGTGATATGACCTCACCCTCTGCTAGTCCTCTAGCACCTTTTAGTAGCTTCCATTGGCTAAATACAATCTGAATCAGAGAACAGGAAGAGGTACAAAAGTCAGACTCCTAGGAAAGAAATGGAGAGTAGAGAGGAAAAGGTCAAAACAGTGATAGTTAATGTGGAGGTGAAAATGAAAAGACAACCAGGACTTAAGAAAAGGGTTATTAACAGTAAAGAGGTCTTCATAATGTGTTGGAATGTTAAATCAAGGGGATATTTTAAATTTTATAGGGATACAGAATTTAAAAACTTAAATATATGCTTCTCTAGATTATTTTATGTACGGTGTTCATGGTTGCGTATCCTGGAGTGTCTTAAGTTTCTTTAATTCTAAAGTGTTGAAAGAGTTCTAGATAACAGTAAGCATAGCTTCACTTTAGGTACTGGAAATCATTTTTTTTTTTAATTTTTTATTATTATTGAAGGGATATTGCATTTGACAATGACTTATTTTCAGGTATACATAGTGGTATTTTTATATTTACACATAGCAAAGTAGATTTACTAATAACCCCCCCTTTTTTTCTCCCTACATTTACAGTTAATTCCCTTCATCCCATTTCCCCCACCCCTCCCTCGTCACTTTGATGCCCCCTGATTTGTCTTTCTGTCTCTCATCTCTAAAAGTCCATAGCTTTTTGGAGTAGTGTTCTCTCTCTTTCTCTCTTTCTCAATCTCTCCCCCCTCCCCATTTTTAGCGTTGTCTAATTTATGACATTTGTTTTCTCTTTACCCATCATATGAGTACTATCACACAATGTCTATCCTTGCCTTCTGTCTTATCTCTCTAAGCCAACTTCTCTCCAGTCCATCCATGTTGTTGCAAATGGCAGGATCACTCCCTTTTTGATGGTTGCATAGTATTCCATAGTGTATTTGTACCACATTTTCTTTATCCACTACTGTGTTGATGGCATTTATGTAGTACCCAGCTCTTAGTCATTGTGAATTGTGCTGCAATGAACATGGGGGTGCATATATCTCTTCAGATAAGTGTTTTTGTGTTTTGGGGAACTGCCCAGTTAAGGAATAACTGGATCATATGGAATTTCCATTCTCAATTCCTTAAGGACTCTCCATACTGCTTTCCAGAATGGTTGTATCACTTTACATTCCCACCAACAGTGAATTAGAGTACACTTTTCTCCACATCCTCTCCAGCACTTATTATTTCTTTCTTTTTTTTTTTTTTTTTTTTGCATAATAGCCATCCTTACTGGTGCAAGGTGATAGGTCATTGTTGTTTTGATTTGTATTTCCTTGATGGCAAGAGACGTAGAGCATCTTTTCATGAGCCTGTTGGCAATTTGTATGTATTTCTTGGAGAGATGTCCATTAAGGTCATCAGCCCATTTTTTGATTGGATTGCTTGTATTTTTGTGGTCCAATTTTTTGAGTTCTTGTATATCTTAGATATTAACCCTTATCTGAGGTTTGAGAGGCAAATATCTTTTCCCATTCAGTTGGATGCCTTTTTGATTTTATGTGAGTTTCCTTTGCTGAATAGAAACTTTTTAGTTTTATGTAATCCCACTTGTTTATTTTGGATTTTATTCACCTTACAATGGGAGTTGAGTTGCCATAGATATCTCTTAGGTCTATGTTTAATAATGTTTTGCCTTCATTCCATCTATATGTTTGAAGGTTTCTGGTCTTATGTCTAGGTTTTAATCCATTTTGAGTTAATTTTTGTGTATAGTGTTAGGGAATGTTCTAGTTTAAACCTTTTGCATGTGATGGTCCAGTTCTCCCCGCACCATTTATTAAAGATTGTCTTGCCCCATTGTAAGTTTTTGGCTCCTTTGTTAAAAATGAAGTGTCCATATATATGTGGATTTATATCTGGACTTTCAATTCTGTTCCATTGATCTGTCTTTCTGTTTTTATACAGGTACCATGCTGTTTTAATTATTATTTCTTTGTAGTAGAGTTTGAAGTCAGGGAGCATGACTCATTCATTGTTGGTTTTTTCTTGAGGATTGTTTTTGTTATCCTGGGTTGTTTATTGTTCCAGACAAATTTCATCATTTTGTGTTCTATGTCTGTGTCTTTTGAATTTTGATTGGGATAGCATTGTATCTATATATTGCCTTAGGTAGCACTTGAGACCACATCAAGTGCTTTGGTAAAAATATCACATATCATTAACACAATCTCCATTAAGTTGTTCCCTAGAAAAAGGTTAGTATATACCAAAAGACTCTTATGCAATCTTTCACAAAGATGCTTTTGTCTTTTGGTCTGAACAGAATTCACTGAGTGTTCTTAGAGTTCCAGGCCCTGGGAGATGTGATCGCTTGTGCTCTTGATCTTATTTATTCTTCAGAACTGCTCAGTGAGGCAGGAGCTACATTTTCCCACTTACAGATGAGTACACTGAGTCCCCCTTCCCTTTTTGTCCTACCCAGAGATGCTCTTTCCCTCCCTTTTCTTAAATTTAACACTACTACTAACCATTTTAAGAGATTCAGAGGACTTTGGAAAGTGAATTTGGATCCAGATCGCTTATGTGTGAGTATGAACACTGCCATGAACTATTTATGGAACTTTGGTCACATTATCTAACTTCTCTGATCCTTAAGTTTCCCATCTAAAAAGGGAATAGATGATGCATTTGTCATCCTCTTTTGTATACAGACATGGTATTTATGAAAAAGGATGTTAAAGAGGGATGAGATGCTCTTCATTACCCTGTCTTCTTTCCTGCTGACTGCAATGAAGAGATAATGACTGAAGCTAGTTACTGTACTGCATAATGAGGTACTTTGAGAAAACAGACCTATACTGTAGAAGACCAAATGGGAGATGTCCAGGTCACTGTCACAGTGAAAATAAGTTACCACAGGACATCAGTGTGAATGAGAGAGAAGACAAAAATGTCCACTATGTTTAAGCCACTTTCATTTGTATTTTTCGGCCAGCATTAATCTTATTTTTCTTCCTTGACTCTTTTTTCTTCAGAAAAGACATAGCTGATTCTCCAGAATTTCCCTTCTCCTGAGAAGACAAAGTTATCTGCAATTTAGGATTAATTTATGTGTTTACATATGCTTTTTCTACAAGACAGTGAACACAATGGACATTGGGATCATCTATATGTACTCATTTTGGCAAATACTCTGAAAATGACTGCATGTGAAAACAATAATATTTGTGAACATACCCATATGTTATTTTAAAATCTTTACCTTTAATCTTATATTCAAATGAAAAACACTTATCACATATATATTTAGATGAATGAACAAGAGAAAATGGAGTAGATATTTTACTAGTTGCTGTAGAAACTTTTTTTTTTTTCATTTAATCCACCTGAGAACACTGTAAAGTGGATATTATAATGTAATTTTATAATTAGAGGTCCTGAGTCATGAAGCTGCCTAGTAACTGAAACTGGAATAGAATACATATTTAATTCATGCATTATTTTATTATTCTATAATTCTCCAGAAGGTTCATGAGGATGAGAATGCATAGAAAGAAGCTACAAAATGTTTTCTCTCCACATATCCGTGGCACCCAAATACAGTATTGGCAACAGAAGCCCTTCTCCCCAGAAGAATCAGACTCGGGGATGGCCTCAGTCAGAACTGAAGTAGATTATCTGACCAATGACTTTGAGCCTATTTGATACACTTTGCTGTGCAAATTTTAATTATATATTCTTTTTTATGTATCGCTATATAATTCTTATAGTTTCAATTACTTATGTGTATATTATTGTATTATACATATATATGTATTACACCTCTATAATTAGAATAATATGTATACATGAGATAATATAAATATTATATACATTTGTATATGTATACTTGTGTACATATATAAATACATTTAATTTTTTCAAGAGCTATCCTACCCTGCTAGGATATATTTAGACTATTACAGAGTAGATGGGAATAAAGTATAATGAAGCGCTCAGCTGACTACTTTTATAGACCAGAAATAAAAGCCTGTGGTCTTCTTTATGGTGAGGGAGTGAATTATCTTTCTAGTATCAGTTCCCTAAAAGATACTGGGCTTGGTTCAGGCTTCCTGGTCTGTCATTTATCTTTCCTTTTGTATTATGAGATAAGTTGGTGCTGTCACTTAATTGGCTTGAGATACCTGGGTTCCAGGCAAGTTCTACCACTTACTGGCCATAATGACCATAGCAAGTTTATTTAAACTGGGACTTTAATTTTCTCTTCTGTATAAATGATGCTGATAGTAATAGCACCTACTTCTCAGAGCTATTTAGAGAATTAAATTGAAAAATGCAGATAAAGTTCTTAGATTTACATGAGGCTAGCTCTCCCACATATTTACTTTCTCATTTCCAAAGATAGTCCAAAATCAAGAACTACCCTGAGGCAGTTTGGAGAAGTAAAGGCATATCACTTCCAGGACTATAGTAGATACATAGTCTAACAAAACATCTGGAAGAAAGTGAATGCTTCCTTTCCCATTTTCATTTGAAAATTATTCCTAGAACATAGCCTGGAACCAATTAGCTAACAAGGAATGTAGGCTGTGAAGAGGTGGTCAATACTGACCATGACAAGGACTATATCAACAGGGTTAGAAAGTCCCCAAATTTAAAATTGTGTTGTGAAACTTTCAAAAATGGTTATCTCTGCCTCTTAACAGCCTTGGTCAAATCTACTATTGGGTTGAATTTTTGTCTGTGCAAGAATGCATATAAAACTGATTCCAGATCCCTGACAATCTTTCTCTGATGATTATTGGCTGTCTCTCAGTCAAGCTTATAGGCTTTCTGAGCCACACTGAGTATTGGGGTTTCTCTCAACAAAGAAGTTATGTTCATACTTTTGCACATATTCATACAAGCTTAAACACTCCTACTGGGAAAAGACCTGTTTTGTCCACTCTATCCCAATCAATTTTTCTGAGAGCTTTTCAGTTAAAA
Organism: Solenodon paradoxus; assembly: GCA_004363575.1. Lineage (NCBI taxonomy): Eukaryota > Metazoa > Chordata > Mammalia > Eulipotyphla > Solenodontidae > Solenodon > Solenodon paradoxus. Next base: position 196,044 of record RJWH01000029.1, read on the forward strand.
AAAGCTGATACTTGACTATGGAATCAAACATATCTGCACCGAAGTTCCATCCTGATTTATCTTAACTTTGTTATGACAGTCATTAGCTCTTCGGAGCTTCTGCATGTGTGAAATGATGGTATTGATCTCTGTTTTATGTCTGTCTCAAAGTTGTAATGACAAGGAAGTGAAATGGAAAATGCCGAAGTCATAAACTTCAGATGTATAAACTAAACATTAATTCTAAATATAGTTATTGGATTCTTCCCATTTTTTTATGGTTACCTCAAAAGTACAACTTTTTTGAAGCTTTCGGTAATGACACCAAGTCACATTGGTTTTGCCCTTGGAACACACTGAACATTATATGCTTTGTAGCAATTTGACTTATTCTGTAAGTATCTTTTCTTCTCCTCCTCCTCTTCCTCCTCCTCTTCCTCCTTTTCCTCCTCCTCCTCCACCTCTTCCTCTTCTTTTTCTGTCTCTTCCTTAGACTGTACCTAAGCTCATTGCAGGTAGAGATGTTTCATTTCCTACCTGATTGACTTCTCCAAAGCTAAGCAATGTTTAGCCCTCTTAGGAGCTTAATGAATATATAGTTGACTGAGTTTAAGATTTACATTGATTTTTGAAGTGCAAGCGTAGCCTGCAAGTCCAAACTTGCAAGTATTTCTTTGTAGATATAATAGTCACCATTCACACAATCAGTGCTCCCATTGTAACAAAGGAGTTACAGCTCAAGGATACCATGGCTTTCATGTCAGTTGCTTTTCTCATGTAATTCATTTTGTTAGGAAGATTTTTCCTGTCTTCTACTTGTACACTTTTACCCTTCTTTCAAGGTTCTGATTAATCTTACTATCTCTTGATGATCTTGTAGAGGCAGCATTCATGGCTACCAGTCATGTCATCAATGTGCAAACTGGTGTCACATCAATTATAGCAATCACATATCACAATATAGCTATTTTCTATTCATCTTTTCTTCTAAATTCTGACCTACACAAGAATAGACACCACAGCTTTAGTGTTTCTTGTTTTTATACATGGCACATAACATTTAAATTATCTGTCAAATTGCATTGATTTGATTTTCTATTTAGTGCTTTACAAAAAAACCAGAAACACGGAACAACTACAATGTACATTTTACATCAATGCATTAGCATTTGGGTACCAGCATCTTATCCTTTCTGACTGCTAAGTGTCTGTCACTCTCTGTGATTTAGGCTAACATCTGGCTTATCTTTAGGTTGATTTATCAGATTGCTTCCCAACCAGATGCGTGGCAGCCAGCTGGCAGACCCCATCAATCTGACTGCTCCTGGCTCCATCTAAACCTGTCAGTTCAGGTGCCTTTAGGATTGCAAATACTAAATTGGATTCTACTCAAGAATCTCAGAGCATAGTCAGTGGTATTAAACTCACTGTAAATCTGAGAAATGCTAAAATTCTTATTTTTTTTTATTTCCACATGGACACAGTTTACTGGCTCAGAGACTTAATTAGTATAAAAAAGTTCATTATCTCTGGAGTCAAAAAAATCTTGATCCTGACATTTGTTAAGTTCTTGACAGAGAGCAGTCACTGAATTCACTGAGTTGCAAGTTTCTCTTTGTGTAAAATGGGGATAAAATAGGACTGTTACGAGGATTACATGACGATGTGTAGACAGTCTTAGCATAGTACTCAACACACACCAAACTTGCAATAAATGATAAATCTATTCATGATAATGATTCACCTTAACCAATATTGTGTTAGGACTTGTGTTAGGGTTTGACATAGACTTGTGAAAGCAGAAATGAATAAAAGGATTCTTGTTTTCAAAGACTTCAGTAATCTTGTAGTAACAGGAAGGTGATTAACAATATAAAACAGGATGATTTGAGTTATGCTGATAGTATACAGTGGGTGGAGGAGCACATAGAACAGAAAAATCTCCCAACCTAATGAAGTAAGAGTTTCATACAAAGTGGTGGCTTAAAGGAAGGAGAGTGCACACACAATCTGAGTATCTTTGACTTCTTCAGATATCCTCAACTCCATGAATGGGAGTCAAAAGGAAGTCAAATAGGTCCACACCCACTAGGCGTGTATACACCCCAGCATTACAAGGATCAAGAGAAAGTCCAGTCACATAACACTTTTATTCATTAACACAGCCTTGGCTAAGACCACAAATTTGAGGTGTTAACATTCATCTCCTAATGCATTCTATGATTGTTTTACCCTCCAATGTAAGAAGTCCTAGTTGCATTGGTCACCCCTTATACTCATAATTCCATAAAGATGAATTATTTTTCCATTTCCTTTTTACCTTTAAATCCCTCCATAGGACACTGTAAAGTTCAAGTTCTATTGTCGGTAAAATACCCAATATCATCAAACTCGTCTCGGAATGTTTCCTTAAACTCTCTTGCTCTTACAGAAAGGAAGTCTCTCTTTCCCATCTAGTCTCTGCAAGTGAGGATCTTTTTATTCCCAAGCAGGCCTTACACCACTGGGTGTCTTCCTGTTCCTTATGGCCATTTCCAGATCATTGTCACCCCATATGCTAATAGTAGATTGAACTGGCTTGATTCTAGTCATGAAAGTTGATTGTGCACATCTCTTTCCAATTCTGTGTTAGGTAATATTATTTGTTCAGAGGCATCATAGTGAAATTTACATCACAGAAATTGACATATACTACAAATCAGGGCTGTTCTTTTTCTCCAGAGAACTGATTGCTACACAGTTATGAGCATATCACGGGTGCATTTTCTGGTTCACTGTCATTCTCTCCAATATCACTTTGTCTTGGTACTTGTATAATTTAATATATGCAATAGATAATGCTTGTAATATTCAGATATCCTCTTATCTTTATGATCACAACCCTTTCCTATGGATAGTGCTTTTCACTGTACTATAAAGCTGATTTTTATCCAAATCACTTTATTTTCCAACAACTTCTGTCATCTCAGATTCAAGCATCCTAACCTCTGACACCTTTTCCCAACTTACCTGCTTACTTCCCCTTGCACTGTCACTGTCAACCATCCCTTATCTCTCCAGGATCTCCTGTCCTTTTATCTAACCACTTCATCTCTGCCCCTTGATCATTTGAAGTTCAATATTCCTTCCTTACACAGTTTTAATTCCATGGTCAACATGTTAATTGCTTCTTTGCATACAAGCTTAACGTTCTGACCTCTTTTATTGTTTGCAGACTTCACTGGGTTAAGTCCTTGTTGAATCCAACTCTGGACTTACTCTGTGCCTATGCCTGCCAAATGATTGTGGTTAGATGGAAAAAAACAACAGCAACACACAACCAAAATGAACAGTCTGCCTTAAAATTATTATATGGATTTTAGGTTAGCTCTTATGACTGCCACATAGGCCTACACATCCTTAATCTATTTATTTCCCCACTATACTAGTGACTATTCTCCCTCAAATATCAATTTTCTTATATTCAGCTACTCTCATTGGCATAACTTCTTGTCTGTATTCATTTCATAATAAAACAAAGAAACTTTGCCACCCATCCTCACCTTTAGCTATTGCTCTCATTCCCTTTAACTTTAAATTCCTTGAAAGGTTAACCTGTACTATGTTGAGTACTTTCCCTTAGTTTTGAACTAGTACAGATAGTCTTCTATTCCTACATCCCACCAAAACTGCTTAAATGAAGACCACCTATGGCATATACTGTCAAATGTGATGATTGGTCATAGACCTTTTATGAACTACCAGCACCATTTCAAATGGTTAATCACTGCCTCAGACATATTAATACCATTCATTCTCATTTTTCCTCTGGCCTTATTTTTCCTCCTTCTCAGCCCCAACTTCTCTCTGAGCATCTAAAACTGGACTATTTCTGGTCTTAGGTCTTTTTTAGCTCTTCTCATTTCCTGGGTCATCGCTAGATTCCTGGCTTTAAATATCATCTATATAACAATGACTCTCCAATTGACTATTTTAGGCTAGAGCCCTTTACTGAACTCAGAGCTTGTATATCCAACCACCTGCGCTCAGCATCTGCTGTGGTGTTAGTCATATCGCGGTAAAGTACCCCAAACTGAACATGTACAGATTAGGGTAGTTGTTTAAAACAAAAAACAAAATGTATCCTTGCTCTTCTATTTATAATTACTTTCTAATTCTAATCTATCACAGTGTAGTCATCCTCAAACATTTTCAGAACCTGACCACCTTTTTCACCCTCATTTCTTGTCTGATTTTTCCGATAACATTACTACTTATAACCCTATCCTCTTCTAGCCTATTGTTAAATTAGTAGCCAGAACTATCCTTTAAAAATAAAATCAGATCTAAACACAATTCTCCAGTGACTTATTTCCGAAGTAAAAGAATCTTTGCCTTGATCTATGATTATTTTCTCCATTTGTGCCTGTTTATCAATCTTATTTCAAATTTTCTACACTCCATATATTTCACTGAAGTCTCATGCTTACTAGTCTATCCTGAACATGAGTCCAGCCTTTGTTGTGGTTGATCTCACTACCTGTGCATAGCTTCCACAGTATCTTTCATGCTACTTTCTTCACCTCTTAAAAATCTGTGCTCTAATTTCTTGCTTCCAATGAGACCTACTCAGATTTTCCCACTTACAGTTACTTTTTACTCCTCTCCTGTTTTCAGAGCACTTGCAACATCTACTGTGCTAGATAATTTCCTCATTGATTATGTTTATTTTCTTTGTGCCCTTATGACAATGTAATATCTAAAGAAAAAAGACCAGACATTGTTGCTTTAATCTCCGATTTGTGGCTGATATAATGCAACATATTTCTAGAAAAAGTTTCCTCTCTGGTAGACTCTCAATAATATTTTCTGAATAAATGCATACCTGAGTGGAACATCTTTTAAATGTGTTAATGAAGGAAGTCTCTGTCTCTCTAGCTTCAATCCAACGCTTTTTTCAGACTTTTAGCTATGTTGTTATTTAGTGACTGCACGAGCAGTCTTTATACCATATAGCAAAATATCATGTTAGGAGGCACATCTCATGGTTGGTGTTTTTGTTTTGTTTTGACTATTTGTCCAAATTGTTATTATTAAATGTCCTGTGAGTTCAGAATGGATTTTTTAAATACTGTCATTATATATCAAATACTAGCAACTTTTAATTATGCATTAGAAAAATTAAATCACTGAAAATCCTTTTATTTAGTTGTAAGTTGGATAGAAAAACAACTTATCTCATGTTACTTAAGGTTATTTTCTTTTAAGATTGAAAAATAGAACAGCTCGTTGCATACAATACTTAGAATGTAGCAAATTAAATGTATATGAATGTAATAAATGAATAGTATATATGTTAGGCAAATTAATGAATAAAAATAAATAAATTATATAGCCAATACAACTGAAATATGCCTTTTAATAAACCTTTATATAAATTTTATTGAAAAATGAGTGTTAGAGCTAATCTTTATTAAACTCATTTTGGTTTTCATTTTTATTGAAGCAAAAGCCAACAAATATTTCAATTATGCTTATGCTATACACAACATAAACTTTTATAATTAGATAACATTATCTTATTAAAATATTAAAAAAATTATCTCAGATTTATGATAGAAGACATCTAATTTGGTAGTCACAGAAGAAGAGCTAGTTACATGTTCTACAATGGGATGTTGCATTGATTTATCCATATAAAATAGCATTACTCATATGGGAGATGAATGAGAGTCAGATATTTACTGTGTGGTTTTTAATCTAATCAATGTTTCCTTCTATAGTCCAAATGATTTTCTTTTTCTTATACTTAATGCACGTCATAAAAGGTGAATTATATAGTGCTCTAGAAAATTGAATTATATGACATTGACTAATAGATATAATAGTGTCATGAAACTTGGATGATTTAGTTAAATGTGCACCCTTCATGTACATCCCTTCAATGTAAGCACATTGACCTTGACCCCACAGGTTGAAGTGTTTGATTCTTACATATAAGGTGAAGTTAGACTCTCCCTTACTATCATGCCATCAAATATTTTGGGTGTCATGTGCAGCCTGCATCCTGAAACTAGAACCTGAAAAAGTCAGCCTTTGCCTATCGACTCTCATATTGGCTCTTGATGAGTCTGACCTGCAGAATACTTCACTTTTATATAACATCATTTGTGCCATTCAGGTTTCTTGTGATACTCAGATGTTTCCATTATGGATTCCAGAGCCCCTGGCAAACAGTAGTGTATAAAAGTGGAAGACTGACATAAAATACCAAGGAAGCAGAGTGTCTATAATAGTGATAAAGCATGATTCAACCTCAAAAAAGACTGAAAAATATAATACTTGTTAAGATGATTCAATTCAGAGCAACCCAGGGCAATAAAAGGGTGGGGGCTATCTCTTGGTTTCTTACTGTTACTGTGGAGAAAAGGCTATAATAATATCTATGTTGTCATGGGAAGAAAATTGGATAGGAAATGTGAAGAGTTTAGAAAAAAAATCTGTATGCAAATGTGAGGATCAGAAATTACAGCAATGATACAAAATATTTTTTGTATGAGCTTTCCCTATTTTTTTACCACAGAAGATAAAAACAGTATATTACTTTTAACTGACTTGAAAGACAGAGTGGTGGTGTGAGGAAAATAATGAATTTGTAGTCAGACTAACCTGTTCAGAATCCTTATTTCAATAGTTCCTATTTGTATGACCCTCTGTAAGTGTTACCAGTTTGTCTCATTTTCCTTTGAAATAAACTGTTTAGCATACATATAAATAGATTTATATCAATTACTGTGTGGCTGTGAAAATAAATTGCATAATGTATGTAAATGCAACCAACATATGGTAAATGCCCCATACATGCTCCTCCACCTTCTTTGAGGAAACAGAGGAACACTGACTTCAGTTAAAGAGTGGTATTTCCGAGTCATCAATTCTTTTCCCATGAATCTTTGCATTTGAGATTATAATAGCTTGGTACCTTATAATTTCTAGCCAATGTTGGATATTAGAATAATAATAAAAAAAATACTCACTGAGCACTTAGTCTGTGCCAGGCACTGTTCAAGGTACATTTACAACCATTAACTCCTTTATCTATCACAGAACCATAATCAGTGGTTTATATTATGATGCCCATATAACAGATGAGGAAAAGATCTTAAGATCTATTATCTCAGCAAATCCCATGTATATAATATTGTTAATTATAGTTACCGTGCTGTGCATTAAATCTTCAGTTATTGTTTATCTTATAACTGAAATTTGTATCTTTTGATCAACAACATCCCTTAATTTCATTCACTTCCGGATTCCTGGAAACCACCATTCTACTCTGTTCTATAAATTTGAATTTTTCTTTTTCTAATTTTATAGTGATATGGTTCAAGAAGTACTATTTTCTCTGTTTATTTTACTTAGCACAATGCTCTCCATATTCATCTGTTGTTACAAATGGAAGAATTTCCTTCCTTTAATGGATAAATATGGACATATTTGAATTAAAATGGATACATATATGATATATGTATCACTTTATCTGTTTATTAGTTGATAATCATATTTGCATACACTGTTCACTATAAATAATACTGAAGTTAACATGGAAGTTCTGATATATTTCAAGGTGATTTAATTTCCTTAGCAGATATACTCAAAAATGAGGTTACTAAATCATATGCTATTTCTATTTTTATTTTTTGAGAAACCTTCATATTGTATTCTATAATGATTGTACAGATTTATCCTCACCAATAGTGTGTAAGTGTCCTCTTTCTTTGACAGTCTCATTGACATCTGCTATGTATTAGGTTTTTGATGTTAACCTTTCAACATCTCATAATGTTGTGTGAAGCTTAAATGTCTTAGTGTGCCAGCCCATGTTGTGCTCTGATGCTATGTGTGTCATCAGTCTCATTTACTGCAACTTTCATTTCCTCAGTGGGACACTGATGATCCTTAAATACTTTATAACGCTATTCCTTGCTACTGCAAAGTCCCATACTATAGAAGAAATTTGGTGAACTCATTTCTTCAATAGGCACTCAAATATCACTCATTTCATGAAGGTTTTCCCAGGCCCTCTAAGGGACATTAATTCTCTCTTTTTTTTTTTTTACTACAGTGAGATAACTTTATTTCAACTACTTCATAGATCATTGTAATGAATTGCTTTATTGACTGTCTCTCCAAGTGGAACATAAGATTTTCCAGAGCAAGAAACATTTCTCATTCATCCAAATATCTCTATCACTTGATAGTGTGCTTGGTGCATAATCAATTCTCAATAAAGTGTTTTCCAAATGGAATGGGATTAATTACATCATAAGCACATCTTGGGGAAAACATACATCCTTCATAATTTTCTGAAGAACAAGCAGTAAAGATGTTGGAGAAAGTAAAGTTAGCAATATCTAACTAAAATTCTCTTTTAGTATCATTTCCTACATTTCTAGCATATAGTTAAGTATCCATCTCTTTAGGAAACCATGCTGTTACTCCATTGTGTTAATTTATTCAATCACTTTTTTATTTATCATTCCTCCATCAACAAGTAAATACTTATTTGTGTACTTCTACTGAAATGCATGACATGCTATGCCTGTATAGCTGCTAGAGTGGGGTTCTTTCTGTAAATAAGCAAACAAGATCTCTGTCTTCATGTCCCTCCTTCCATTGAAGAAGAAATATAATGAGTAAATAAACTAAGCAATAAATTAAAAAAATACATATCAAGACAGGTACGATAAAGGAAATGTACAGTGAGTGGCAAGGAAGCCTTCTGAGGTAATTGACTTCAGGTCATGATGAGGGAAGGTTTCTCTGAGACGCCAAGTGGGCTGAAAGCCAAGAGTAGGTACAGCTTACCGTGTAAAAAGTCAGGAGAGATTCTTGATGGTGGACTTAAGTGGGAAAGTGCTGATTACCCTCTTGTACTCTTGCTTCAAGACACAGACGGAAGGGTGACTCAGGAAGAACAGATGGATTAATGGGCGTATACAGACTGATTTCCCTTACTTCTCTCTAGAGCACTGAATAAGTCTTTCATCTTGCCTCCTTGCTTCCGTCCCCATGATCTATTCTCTGCCAGCAGCCAAAGTCAACCGCTTATTAGCTTCCTGCTTTCAGCTCTACAGTGGCCTCTGTCACATCAACTGCGGCCTACAGTGCAATGTTCATTATATCTATGACTTGTTTTCTGAATTTCTTTCCATACTTTTCGCCTCCCACATTCATCTTCACCCATCACTTTACTGCTGTTATTCTCTATTACTATAGTTTATTTTCCTTCTACAATGGACAAAAACCCAGAATTCTATTATACATGCAATTTCTTATTTGTCTATTGTTTATCTACTACATGATAATCCAAACATGTTGAACACAGGCAATTTTTCTGTTTTATTCATTTCCAGTGGCAATTAATATGAATTGAATGCATGTATGATGCATTAATAAAGCTTGTGTCTGCTTTGGTATGCTATATGTCACATACCAAGAGAGAACATTAAAGCTTCAGAGGAGAGAATATTTTATTTAGAGGAGGAATTGATAAATTCGTCAAAGTAGAGGTAGCATATGAGTTAGGTCTTAGAACATCAGAAGACAGGCACAAAGTTTGGAAGATAAGGGAGAAAAGGAATAGAGAAAAAAAGCAATTTGATGAGAGGAAACATCATGAAGATACAAGATGGTCATTATAGGAAGCTGTGAGAGACTCGGTGGCTAGAGGATGGGACACAGAGTCCATGAGAAATCACAGCAAGACAAAATGTCAGGTGGGACAGATAACGGTATGCTTAGTCACTTTAGTAAGAAAATTATACTTCAGGTGCACCCTGGTGGAGCAGCAGGTAGGACAATTGCCACCAAAGGATGTAGGTTGCATACCTCTGGGTTCGAGTCCCAGTTCTGGGGGAAACAACCAGCGTGAACAACTAAATAAAAATCAAATTAAATGCTTCTTCCTCCTTTCTTCCTGCCTACCTGTGTACATACCTCATTTATCACTGCCTCTTTTCTTCAAAAATGAAATAAAAAGAAAACTATGCTTCATAGTTCTGGTACCAGGTGGCTTGTTACGGTATATAATAATATTCATAATATGATTTCTCACTGAAAAAAACATTAAAAGTATACCAGTTAGGGTATCAGGAAAATTAATGTGGAATCATTGTTCTTTTCCATAGGTCTGTGTCATTGGTTTTATTTTTGTTACTGTAATAGGGTCCTCATTCCTGTCCTTACCTAATATATCTAGAGCTCATTATGTCAGAAAGATTATGGAATTGGTACAGAGTTTCTGTGGCTCTTGTTCCTTATCAGACAGCAAGTATTTTAATGAATTCTTCACGCAGGAGGAAGAGTTATTCAACTGTCTTTTGAATATCTTCAGTAACACAAGTGTGATGCTTCGGTGTTTCATGCCTTCACTGAAACACAGTGGAATACACATAACAGGGGTATGCCTGCTTCTCTCATGAGCATAACTAAAATAGTTATGTTCTCTCCCATTATTTTTCTTCCTGTGTGTGTGTGTGTGTGTGTGTGTGTGTGTGTGTGTGTATAGCTACCAAGAAAGAGAATGATAGAAGTGAGCCCCACAGCTGGTAATTTGATATCAAATCAACCTTCAAAACTCTGCCCTCCCAAATAGGATACTGGAATTTTTTTTTATTAAAACAATAGTAAAAAAAAAAGAAGACAGAAAAAGATATAACAGATTTTATGGGCTTGAAGACGAGTTTACAGTACTTTAAAAGGCAAATATACCACTAGCTTAGCCCAAAGTAATATAGAATGACATTGCATTTATGGAGTACTTTAGTATTTTTTCCAAGATCATCTTCATCTACCTGGGGCAATATGGTATAGTGGTTATAATATGCCTGTTGGAATAAGCCAGCCATGGATGGATTTGAAGTTTGATTTCAACACTTAGTAGCTGTGACATTGAGCTAATTATTGAAGCTCTTTTAACTTCCCTTATCTGTAAAATGAGGATGATGGTAGTAATATCTACCTCACAGAATTGTTCCAAAGGTTAAGCAAGATAATGTGTCTCATGTAATCCTTATGATGCGTGATCAATTCCATCTTTGTTCTTTTTTCTCCAGTCTCATCATTGAGGACTACCTGTTGCCATAGCAATAATGGATTCTATATCATATGTTACTGAATTCCCCTATCACTGTGGATAACAAGACATCTCAGGTGAGAATTTCGATGGGTGAAGTGAAGAGTAATGACTGCTTTCCTCTCTCCTACAGTTTCCCATGGGATCTTGAGAAGTAAGACTTGGGAGCGTCATTTGAGAGTTGGCTAGACATTCTATCTAGACATATCTTAAATCTTGACAAAGAAAAGACAACTAGATAATGTAATACTCTAGATTAAATGGTTTAGGTGAAATAAAAGAAAACAGTTTTATTGTAGCCCCTGCCACCAGGTATCAGAAACATGCAGGGGTTATGGGCAGAAGGGTTAATCAGAATGGCAGATTCATTTGGCAGGAAATCTTTTGCTTTGTATCTCTGGACTCTATGTCTAACAGTTGTATAAATCAAAAGCAAGGTTGAAACCTACAGCATTTGTGCCAGATACTTTATTTTTCCATACATGCTTCCTATTGTTTGTTTTCCAGGCCAGCATTGATGATCTCTTCTAAGCGACTGAAACATGTATCAAGCACATGCTGTATGTTAATATAAAGAAATTAAGAACAAAACAAAACTCACTGACTTCGACATACTCAGTCTTTGTGAAAGTAGCAGACATAAAAGAGATTTTTTATAAGGGAGGGTACATGACATTATGGGAACATAGAGAGGGACTGGGCGGAGGGTAAACTCCAGCAATAGGAAACATCATCTTACTGAAGTAAAAACTCTCCTGCCACATCAAAACTTAGTATTATGATTGACATAGTGAGAGTGCCCTTATTTAAACTGAGACTTTCTTGACCCTGCAACATTGTGGGTATGGATCATATGAAAGTGATGGAGCCTGATGGGCCAGAAAAGTGGGATGGAGAGTGGTCCAAGCCTCTAATCCCTGTGACCTGATTGAAACTCCTGGGCCCATTTGGCATTACCCTGTCATCTCCAATTGAGCATACAAAGAGGAAGTTAAAGCTAATTTGCATGCAATAACTTTCTTCCTTGGTCTTTTAAAATATAAATTGAATGTTCTTTAGGGGGCCTATTTTGAGGCAATTAATAAAAGAACCATGTATTAGTTGATAGTGTATTCATAAGCACATGTCATCATATGTCTCCAGACTAACTGGGTTTATCTTTACTGGAAACACATCAGCATGGGTCTATGGTGTGGATGGGAGTGTGTGCACAAAGTGGTAAAGTAAACACCATCAACAGTGCAGAGTGTTTATTACTGCTGCATATTTGTGTGGATTTTATTATAGCATCACTAACAGCAGATGCATGTCTTCTATGTGTTGCACATAGTCAGTGAATATATAAAGTTTGGGAGACAATCAATTTATGGAAAAAAGAAAAAAGATGTAGCCCTTGGCATCTAGAAAATATTAAGTGATGGGATATCAAACAATGCACCCACAACTTTAAGGTAAACATGTACTGCTGAGAGAATACAAAGATTTGGGAATCATTTAGGGCTAAATTTATATTAATGAATACATAGATATAAATTTCTTAAAAAATGAAGGACTACAGATAGGGGATACTGATAAAGAAAAGTCATGGAATTATGAAGCATTGTGATGAAGGTAACTAGATCCCTTCACTATTAATAAAAAGGTCAAGTATAAGCCAAGAAGTGGCAGAAAAGGGGACTGGAGAGATGGGCACATTAGCTTTAGGCTCCTCCTTTTAGTAGCATTCACTAATTCACCATAATGTCACAACAACCTTGTGAGTTAGAAATGATTATTTGTTTCCAAAAATGAGAAAACTTAGGTCAGAAAAAGGAAGTGACTTGATTCCCATTGCACCTGCAACATGGGAACACACAGCAGAACTGGGATCCAGATCTTCTTGATGCTGAATCTTCAGTCTTCCTACATGTCCTACTGCCTAGATGTGAAACAACTCATGTCACTTTGAAACGTAAGGTTTTGATATTCATGATGCTGAAGGCAAGAGGCCAAGATTTTTACCTCAAATAAATTATAACAACTTTTTACTTTAAATCTCAGAGCCATAACTAAAAAGATAGTTAATATTTCTTCATCCTGTAAAACTTCTTAATCCTTGAAATTGCTCTGAGTAGATTTAGGGGTTTTTTTTCTATTAAAAAAACACAAAAAAACATATTATGCTGTCTCCCAGAATTTATTTGTCTTAAAGTCCTGTCCCTTTTGATTACCTGGTTAATTTAAAATAATAAACACATAAGAAATTTAGGTGAGTATGTACCCAACCATCCATAGTAGTAGTAAATACAGAAGAGTGGGAAACTTTGTTATCTTAGGTGAACTTCTCCATTAATTCTATTTTACCATCACTAGTTGTTTAAAAATAAAAAGCAAAGATTCATGAGAAATGTTTCAGAAATCTTAGTCAAATAAAATTCTTTATGCTGCACTTAATATGCTACTGAGTATTACAAATCTCCTTTATGGAATAGAGTATGTGAAATTTGTTGAAATCTGTTTTTCTGTTGGAACTCTATAATTCAAAGTACATTTCAAGGAATCTGCTATATACCATATTTTCTAGGAATTGTTGATCGACATCAGTCTCTTTTACTTTCTTGTCTGGCAATCTGAAGCTTTGGAAATTAACAAAAATGTTCACTCAATCTTACCTTTATTATTAAATTGCTATTAATGAAGAATCAATCTCTCACTTGAATGAGTAGTCTGCACTATGCTAGAATTTATTTTCTACTTTCTACTCCTTCAACCACTGAGTCTTTAACTAATTGGATTTGCAAACAACACACACAGAAATCTGTATGTTATCTATACTACTTTCAGCACTTGTGACAGGAATGAAGAGAAGAACCCCACAGCTCTCCCCGAAAGACCACATACACATGTTTTTATTGCCCCTTCCAATGCTTCCCACCTCTAGAAACATTTTCTTATAGGAAATGTAATCAAGTCACCAGGAGGCAAATGTATCACCCTATGATGATTGCTTCCACATTTATATCTCCTGTCACAGTTTCTTCTGCAAATTCTATTCATATCCAACTACCAAACTGACATTTGCACTAGGATACAAATATACATCTAAAATTTAACAGATAGAGAATGTCATCAGAGTTAAAAATGGCTCCTCATTTTTAAAGTGAGAGTTAAAAATGCCAACCCCACTCGCAAAGTCAATGGTAGATAAGTAATGCAATTTCATGAAAGCGAGGTTCAGGGAAAGATAAAAGGGTTGCTGTAATACTGTGACAAACTGGAGAGCACATGCTTCAGTCAAGAGGGGAAGCCACTACATAAATTCAACTGAATGTTGGCTTGTGGGGATGTGGAAATACCGCATCTTCTAATTTTCAAGAGATGCGTAAAGTCTTGATTTAAAAGACTAAAAACAAGCCAAGGTAGATGGGGTGAGAAAGGCAAAAGACTAAGAACCTCTCTCCCACAACTTAGCTATAGATTCATAGGCTCTAGACAAAAAAGTGTACAATCTCAGACCAATGGGGTAAGTTAAGAGAACACAGCACATTTTCACAAGTCCTTCAAACTCTGTTTGAGAGTAGACTGACAAAAGGTTTAATCATAGTGAACTTGAACATGGTTAGATTTCTGAATCAGATTTGGCTGACATTTACGGAAAATTGATATATACCATGTACCATTCTAAACATTTTTATTAATATATTAATATTTTTATCAAAGTAATACATGAAAATAGCTAAAAAGTTAAATTGTTCTACATGAAAATGTGAGAAAAAAGTATTGTTTTAACTCCCCCTTCCCCACATTTCATGTTTCTCAGAGACAAGTACACTAATTTTACTTCCATATCTCTAAATTGCATTATTGCTGTCTATTGATTTTTAGCTTTGGGCATTATCTATTTACTTTCAACATGGAAGATGAAGATAAAGTTCTCACACATATTTCACTATCTCCTACATAGAGACACATGTAATTCCCATTACCTCTATACCTCCAACAGACTTTTATCCTAAGTATTGTTAGCTCAATATTCAGTGCTGTACGTTTGTTTGGCTATGTGAAATGAAGTCACTGCCTAGCCAAATGGTATACTATAACTCCTTCTTCTGCACCACTTTGTTTTTCCTGGTTTATAAATGTAGTGTCTATGTAGTTTTCTAGGCACTTCTTAAATTAAAACTCTCCTCAGTTGTCTACATTTGCTCTTAATACAGTCAAATACATCAGGATTCTCTAAGTTTCAGTGTCTTAAGAGCATTCTTTCAAGCCATTTTGTACCTAATTCCAACACACTTGTTCTCTCTTTAGTGGGTAGCTGTCACTCTGGAACCTGTCATTACTCTACCAACCCTATCCACTTGAATTAGACTGTACAGAATGCCATTTCTCCTCTTTTTTGGGTTATTCCTTGTTTTGATAGAACATCTCCCTCAGGATCTTCTTGGGAAGTAATGTTGAGTGAGTTTTGGGACTACTTGAATCCTAGCATGGATGTGTCTAAAAATGCCCTGTATTTTTAAATGTTTGGCTGTATATGAATTTATAAATTAGTGATAATTTTCCCTC
Source organism: Solenodon paradoxus (assembly GCA_004363575.1). Taxonomy (NCBI): domain Eukaryota; kingdom Metazoa; phylum Chordata; class Mammalia; order Eulipotyphla; family Solenodontidae; genus Solenodon; species Solenodon paradoxus. The sequence continues at coordinate 211,687 of RJWH01000029.1, forward strand.
AGAATCCTGAAGGTGTTGCCCCATTCTCTCATTTCTCCTGACCTTTCTTCCATACCCTACAGGTAGCATCACACTGAGATCAAGAGGTTTCTTGATGTTTTTGTTACTATTATTTGTTTGATTCTGTTATCCAGGCCTGTGATTTTGTTATCTTATCCGACTTTGCTGACAGTCTTGTGGGAGGAAGTGAAAACATTGTGAGTGACATGTTTATTTATGTACCTCATCTGGGATGACACCATGACAAGCGGCAGGGAGGTATTTTTTCAAGTAGACTTTCTGCATCGCTTGTCAGCTCCTTATTATGAGGTGATTGAGTTTGTTGCATTTTTAGTTATATTTGAGCAACTAATAATCCTACAGCACATTAACTATAATTTGTGAATTATATCCATCTTCTAAGAGTGCATCATTTTATATCTCTTAGTAAAACAATTCATGTGAATGAATCTATCTGTATCAGAAAGCTTCCAAGATTTTATTACCAAGCAGATGATTATACTCATCATCTACTGGTTTTTTAAGCTCCTCTGGAACTATCTTAACATTTTTTGTGTCCCTTTCTACCTCAACACTTTGGTCCCCTGGGGACAGTCCTTGAGATTTCTCAAAATCATGGCGGTCTAGCTGTCATTGCAAATTCTGCCTGTCTAAAACTAAGCTCATTATCTGTATCCCTGCTGACCCCCAACTCAAATCTTTTCCTCCTGGGATCTCTTTGATAAAATAAACTCCACCCTTCCTGTTACTTTGCATAGCATTCTTTTTGTGTCATCTTCAACTCCATCTCTCTAACATCTTCCCCCAATGGATCATTGCCAAGTGCTATCAGTTCTACTTTGGGATTGTATCTTATGTTTCTCTCCTGTTCAGTCAAAGCATTTACTTTTCTGCCTTGGATTATTATGTTCTCTCTTTTATGGCGTTTTTTTTCCTAGTTACTAGGGAAAATTTTTTCCCATGTTACTAACATAAAGGGAAGTCCATTAGTAAAACACTGGGAAACATGCAAATAAAAAAGTTGAAAGATAAAAGTAACTTAATCTATAAATCTGTTACCAGAGATAATTACTGCAGTAATTTTGCTATATATTCATGCAGACAAGTTAAATACAAAAGTGACATGTCCTGGAGGCTTAATGGCTAAGTTCACTTGAAGAACATGCATTCCACATATATTCCAAGGACCAGGGTTTGTGACCCAGGGGCCCAGGGGAACAGCCAACATGAAGAACTAAATAAAATGTTTCTTCATCCTCTTCCTCCCTGCCTGCCTGTGTTCACCTTCATTCTTTCCTTCATCTTTTCTTTAAAACAAAAGATGAATGTAAAAGTGAACATAGCTATGCATGTAATACTTGAGCTATATATACAATTTTTATGTTCTCTCTATATATTCATATTTATATATTATATTGCTATATCATTGGAACTATTACACATTGTTTATGCTTTGAATTGACAGAATTTAAATTACTGAGTAAAATAGAATTCTTATCATTTGCCACTCTCTTGCTTAAAAATCTTGAAAGACATCTTACTAAGAAGTATGCATTCAAAACTCATCAAGTAATTAGTCCCTGCTGAATGAGCTTGACTTACTGTTCTGGTCTCATCTACCACATGTATTTAATCTCATGGGTCCACGGCATCTTTGACAGTCTGACAACCTGTGGAACAGACTGCCAGAGTCCCCAGACTTCTTGTCTGGTCCCTGATAATTTACTTAGCAAAATTCTAATTGAGCTGTAAGTATCCACTCTATGTCCATCTCTTCTGGAAAAGCCCCACTCGTTTCCCCTATAAAATTAACTTATCCTCTTCAAAACTTTCTTTTGAGAAAGTCTGTAAATATATGTATACACACACACATATATATATACATATATATGCATATGTATTTATACACATTTTTTCCTTGTGGAAAGACCAAGGTGCAACTTTTCATTCTATATCCAACTACTCATGTTTTCTCAAAATACCTAGTTTCTCTGGGTCCTAGAAAAGGTCCTATTAGTACCATTAGCCAGATGGGAAAACAAAGGTGAAAGAATTAAGTGTTTCACCTGACAGATTAGAATTAGAAGATTATTATCTATTGGACATCAAAGTCCATACTCCTGATTAGCATATGGTGTTGGTGCTTCTATGTTTCTCCTTTAAAAGGAGCTGGTGCAGATGCACCACACAGGGCTAGCTGCTCCAGTGTGTCACTACTCAGTGCAAAACACCTTCCAGTTATTGTCAAGGTTGCTGGGCTCATACACTGCTGTAGTGTCTTAGAACTGCCATAGCAAAGCACCATGAAATGGAAGGCTTAAACAGCAGAAATTATTATTTCACCATTATGGTTGCTAGAAGTCTGAAATGAAGGTGTGACAAGGCCATGCTTCCTCTGATGTCTCGAGGAAAGAGTTTGTCTTTGTCTCTTTCTAGCTTCTAGTTTTTGTGGGATAACCTTGCTTTCCTCTCCTTGTTCTTCTGATCTCTGCCTTTATCACATGATCTTTTCCCTGTGTGTTTCTGCTTTTATATGACTTTGTTATAAGGTCAGTCACTGGACTTAATCCACCCTAATCTAGTAGCACCTTATCTTATAAAGACCTATACTCAAATAAGATCATATTCAGAGCTCCTGAGGATTAGGACTTAAATTTAATATTATGTTATAGTAGGTGCTGACACATATCTACACACTTATATCAATATTTCTATGTTATTCATTTATTTGGCAAGAAAATGTTCTAGGCAATGGCTGTATCCCTGAAACATTTCTACTGGATAATAGAACAAATATTAGCATAATTATTGTCAATAAATAGGTATTGGCAATAGAAAGTTTCTCATAAAAGCATTCTCTGTTGAAACATAACATTATTCATAATAGAAATATGGCCCCCAAATGATAATGATAAAAACAGAAAGTTAGGGGAGATAAATAAAAAAGGGAGGTAGGGAAATGTTTGTTAAATCCAACGTTCTAGAATTTTAATTTTTATATAGTATTTTCTATGTAATATGCCAGTGATGTATATATATATACATATATATATGTTCTTTAATTTATTTTTTTTATAGCGTGGCCTTTCACCACACTTTTTGTTTTTAACAAAAAGCAACCATTTGTTATGGCTGGGGTGGTCTGCTTTGTATTGTTACATTGCATCAGATAATCTGAGTTTAAAATATTCACAATAAATAAAAATTTATAAACACATGTGCTGTTCATGTTTTCATAGGTCACAAACATATTCACAGTCATTTCCATAATTCTTTCTGACACAGATGTTTAGCATCGGTAGCTGATTGTACTGACTCTCTAATTCCCCATCAGCATCTGGGCCATGCTTCGCACTCCACTGTCACAGCCACCTTGGGGCACTCACTCTCCTCTATCCCCACCACTTCACCTTTGATTTCCAGTCTTCCTTGTATTCTTTTTTGTTAGATCTCTGCCACACTCCCTTCTCTTCTTGGTAACATTTATGTATTTTTAGAGCAGAGACAAAATGACACTTGTCCCTTGAAAACTTTCATGAGAATTTACTACTTCAATATTTTCTTTTACTAGGTGATGATTCAATTTACACATATATTGAAAGGTTATTTTATTTGCCTTGGTCACAAAGGATTTCTTGTAGGATTTGTAAGTCTCTACAGTGCTATGATAGAACTCAAAACATAATTATTTCATCTTCACTCCACTTAAGAGAGTTCAGATTGCATTAGTTAATAAAAAAGACAAATTGGGACAAGGTTAGAGGTGAAGGTAGGGTGGGAGGGGGGTTGAATGCCTCTCATGCTCCGGGCAATGAGCAAAACACTGTAAGTATACAAAAATGAGTAAGACTATGTCTCTGCTCTCAAGGAGATCAGTCATGTGTCAGACTGCTAAGGTAACAGACAAAGCAATCTTATAAGAGCTCAAATGCTAGTATGAATAGTAAAGCACAGTAATCAGATAAGAATCATGGATGTGAGGCACCTCTGTCAGTCAGAGGTAAGAACACAGCAATAGATTCTTCAACAAAAGCTGAGACAGTAGTTGCAGCACAAGGGAGAGAGAGGCTAAAGAATTAAAGACAGAGATACAAGAAAGAGCATACAATGTTTTAACAACTTCAAGGAACGTTTTATTTTTTCATAGCCACAAGAGGTACATAAATGATTACATACTCTGATCTTATTAATTGATAGAATGTGTAGTCTCTTTTATGAACAGGATATGTGTCTATGTGTTTGTTCCTACAAGTGTGTGATGTGCTAATCTAAGATTATGCATTTAAAGTAATGGTACAGAGGACAGTGAATGGTAGGGCAAAAAGTTCAGTACAGAAAAAATATTTTAAGCACAATAGTCTGACAGAAAGATTTCAGTCAGGCATCTGCCACCTCGAGTAACTTTTTGGAATGGTTACAAAAATGCATATCCAAGTTATAAAGATTTAACAAAATATCCTCCTGCCATTTATAGTAATGTTACCAAATGACAAGTTCAAATTACTTGTTGTGATTACTCTTCATTTGGGCAAAACACATGCTGTAACGTATTCACAAGATGCAATTACATTGAATGCAATGGCATAGAATAACAATACTGGAAAAAAGCAAATCACACACCATACACACACTGTTTAGATTTTTCCCCAACCACATTTTTTTTGTATTGCAATCTGTTCACCATTTGGACTAATCACTAAGTCTTTTTTTTGTGTGTAATGTGTAAAGTATCAGCTGTGTTAGACAAGCACTGAACAAAAAAGTCAATAAAATAAGCACTAATATTGATTCCGTGCTCTCCAATTTAGCTATTTAAGAAAGAGACTGGCCTTGTCCTGCTCAAAAATAATATTATCATAATGCTTAAGATTTTGATTTTGTGATGACAGAAGTTAAATCCTACTTCAAAGATTGTGTGTTGTGTGTGTGCACATGTATGTGTTTGTGTGTAGGTGTTTCAGTGATATTCTTAATGCAAGTCTCTTCTGAATACTTTAACAAGTGTTTTTTGGATATAATGTTCCTCAGTATTAACAAAGGAACATGGCAAACTACATTTGAAATGACTTAATAACATCAGCATTTTTGGTTTTGTGTATATATTGCTATTTCCTTTTCTTCTCATTTCCCCATCTTGGGAATATCTCATCTAATGTAGCTTTCCAATTTCACCATGATTCCTGCATATCTAGTGTCTAACTAGATCTTTCTACCTACATGTTCTCAAATTCACTACATTTAATTTAGAATTCATCACCTGACTGATCACTCATCTCACCTTAAAAGATCCTCTTTTACAGTTTGCTGAAGCTCAAATAATTGCATGCCAATCCAAATTATAAATCCCAAGTAATACTTGGATTATCGCTCTCATATCTACACTTAATAAAATACTAATATTGTTAATGATATCTAACAAATCTATCTCATGCTTATTACCAGTTTCCATTTTTATGATCTTAATTCAGGTCTTCAGCCTAGTCTATCAGTATATTGCAAAACAAAACATATGTTTAAATGAGCTGTTATCCCATATCATGCTTTCTTTCTTTAGTGGCATTATTATTAACCATATTCTGGAGCTAAAAAACTAAGGATTTTATTACCACCCCTGCTATTTTATCTGTCAAGCTTAATCTGTTCAAATGAGATAATTCTTTTTCAGTATTAAATTAATTCCAGAATATTCAGGATATTGTAATTGTAAATAACACAGATAAAATGTCAAAACAGTTTTAGACAAAGAGAAAGGAATGTTACCTTAATGTTCCTACTGCATGTTCATGTCTTTCAATCTGATTTCTACTGCCCTAGTTCAAGTTGTCATCATTTATCACATGAAATATTGCAGCTGATAAGGACTGTGGTCTTTCAATATCCCAAAATTACAATTTAGAAGTGAGCTGGCACTCTGCATCAGTTTTTTCAAAACTCCTGAAGTGTCAAAACTTCTGTTCTAGTTATTACAGAGTAATCTATATTAGATAAGTTCCCTCGCAATAACTAAGTATAAAACTGGATATACAATATCAAGAAGCCCCTTTCAGCAATTGCATTAGAGGTAACTCAGGACTATGGGTACTCAAAAATGGAGAAGACCTGAGACAAAACACTTATCTCAACTTTCTGCCTGGAGAATGCTATGGAATTGTAGAGTCAAGTAGAGGAGGACAGTACGCTTTGGAAGAAACAATGAAATTTGGGGCTGGTGGATCAGATGAAATTATCAAGAAACAGTAAGAATAAAGGAATATGTACATTGAAGCAGTGCTGAAAGTACTGAAAGTAAGAATGGGGTATCTTCATGTCATTGGCTGAGTTCCAAGCTATGCATGTATAAAGAAATATTCTTCCAGATAGGAAATGAAGAGACACTAGGAAGTTGTTAAAAAAAGTGGATCACTGCAAGATTATATCCCCAAAGTCATACAATGCTGAGAGACATAGGCACTCAGAGCAGCCAGGGAGGTGCCTTGTTAAGTCACTTGTGGCTGGGTATTTAACTGAGGTTTCCCCCAAAAGCTAAGCATAGAAAATAGGCTAACCTAGCCTTATGATAAGGATCATATATATTAGAATATTTTCACAAATTTTAAAATGAGATTTTGAATTAAGAGCCAAATTTTCAGTAAGGTCTCCATCAACACAAAATTAGACTCAAATTTTCTAAAGGAAGACAATGACATTCAGAATCTCATCAATATTAACATCCAGAATAGCCAAAAAATAACAAATTATTAACAAACAGAAAGAAGGAAAATGTGACCAATATCTGCTAAAAAAAAGATTAAATACAAGTAGACTTGGGGATACTAAAATTAGAATATGACTTTAACACACTAATTGAAATATGTGTTAAATTATGTTATAAAAAGAAATGTACAGTAACAGAAATTTTAAAATATCCATGGTATGAACTTAATATTAAGTTGGATATTTCAAAAGAAAAGGTAAATAAACTTAAGGAGGACATGACAACAGAAAGTCTATAGACTAAATAAAGCACAGAGAGCAAAAAGTCTAGGAAAAATAGGTTTTCAGTCATTTTTTGTTTTAAAGATGTAGTTACAATTCATAATGGAGAACAGACAAGCTAATATGCAAGAAACAAAGTTAAAGATGTAATGAAAAAATTACTTTATTCATTATAACATTAACTGATGCAAGAAAGTTAATATCTAAGCAGGAAAAATATAAAATGTATCACAGATAATGTATCAAAAACAAATTGCTGAAAATCAGTGGTAAAGCAGTAAGAAGTAGACATATTACATATACATGGATAGCACTAAGAAATTATGCTGACAATTCTTCTGAACAGTGCAAATTATTAAAAAGTGGTACAATATTTTAAGTGCTGAGGAAGAAAAATCATCAATCTACAAATTTTTAATATTGAAGAAAAGCAACACCAGGTAGAAGCTGTATTAAGAGATAAGATTAAAAATGGTATATAAATTAATACATTTATATTATATACAATATAAATATATTCTACTGTATTATCTAATTCTGTATATTACATAATTTATTATATGTAATATGTTATAAATTATTACTATATATATAACATTTTTCTTAATTTATTTAAAAGACTATTGACTAGGGCAGAAATAATTCATTGGGTTTAAAACATATAGAAGTACAAAGGACAAGAAGGAGTAATTTGAGACTGCATATGTCTCAGATAAATGGTATAATATTAATATATGTTCTGTTATCATAAGTTAAACATGCATATTGTAAAACCTAGAGTAACTACTAACAATTTAACAGTATGAAATTATACTTAAAATCAACTATAATAAAATGGAATAATATTGTTACTCAAATAACTTTTATTTTAAATTTATTGAAAAGACAGTTTTATACATTGTATAGATTTAAGGTATGCATTATTGTAAAACAACATTTATATATAATACATTAAATTTACACCAGTAGTTCAAATCTATCCTTCATCATGTAATTGACTATGAGATACCATTCAGCAGCTGTCAGAATGGTAAACATTTTTAAAGTAAAGCGATACCAAATGTTCATAAGGCTATGATTTTCAGGCAGAAGTGTAAAAGTCACACTGGTTTGGAAAATAAACTGAGCTTTGTGGCCCCATAATACCAATACAAAGTGTTTATCCAAAAATAAATTAAAACATTTAATGAATCAAAGATGAACTCAGTGAAGTGTCTATACAAAAATTAGGTCTGTTATGAATTTTAAAATGCATGTTCAATGACCCTTCAATGAGTAAGACTTTGGCATTATGGCTATAAATGAATCATATCAAATGATTTTGCAGAATGTGCTCATCTAATTATCCAGTCACCATTCCAACTTAATTAGCAGTCAATAGTGCTACGAAACGGGTCTATAGTCAAGGTATTCCTTCATAGACACCTGACTTCTAATATCTAATGGTCTCTATTATGTGCATAATGACAGAATGAAATATTCTCAATTCCAAAAGAACAAACTACATTTATCCTATTTCCTAGTGGGAGAAGGACACCACAAGGAGAAACAGGATGCTATTGTATCTACAGAGAAGTGGTAATATTATCCACTTTATATGGAAATATTATAAAATCTCCCCTGGGGTTAGACACAAACACACACACACACACACACACACACACACACACACACACACACGAGAGGTTTATTGGGGTTGTCTTCCCAGCATCCAATCTACTCTAAATGTTTTGACTAAGCCTGTCATCCTAACCCTACTATCCTTGCTTTGGAAAAAAGGTACCACCGTCTAGGAAACAAATACAGGAAGAGGCATTCATAAGTGATGTGTGGGTATTTGGGAATCATGAAACTCATACTCAGTAGGTACAAAGGAGAGGTGAAAAGAAGCTTGGATCTTGAAGGTATTCTTACACAACTCCTTGTATTAGGATCAGCATCTCTTCTATACCTGGCCTTGTGTTAAGTAAAATGGTTAATCTCCTTCTCTTGTAAATTTTTTAAGTTATATTTGTTACTTGTAACTGAAGGCATCTTAAAGGACATAGAAATAGGCAATGGTACAAATGACAACTACAGTCTGAGTCTGTGGACTATTGTAAGCTAGCAGGTAACTGAGACATCTCTAGCTAATCATTACTTATCTTTCCATATGATTGAAAGACATAGTAACACAATAGAAAAAAAAAAAAGACAGGGTTTTTTGAGTTACTAAAACCTGGGTTAGGCATGACTGTTACAAATTGCCTTGTGTGATCTCGCAAAGTAACCTTGCTGTGTTTTGTTTGATCCTTCTGAAAAATTTTGTGGAATTTTTATTCAGATTAAGTGGTATAATACAGGCAAAACATTTACATTGGTTCTAGCAAATAATGGGTGCTTGAAATTTTCAGTTGTTCTTAACACAGGGAAAAATCATCTCAATATTCAGGCAGCCAACACATAAATGGGCTTCAAATAAATAGCATATTTATAAACTGGGGGTCTATCTACTCATTTTTATGGACATGAAAAAAAATACTTGATGGAACCAATGGGTATTATAAATAAATACCAGGCCAAGCATGTAGAAGTAGAACCAAATAAGAAAAACAATCACACCTTCCACATACTGAGTATCTGAGTTAAGTATTAGCAGTAACCTCACTATACATAAGAGAAAACAAAGACCTCAAATAATCATAGATTTTAGCCAGGAGGACAGGAAGAATTATGCATCTCAAGGTTCTCTGGCTTCAAATTCCTTGTTCAAAACCTAATCTATGTAGTGGTGGTGGTGTGTGTGTGTGTGTGTGTGTGTGTGTGTGTGTGTGTGTGTGTGTGTACTCGAACGAAGTCATCAAAATGCTCAGAAATAGAAAATTTTCAACTATTCTTAATCATAATCATCCAAATCTCCTCTGATTAAAAATAACACACAAATAAACTGCAGAAAAAGACTTTCCACCTGAATTCAGATAACTAAAAATACTGAGCAAGTAGCTTTGAAGCTAACACTATTCCAGAGCACTCTACTGATATGGGAAAAAAGCTTACTGCTTTGCTCTCAAGCTGTCTGTGTGTGTATGTGTGCATGAGAGTTTTCTTGCACTCATGCACACACAAATGCACCATTATCTAAAACAAAATTGCAAGAGTGGAAATATTTTCAGATCTTATGTGGAGTTTATAGGTCCCATTTCTATTTCCATAAAGAATACACACATCGTGTGATTTATTTTATGAGTATATAGGAGTTAGAGAGATAGCAGGAAGACCTTTGATCACGGTATGTGCTAGAGAGGTGTATTTTAGTATCATGGAGGAATAGTAATTAAGCTCTAGGGTCTGGTACAGAGTTTCTTTCACCATAGACTCTTTTTTTCTCAGCTGTTAGTGAGCTGACAGTCTTTTAATCATGACAGTATCCTAAGATAGATACAGAGGGCTTATTATTTTTTTAAATTCCTTAGGGAGAGAAAAAAAAGAACTCCTGTTGACCCCTTTTAATCAGTTGGGTCAATCAGACCTATCGTCAAAGTGGCTTCAAATCTTCATTATTTTTAGAAACTATTCCAGTGAATAAACTTTGTTTCCAATAATCTGACCTCATTATAGGTTTTTCCTTAGAAAAATTTCAGTATGAAAGCATGATTAGAGAGCTTTCTTTGTAAAATGTGCAATTGAAAATCATGGAACAGAATTAAATGGTGAGATTTAACTGCTTTATTAAATACATCACCTATTTTAACTCCTGATTGTGCTCAAATTGAAACAAATTAGAAAATTCATTTCTTTCTAACCCACTGTGCTCTAGAAATTTGAGTTGAATGGGATTCTTGAACTGGTGAAATGCATTCATTCATTCATTCATCCATACATTTATAAGCATCAGTTAGAAATCAAAGACTTGATGGTTTAATCTACTTACTGTAAATATGAATGAGAGAGAATTTTAGAGAGTTGAAAGAGACTTTCCTGTGGGTCGGTAACAGAATGTGAGTTGCAGTACTTTCATATTATGCACATTTAAGGCCACTACTGCTAAAAAAAACCTCTAATGATACCTAAAAGCATTAAATGAAGGCTACTTTTATCCTCTCATGTCATATGTGTATGTCCATGTATGCACATCTACAGGATTTTCTCTGCAATTATACATACATGATTGTATCCATTACCTAGAACAAAATAAAGTGATTTAAAAGAAGTAAACATTTGAAGATGGAGTCAAGCTTCAGAAAATCTATATTAAATAAAACACTAACAGAGTAGACAACCTAATAGTGTAATAGATGTTTTCTATCTTAACACCCCTTCCTTTTTTTTACCTCTTTTCATCTTTTTGTTCTATCCCTTTTTGTTACTATGTTTCTATTCAGCCTTATTTCTACGCTCTGGATATGATCAAGATCTATAGCTATAACATTTTCTCTAATTCCTGAACAGAGAAGCACATGTCCCATACTCCCTGGCTACAATGGCATGCTCTGTAATTATTCATTATCTATTCTGGTTTTGAGTGGAATAAAGTTGGTGAAAAAAGATACAGTATAGAGCCTTCTTCATTTGACCAGCTAATTCAACTTAGTCCTGAGCTAGAAACTGAAGGCACAGGTAGCAATAAGACATGACCCCAGCCCTCATGAAATATACAGCTAAAAAAGGATGCAGACATCAAATGACTGTGCATTTTCCCATAGGGACTGTTTGTTCGAGGATTTTGACTAAGCATGTGACACATTGAAACCTTTTGTTCCAGTTGAAAGAGTGAGTGACACCACCATCCCCCATGTACAGAGAAGCAATATAGGAGAGAAAATGGGGACATGCAGAGTTTAAACAATTCCAAAGGTTAAAAATGAGTGATTCCATTGAAATGTACACCCAGGGACTCTGGGCCCAAGTCTCTGCCTATCACAAATTTGGAGTGCTCTGGTGCCCTTTGGTGAATGAAAATAGAAGTTGTAATCAACCTCTTTCCCTCCCATCAAAACAAATAAAAAATTAAAAACCTCCTTGTCTGCTCACCACACTAGAACCTTGTTTTCTTCTTTTTCAAAGTCCCCTTTCTTCACTTTGTTGGTAGGGTTTTATTGTATAGATGAATTTATCCTCTTAATTCATTATTTTATCTCTTCTTCAGTCAAGTTGACCTTTGCTTTGAGTTGGCCCCACTAAAATCCCAGGATCAGCCAGGCTGAGATAACCTGACCATAAGTATGGCTAGAAGAAAGAAATTGAGATGACAACTAGCATGTTATTTTATAGAGCTGAGGAGGAGAGGATGAGGCTTTTCTATCACTCCCTCCACCTCACTATTTCTACAGAGACAGTTTTTGACTGTATGAAAAGGACAGAAGTCACTTGCCAGAGTGTCTGGTTCTTAGTCCTGGATAAGCAGTAACTGTTTTCATGATCCACATCTTTCTGGTTAAGTAGCTGGTTTAGTTCAGTTGCGTCTTTACTTTCTTCTAGAAGCCCAAACTGACATTTACACTTAAGCTTCCCATTCAGGCATCTCTGCTGTCTGAATGCTAGATTCTAGCTGCTCATCTGTATAATTGTAATATGAACTTCTTAACTTCTTAACTTCCCTTATCCCTGCTACTTACCTTTTTCCCTCTAAAGAACATTTGGCTCCCAGGAAGTGGCACATAGGTCTTCCTGCTAATAGTTATACTCAGTGTTGCTTTTAAATTTCCCTTTGACATGTCATAGTATCCTCCAAGAAGTTAGAGATGTTCATGGTTTAGTGAAAAGAGCTTTGTTCTCTCCAGTTTTTAGGGACTTAATGACTTAGTGACGGTGCAGGGCAGGGCTGAAATGTGAATATAACTAGATGAGTGCAAGAGCCTATCATCCTGTGGGTAGCAGTTTAGGAAACTAGTGGAAACAGTGTGTTGGCTTGTGAGCAGGGCACGGAGACAGGATGTGGTAGACAGAGGTGTGTGGATTGCAAAGGAAACTACTTATTTAAATGTACCAAACCTGAGTTTTTACAAATATGAATTGTGGACCATACAGCTAGGTCACTCAGAAGTGCCTGGAAAAATGCAATTTTGGAGAGTCCATATCACACTTAGAAAGTACAGTTGTGTGAGTCTCAGGAGTGTGAGTCTCAGGAGTCTATACTATATCCAGGGTTCCAAGAAGAATTTTCTATGCAATGAAGTTGGGTATTAGAAGATGAGAAAGAAATACAAGAAAATAAAAGAAACTCAGTTCTAGTTGAAGCTAGTGTGCCACTCTGCCAATAACATTGTATCATTTAATCAGTATCATATCACTGTAACATAATTACTGAATAGGAAACTAAGTCACAGAGAGTGTAAGAAACTTGCCAAAGGTCACAGAATTCACAAGTGAGAGAAGCAGGAGCTAAAGGAAGGCAGTAAGACACCAGACATTTGTTTTTCTAACCACTATAACAAACAGCCTTCTAGAAGTAGAAAGAAAATTCAACTTAACACCCGGCTATTGAGTAAACATCTTGTGTAGACATACCAGCAGGTGTGTGTGTATGTATGTGTGTCTTTATTTTGTGGATTGAGGAAGGTGAAAAAAAAGACACAAGCAAACAAATAAAGCAAAATCCAGGGATGAAATTTTGTATAGCAACAGATGTGTACAAAAAAAGCTTCAATACTATGATAATTATTGTGCTTTATAATAAAAATTAGCTGCACAGAGAGAAAATTTTATTTATTTTTAATTTCAGACTATTAATACTAACAAAATAGGTTGAGGTTCCACTTTCAAAAAATAAGGAATGGAAAAGTGGTACAGATTCCCTCAATGCTAATACTGAGATGCAGTCTGACAGTAAGTCCATTGGGCATTGAGTCTGGTGCTCAAGGTTTAAATCTTGGTGTTATTTAACTAGAATGAATTGAACTGGGTCACATAAGATCCTTAATCCTCCAGCTTTTCACTTGCAAAATTAAAGAAAATAACTATCTACTTTGATAGCTTATATATCTATCTCATCTCATCATGTGTTAAAGTAAATAAAAGAAACAGTAACATCACCGTTCATAAACTGTAGTATAAAATCTACAAGGATGGTCTTACTAGGTCAAAAATTCCTTGATAATAACTAAAACTCATATGTTTTACCTAGAACAGTACCTAATGCTTGCAAGACATTTAGAAAATACTTGCTGTTTAAATAAGATTAGTCATCTAAGTTTCTTTGTTTTAATAGATATATAAACAAACAAGTGAGGAAAAGTGACATCCATAAACTTTCATTTTTATGAGTACCTCACCCACCTTCCAAGAACTGCAGAGCTATTTAAAATGAGACATTCAATAGCTATCTTCTTACTGTGAAAATCTAAATTGCTTTGCTTTTCAATTCATCTATAGTACATTAATTTTTAAAAAATCACAAGCCTTATCTTGAAGTCTATCACCCAAGTCCTATAAAAATCCTAAACTTCTGACCCTACATTACACCGATCTTCTCTAACTCTGCATAATATATATGCCCACAAAAGTGGATAGTTAATAACAGTAATAAGGAAAACTATTTAAAAAGTAAAAAGAAAAACAAGCTAAAGAAAGAAACTAAATTGTCTGCAAGATTCGTGTTCAGTTTTAGCACACATACACTCATACAAACACACACACATACATTATGTATATATATGCACACTGTTTTTTTATTGTAATGGAAGCCTCTTCAAGATTTTCTTCTATTTTACAAAAGCCAAATAATCTGACGAAGTTATAACCAGATGCATCTGCTCTGCAGATAGGTTTTGACAATGTTGAGATACATAGTTCATCTCCTCTAAGGAGTCACTATGGGGTCTTGACCAGTCACTTCTTTCTGTCCTCCTGCAGTCTTGTATACAAAATTCCAGGCATTGTTGTGAAAATATTTAAAGTACTGAGATCTTTTGGTGCTTCATTCTATTAGAATCATCTCCAGAATACATAGATGTAGCTATAGAAATACAGATATATCTATGGCATATATATGTATATGCATATATATGTATATATATAGCACACACATATGTATCTATATATATGCTCCCTGAAGACAAAATTGACACTGAGAAGGATAGAACATGGAGAATTCAAAGAAGCGAAGCTCGATAATTGGTATATATGCCACTGACTGTGTTCAGACCTTCCTATAATTTGAGAATTAGATGACAAACCTTGCCATCATTATTTAAGTCACTTTGAGTTAAGTTTTCTATTGCTTAAAGTAAAAACAAAAACCCTAACTGATATACTCTAGTAGACAATGCAAAATAAAGATATTTTTAAAAAGGGAATGTTTGACAGTATGAGATGGTTCAAAGAAAATATTTCAGTTTTGAAAAACCTCTTAATATAGATACAAACAACTAATCATGTGACCAATCAACCATGGTGAATCTAGGAAATACCTAGCATATATATGGGTATTCTATATGCAGGTATAATATGTATACCCACAGTACTGAAGGAAGGAAAGTCCAAGTGAACGTCACCATTCAGTCCCTTGGAAGCAAATTCAGTTATATGGATTTATACCTGCAAACCATGATACACATTGTATGTAGTCAGTCTTGCCTACTACATCCAAAAAAGTAGATTCTCTCTCTGAGGAACCCATGTAATAAAGCAGGAAGGATTCTGTAATTAACTCTAGAGTAATTAACTTCACACCAAGCAAACCACTCTGGAGTTGGCATGTGGCTTAGCTGCTAGGAACCATATTATAATAAGGTGGGAGGAAGCAATTTCTAACATTTTCCCCCTGATGTGTAAAACTTTAATGGAGCCAAATGCCAGTCATCTACAGAGCTATCCAGAGAAGATCAAGGTAAGTGAAAGCCTCCAAAGCTCAATTTTAACATTGATTTCCATCTTTAGCTCTACCTGCATATATTACAAGTATGTCATTCAGTCATATCATAACATCAAAGAAGTGAGAAATTGAAGAGATCCATGAGGTCATGAAGACCAGACTACTTCTCAACGTGAGGTTCCTTTCAACACACCCTGACTGGCAACTGAATAATTTCCACTTACATGCGTCTGAGAATGAATGGCTGGAAATCAAAAACAAAAGCTTGGAACTAAGCAGACTTCAGTTAATTTTCACCTCCAATACTTATTATTGTAACCTTAACCAAAATTGAGTTCTAGTTTTCCCTTTGAGAGGGTAAAACATGATATTAGAATGCAAAACTGCTTTGAAAAGAACCCTTTGTTTTAAGAGAATATTAGACTCTTTCTTTTGCTTTTTTATTGTCAGATATTTAGAGAATTTTGTAAAATTCTGCTATCTATAAACCTATGACTAATATCCATGCAGTACCTGGTCCACATGCCCTCTTCTGGCACATAATAGACAGTTGTTTTCTCCAGAGACATCTTCATCTTCCCCAGGGGAAGATACTCCTTGATGCTGGAGTCAGGGCCTTTGATATAAAATTAACCTGAAATTGTTATCTTCATTTGATTAAGTAGAAAGGTCAGTGATCTTTGGTAAGGAAATTAACACTTCTGACCTTTAGCATCCAATTCTCCAATGAGAGAGTTAAGATATTTTATGCTTGTGGTTTAAAAAGTAATTCTCTTGTCACATCATTTCTTAATTCTTTATTCCTTGAGCATCTTTCTCTATATACTCAGATGTCTATAAATGTTTCATAAGTATGGCTACATAAATAAATAAAATATTACAGATGTGTGGTCACCTCAAGTAAGAGCAAAAGACTTAATAATCCATTATCTGGATGCTGTTTATTTATTAGAATAGGTAACAGTTGTGTTAATTTGCTGAGTGGTTATAGCAAATAATCCATTGATTATGTTTTTCATTTTACAAAAATTCCCTGAGTTTATGTTTTCTTTTTTCCCCCTTATTGAATCCTGAATTGAAATTGCAGCTTTAGGCGCTTGATTTTTGGATGGTGACCTGATAGGATGCACTTTCGAGTCACTCCCCACAGACACCAAAAAACCCAAATCACCTATTTTCCTGAGACAAACACCAAGAAACTACTGGCACTTCAGTAGCTGGAGACAGAACAGCTGAAGACTAACAGTGGGAGAGGATAACCACCATGGTTCTGAGCTAAGCTGCAATTTTGGATTTGGGATGGAGTTCGGGAGTCTCTGGACAACCAGTGGGTTGGAGGCTAGGGATTTTGGGACCAACTGCAAGGCAATGAGAGGCGGGCCACGGAGGGCCTACTTGGAAGCGGGTGAAAGGAGAGCCAGTGCACCGGGAGTTGAGCTGGAGCCCACATCGTGAAATTGTGCTAGGTGCAGCCATAACAGAAATCAGCCAGAGCTCAAACCTGTCCCACAACCATTTCATGCCAGAGCCTGGGGTCCACCGAGGGGAAATCCCGCCCACTGTGATCTGCCCACTGAAAATGCCACTCATCGGATGCCCCACCCCACTGCATTAAGGTGAGTGCTCTCAGTGCTACCTGCGAGCACCACCTTGTGGGTAGAAGCAAAACTACAGTCTTATTACCAATCCTGGGCAAGTCAAACCTATGCAATGCCAGGGAGACTGAACCCTCAGAAATATAGACAGAATGTCAAGTAGAGCAAAGACACAGAGAAATATACATGGATCCAATCAAAAATCCAGGGGAAAATCTGAATACAGCAGATGTATGTAAATTACCTGATGAGGAATTTAGGGTAACAATGATTAACACACTCATGGGAATGCAGAAATCAGTAGACACAGTAAACTAGAATGACAGGAAGCAAAGAGAAGAATTAAAACAAGACATCATACAGGTAAGAGACACAATGACTGAATTAAAGAACTCAACAGAGGGACTCAATAATAGGATGAAGCAAGCTTCCAATGCAATCAGTGATCAGTAAGATAGGACAGAGTAACTCAATCAAGAAAACCAGCAAAGAGATAAAAAAGTTAAGAAAACTCTGAGACAGCATTTGAGACCTCTAGGATAACATCAAAGGGAACAACATTCGCATCAAAGGGTTCCCAGAGAAAGAGAGAGAAAAGTGGGCAGAAACCACATTTAAGTAAATAATAGATGAGAACTTCCCCAATTTGAAGACTGAAGCAAGCCTCCAGATCCAGGAAGTTCAAAGAGTTCCTAATAAAAGAAACCTGAACAAAAGTGCACCTAGACACATCATCATCAAAATGTCAAAAATACAAGATAAAAAAAGACTATTAAAAGAAGTCAGAGAAAAATATGCCACATACAGTGGAGCCCCCATAAGACTGTCAGTGGACTTCTCAAAAGAAATTCTACAGGACAAAAGGGAATGGTAAATGATATTCAAAGGGCTAAAAGAAAAGGAGTTGCAACCTAGGATACTATATCCATCAAGATTATCATTCAGAATTGAAGGAATGATAAAAACCTTTTCTGACAAACAAAAGCTAAAGGAATTTATCACCACAAAACCAGTTGGACAATAATTATTAAAGGATGCTCTATAAAGCATAAAGAAATCACACAGAAAAACAGTAAGACAGCAAATACAACATAGTGGGTGTCATCTGTCAGCCTTGGTCAAACTAAAACCTCCAGCATAGTTTCTTGCTTCCAGTCCTTGTTAATCAGTACAACTCATCAACAACTCGGTGTAAGTGTCCATTTCTGGCCTGCCAGCTTCTGTATACTTTCCATGACTAGTCCTAACCCAAGACAACACAGTGACTTTCTTCACGACCAGCGAACAAAAACTACACCTTCTCCAGATTACAAGAACCCCAGCCTTAGAGAAAGTTTCCATCTTTTCAACATGTTCCTTCCTTCAATACTCAGCTCTCATTCCCAGGGTACATTTTAGAGTACTCAACCCCTTTATTTTTTAGTGTGCCCTGATCTAACTCATAATTATATGTAGACTTTCCATGTTTTATTTGTAAAAAATCTTACAAAAAATAAAAAAATGAAATTGTATCTTTACTGCATTTGTAATCCTGGATGTGCTGTTTAACTTTCAATGCCCCAGTTTCTCATCTGTAAAACTGGAGTAATGCCTATTTCAAAGAGATTTTGGTAGGATTTCTAAAGTAATATACACAAAGTGTGTATTACTTTAATCTTAAATCCAGCACATACTAGGAATTTAACAAGTGTTACTTCCCTTACACTCTCAACTTTCTTTTAGATTCTTCAACTTTCAAGTAGATGTGTAAGCAATGATTTGGTAACTGGTGACTTAAGAAAGAAAGGGACAATAATTATGAAGCTTCTATCATTTTGTTATCTCCAGCAATTACTTTATAATGGTGTCTGGCATCTGTTGATAGCAATCCTCAGAGAGTATATGGATTCCAGGAAGCAACTGGTGGATAGAACTCACTGGAAAATTATAATACAACTGTTAGTGTGTGTAAGATAAAGTGAGTGTACACTAAATGCACACATAAATGTATGGGAACACAGCACAATTGTAATTCAGCCAGCATTTGTATTAGTGAGCATAGGAAACGTCAGTGGATTCCTTTGTTGCTTGTCTGCCTCCAGAATAACTAGAAGTGTTCTGCTTCCAAGACGGTGGCTTCCTGAGCTTGTGGGTTTAATCCTAAATTCTTCATGATATAGTTGGAAGGATGGAAAGCGTTCTCAACAAATGTATAAAGTCCAGTCTTTGTGCCTAATGAAAGAGTTCATCAGTGTTAGTCATCCTCTCATTACTAGTTCTACTCTGTAAATAAACTTCATCTAAAAACAGCCAGAATGACAAAATGACTTTTCTATAGAGAATTTATTTTTTCCTTTATCCTACTTAATCAGCTACACTTTAGGTAGGGTTTTGGGGGTTCTACGGACATTATTTAAAGCTCTAGGAAGGGCCATATTTTGTCCTATGAGAACAAACTGAATCAAACCAAGAAGATCAATTTAAACTGAGAAGATCATATTCTGCTAAAATATACCTTACTTGATAGAGAATGTATGTTGTGATTTTAAAATGGCGCTTTAATGATCCTGGGGAGCAAACACTTATTTAAGCTTAAAATTTGTTTGTACACTGACTCAACAGTTATTTACTGAGCAGCTAGTGTTTGGAGCAATTTAGCTCTGAAATACTACGCATGCTCGAATTAGAAAACTTAGATTTGATTTTGCTTTTCACCACTTTCTATCAGGAGTTGTTTTGTAATTCACTGAAATTCTCTGAGCATTAGCTCAGAATAATGTTGATGTAATATTGTTAATTGTGATCATAAGAGATGGCATGATGAATCATAAGCACCCGAAAAACAGAAATTGAGTTGTTATAGATGTTGTTATTTAAATATTGGAAAACTCTGGCATTTTTCCAAAGAAAATTTTGTTTTGAATTTTGAGACCCTAAATTAAAATAAAGATTAATTAAAAAGAAATTAACATATTATGAACCTTGAATGTTCTGTGTATATTTGAATCCAAATTAAGGATTCATTCACTTTTGTTTGGGGTTAACTTGAACATCAAAATGATTATTTAAAAAAGCATCTCCTTAACATTCAATTCATATGACACTTATTCTTTAATTCTAGGAAAACCAGCTTCATCAAATAACCTCACTGATCTGTATTCTCTAGCAATCACTAATGTATAAATTGAGGAAGTGTGAAATTACCAGCAACTCATACTTTATTTCATAAACCTATCAAAATGAAATAATAAATTAGGGCAAAGATTAATGAATTATAGTATATCAACATGAGAATATTTTGTGTTGTCATTAGAATAATAATTTTAAAATGATGAAAATATAAGAATTTTAGAGTATATATACATCTAAACTTATATATGTACACACAATCTCCATATCAATATATGTGTAAATATGTATGTGTATACACACACATATCTAATGCATCTTGTAGTTGATACTAGAAACAGCTTCCATTTTTGCTTTGGTCCTTTGCCTGATTTTGTTCAGTTTTCTACCTTATCCTTAACCAACTTATGGACTGGTCTCCCTTCTCTAAGGGTATCCCAATTTTATTGCCTGTAACTGGTTTAAGAATTAAAATACAAAAGCTAGTTGAATTTAGCTAAAGAAAAAAGTCACCTGGGACAAAAAAGCAAATATCTAGACTTCTATATTCCTGTAAAATGTGTGGTAAAATCCAAAACTGATCCTCAAGCCAAGCCTAGACTGGTAGGGTAATAAACAGTAGAGGTCAAAATGCAGCTTCTTGAGTTAACCCACAGTTCAAGTGATTGCATTTCAAATGCTTTTAAAATTCTTATCTGTACCCACTTTCTGGCTTGAATTGTGACTCTTCTCTATAGAATGTTTTATTCACATACTGGAACTCTGGTGATGGGTGCGGTGTGAAATAAAGATTGAGATGCAATTTCAATAACCTAACATGAACGCAGCCTTTTGAATAATAAATAATAAATATTATTATAAAAAAAGAAGAAAGATGCCACTCATAGGTGGAATGTGAAGAGACAAAACAAAGAAACAGACTAGCAGACTAGATAAAACCAATGCCTGGACATTGACAATAGCACTGAGGTTACCAGCAGGGGATGGGTTGGTGCTGGGGGCAGGTGGTGGTGGGGTCCAATGGACAATAGTGAAGAACTCTTAGTAACTTGGTGGTGGGCAGGTTGTATGGACAGATACTTGAGGAATGAGAAAATTGCACTTATGAGTGTATATTATATATTATTTTGTAAAGCAAAGTTATCATCAATAAATATTAAATTAAGAAATAATAATTTGTTCTTTGTTCATGTAACCTTTTCTTGTCAAGTATTTGGCAGTCTTGGGTCAAGTCAGCCTCTTCTTATAGTCATTTGTTCTTTCATGTTGAAGCATCAGATCTTGTGCAGGTTTAGAATCATTGCATTATGTTGGGCAAGGGTCTAGGCACAGCCTGGCTGAGCTCTCTTCTCAGGTTCACATAAGGTTGCCATATGAGTGTCCACTGGGCCATATTTCCTTTTGGATCTCTGGACCTCTTCTAAGATCAAGTGGTTGTTCACAGAATTCAGTTTCTTGTGGTTGCGGACTGAGGTTCCTATTTTCTTGTCACTGTCAACTGTGCTTTCTTCTTAGTTTCTGCAGGCTGCCCCCAGTTCTTGTCACTTAGCTTTCCTGCAACATGGCATCTGTGACACTGTAATTTATAATAAAAAATATGTATTTGTTTTTCTACATTTCTGGCACAGCTTATGAAATTCCTGGAATTTTCTAAATGCTGAGAATAATAAGTGTTTCTTTTATTGTGTTAATGAAGTGACCTTGAGACAGCACCTCAGGATATAATGATTAGAAGGTAGGAACTTTCAGTCCCACTCCAACCTCAGTGGAGAATGGGGAGGAAGAGCTTATTAACTGACAATCACTGATGATTTAATCTAGTATTCCCATGTAATGAAACCTCCATAAAAATCTAAAAGAACTACATTCAGAGAGCTTCAGGTTGAAGATTATGTGGAGGAGTAGAGAGAGCATGGGAGGGGTGCCCCTTCCCACATTTCTTGCTCTACATATCTCTTCTACCTGGCTGTGCCTCAGTTATATCCTTCTTATCATAAACTGGTCATCAATGAAGTAGCATGTTTCTCTGAGTTCTGTGAGCTGCTCTGGCAAATTCTTTAAATCCAAGGAGAAGACCATAGGAACTCCTGATTTATAGCCGGTCTGTCAGAAGTGCAGGTAACAACATAGACTTATGATTGGCATCCCGAGTTAAAGGGGATCATGGGAGCCTGGACTAGCATTTGAAGTAGAGGATGGAGTCGGGGGCAGTCTTGAACCCTTAACCTGTGGAGTCTGGTGCTATTTCTTAGTAGATAATATCAGAATTAGTTGAATTGTTGGACACTTAGCTGGTTTCCAGAGAATTACTTTTTGTTGAGGGCAACATCCCCCCATCCTACACCTCTTCACCCCCCCACCACACACAAAAATTGGATTTGAGATCTGGCTACTTTTAGCATCCTACTTGCTCAACTTCATCAAGAGAATCTCTTGTTCCAGTCTTTAAAAAAAATTCTTATATAATCTAATGAGAGCATGAGAATGACTATCTCACAATCTTTATCACATTCTGCTATGTAGGATCAAGTCTTAAGTTCTACTGGAACTTAAAGAGAGAAGATTATGCAAGGGTAAGACTCATCAGGGTTGCAATAAGATCTTCCAGAGACCCTATACTCCTGGTACCCCACTGCTTACCTCCTATATCACTGCTACTCAAATTCTTTACAGGGGCAACTAATGCTAAAATCTTCCCTCTCTCAGGTAATGTTAAGGAAAGCATATATAATCAACTAAACCTAGATATAAATCCCAATTCCCCGTGTTATTTCCAATTCTCATTTGAAACATGTAAAATATTTTAGGTTTTCACCAGACTGTCATAAAAATTAAATTAGGCAATAGATGAGAAAAATATTAATAGAGCACTTGACACTGTAGGAACTCAAAATGGGTAAATGTTGTAAGCAAAAAGGAGCAAGTTTTATGTACATGCTTTGAAATATTTTTGCTAAAATTCTATTTGAAATGAAAGAAAAAGTGACATTGCAAGAGGAAAATAAAAGTAATTAAGGAGAAGCAGCAAAACTGAAACTGATTTGTCATTTATCAACTTCTCAGGGGATGAGTGTGCATATATATTATGTATAGTGTGCATGTATACACACAGATATATTAATTATGTATAAATGCACATATATTATATGTGTAATAAACATATTCGTGATCTTCTCACTATAAAATATCATAATTATAGACATGCACTGTACAGACATACACCAAGGGTTGAAAATACTAAAAGACTGTTATCATTAGACATTTCTTATATTCATAGCACATAAGTGTAGAGCAGTATTTAATGGAGAACTCTCCCTACCTTTAAAGAGAATACAAAAATCACCAGAGACATTCATGGATTTATTGATCTAGATTTTTCATACTAAGATGATCCTTTTTTCTTTTGATTTTGAATGTAATGAAAAATTGATCCTAAGGTCACATATCATGGTGGAACAAATTTCATCTTTAGCATCAAACCTAATAAAAAATCAAATTCTAGTAACAACTCATTAACTAAGTAATTTTGATTTCTCTGAATCTTACTTGCAGGATTATTCTGTCAATTATTTAAAATACTTAAATTTAGGTGTAAATGTATGTATATTTTTTTGTGTAAATATAAACATACATTATACATACTTATGTACACATACATACATGTATATATTCCTTCCTTTCACATATATATAATTCTCTCTATATAAAATACATATTATTCTATATATGTATGTGTATATATGCATACATGCATCCATATAAGTGCCTAGCAGAGTGATAGGTACGTAGACAATGTGCAAATAAATATCTAGAGATGCTCTTTAAATGAGGTCAGGAAGGTAGAACAGAGTCTCCCACATGTGCATTCAGCAAACTAACAGATCCAGCATACCTTGCATCTCCAACAAGAAGTGCTGCTGCTTCCCTGCCCCAGCAGAAGGAAGGAGGAGTGCCTGTCTGCCCAGTGACAGACCTCTGTAAAAGTTATACAAGTGGGAGCTAGATTTTTGTTCTGGGGAAGTGCAGGTGTGTCTCACCAGAAACTGCACTTTTTCAAATTGCTTTTTTGTTGCTATTGTTCAGAGTAAGTCCATTTTGTCGGTAAAATAACTTCATTTTGTTTGAGATTAACAGTATTCAATAAATACTAGTTTTCTTTATTCTAGACTATAGATTATTGCCAATGGAGGTATATCAGATACAATAAGAGATAGTTGAAAAATGACTTTGCATTTGGTGACAGTGTGATTCTGAAAAATAATGAAAACAATTTTAAAATTCACATAAATATTGATTTAAATGTACATTTTGTGGCAGGTAAAAGGCAATAAAAGATTGGAGTTTTTGTATGTCTGTCTCCAAAGCTATACTTCTTTCAGTATTCCACACTTCTGAAGTAGAATAAAATGTTAAACTAATCCCTAAGCAACCCCAAAGAATATAGAAAAGGCTATGTGATTCATGTATAAGGTAGAGAAGTTCTGATTTCCCTCTTGCTTGGTTGAATTTTAGCAGGTTCCAATAATGGCTACATAGTGTTCCTAGTGGCCAGTTTGCTTATCATCAACTTCCATCTAGTTTCTCTTCATGACATTCAGGTATTGGTTTGCAGAGTGGCTCAAAGATCTCTGGAGGATGTAAAATTGAGAATGCTCTTCCTTTGGGGATTAGTGAATCAATTATCCTTAAAAGTGATAGCTTTTTCCGCAGAAAAACTCTTCCTAGATTTAACCATTTAAACTGGAATGAGTCACCAGCGTTAGGGGAAAGCCTGGACTAGTTTTCATTGAATAAATCCATAGATAAAACTGCACTCGGCTTTATTCATTCTGATTTTCCTTTTAGACCCAATTTTATCTTTGCTTTATTACACATAAAACCTTGGGCTGGTATGCATTTGAAACAATGGTATTTTCCTTATAAGAAAGAAAAAGTGCAGATAAAACGTCCTGCTTTACCCAGTGTCCCTAGTATTGGCTGAGCCTTCTCATCACATAGTGGAAACGGAAGGATATGGGATGAGGGAACAACAACTTAAATTATTTTTCTTCCTCCTGGGAGTTAGGAGGTTTGAGAAAGAAAGTACACTATCTTTCAAGTCACATGAATCAAATTTTCAATATCCCCTCTTCTATACACAAGTTTTACCATCTGTAAAATCAGATTTATACAGACTGTGTATGAGGATTAAACAAAATAGCCTATGCATATATTAGCTAGATGAAAATAGGTCTTTATCAGAACAAGTTGAATCTCCTTGTTTCTCAGTTTCCTAATATAATATAGGAATTATATAGTGAGGATGATGGTGGTTATGAAGATGATGAATGACAACAATTTCATTTCATGATATTTTGAGATTTAATAATACAATGCAAAAATATTACGAAAACGTCCTATCATAAACTGTGCTCAATGCATTCAAATTGCTTCCACTCTCTTTGTACCATCATTACTTCCACTTATTCTAGAATTATTCCTGACCATTAGCTTACTTTTTTATCACATATTATGCACTGTATTACCATGAATATTAATGACAAACATACTACACTAGTAAGCACATCGACATTACATAGATTATTATCTCTCTAGTGTGAACATATATATAAAATACATTTGTTTTTGTCTTCCATCCTAGCATAAAAGTGACTGCTTCCAGGACCACAAAGCAAGCCTGGGGAGAGACCAAGAATGTAGAAATGTGAGTGGTGGGGATCTGCCAAAGACCATGAATTTTGGAAATTTCTCTTATATCACCTTAAGCAAACTTACAACCTCCATGAAGCAGACAAGTCATCCCTATTTTAGGGTTAAATTGAGAAAAAAAGAGGGACAATAGAAGAAATAAAGTAGAAGGAAGGAAGGAAGGGCTGGATAGAGGGAGGAATGGAAGGAGGAAAGAAGGATGGAACACCCAACTGAAAAATGGTTTTATAGGTGCAGTAACACTATCATGTGAAATCAATAATCCCTGATGTCCTTGTTGACTGTTGCCAATGGTCAGTTTCTTTATCTATAGGAATCAGAATAATACCTAGCATATAACAAACTTTCAGCTTGTAGCTGCAACAAATAGATAAATAGTAAAACAATTTAGATGATATTGCCTTATTTTTTTAGGGTATGCAAAGACATTTAACACAGAGTGCAAAATAGCATTTTAATGACCTACAAGAAGAGTTGACTAAGAAGTGATGTTTACATTGATTCTTATGAAGCACTATGAGCCACAACAGAAAAGTAATTAATCTTCAGTGCAGATAAACTATTGTGTTCATGATTCAACAGGTCAAATTCAGAAAAGTAGGGGTGAGTGAAGAGGACTGGGATTCAAAGAACAACATTTTCATAGAACTTTATAGTTTCAAAATAACTGTAGTTGCAGCTCACTTACTCTATAGTTGTACATTTACCCTCTGACATAGAAAAATTTATGTTCCTTGTTTAAAAGAGAATCATGAAAGATGAAAAGCTGTCATTTTCTTTAATTATGAAAGGAAATTTCAGTTTCATGGAAGTTCTGTGCTTTTTAGTGTATAATCTGCCATCTTCCGTACTTTGCTAAGGTCCACAGCACCTCTACCTCATACTCTTCCTTCTTATCTCTGAGTTTGTCCTCAGAGACTGTCAACTACTTGTTTTATCCTGCAACCATTCTCTTTTCCACCACATCAGTAATTGCCAGACAACAGCTAATATAAAAGACATCATTATATCCTTTGCTCTGTTGCAGGGACAAAGAGAAAAAAAGAGGTAAAAAATGGAGAAAAGAAGAGGAGACCCTGAGAAAATGAGAATCAAGGAAGAGAAATAAAGTGGAAACTTAGGGTCTGACAGAAATCTTCAGCAGATTTCTCCATTTTTTTTCTGACTGTTGCTTCTGTTTCTTGTGAATAAATTGATCCAAATGTTCACAAAATATTTTAATTGAGAAATCTAGTTTTCCTTTGTCAAAAGAAATTTCCTAATTTTTCTTTTTTGGTGATAATCATACAAATTTACTTTTATAATGCGTTAGGTCTCAGTCAATGTTTAGAACAACATGGAAACAAACCACGACTTAGTGTGAAAGAATGAGTTATTCAAGATCATTTAACTTAAAACCATGTAACTGTACTACATACTCTTTCTAGCATATCTTATAAGTGATGCACAGGAACACTGTCATCATAATGACTTTAATTAATTAATTAATCTATATAAATATATATAATTATATATAATTAATCTATATAAAAATATAAATGATTTCTATATATCATATATCAAATTGCCACAAGGAGGGCCCTGCCATTGTATATTCAGCTGAGCAGGTGAGACAAATGTGAGAATTCCATATCTGGAACAACCAATTTCCTGCCATGAATGAAGCTAACATCAATTTCAAAGAAACGAAAGCAAGGGAGAAACACATCGGGTTAGTGTAACTGTTTACAAAGTGAGAGTTGGAACCACAACCGCATGTCTTTTGTCAGAAGACATTGGTTTGCAGCATTTCTTCAAGCTTACTTTCAATTATGACCTGATAATGACTGCTATTTGGAAATAGTGTTTTATGTTCAAGTATATTTTGCCTAAAAGACCTACTCAGATTCTCCAAAAGAGCCTTATTAATAAGACACACCCCCTGCTGCATCTCCAGGGAAGCAGGATAAAGACCTGAGAAAAGCTTTGCAGCTGAGCAAAACTGTTTTCAAGTTTCAGATTTTCTACCTTGGACCTATTGTAAAAAATTGACATTATAATACAGTCCTGTAGAGTTTTATGAAAAATTCAAATAAAAACTTTCTTCTTGTGCTTGTAATTAAAAAATTTCAGCAAATATCATTTACTATTGCATGCTTTCTATTTTTTATATGATCCTATCTCATAGAAGATGCTCCATAAATCTTTGTAAAGTTATAGGAACTCTAGGTGCTTTTCTTGTTAAGTCAAATACAAATCTTGTAACCTGAATCAAGTCCTGGTGTTAGACTGAATATTTGAAATGGCAGGGCCACGCTGATGTTAGTGGAATCTTTCATGATTGCCTCTCATCCCTACTGTTGAGTGCTATAACTTCTATTTACAACTTTATGATCCCAGAGCAGGTACTTGGTATATGTGAACATAAATATTTAAAACTCTACTGGAATGAGGTCCATAGGTTAGAAAGAGTGCCTACACATGCGTGAATCAACAAACTATAGGACCCAACATGCCTTTCATCCTCTGTGAGAAATGATGCTGTTTCCCTGCTCTGTCAGGGGGAGAGGGTCTCCAGAGATTAGATGGGTTATAGCCTTGGACTGGGGATGGAAGGACACATGGGTTTGACAATGACTGTGTTTCTTAATTACCCTCTCTTCTGTTGTATTGTTTCCACACAAAACCTGTTTGTTGTTGGAGCAACTGCTTTGCTTGAGGTCAACATATTTGTTCTTTCATCTTTAAAATGGGGATGATATAGCAGGGCAATGTCTTTCTACCATACTGAATTTTGATCAGATAAACTCAGATATTATGTGTAGTGATGTTTTTCAACTTTAATATGCTATTCTAATAGAAACATCATTGTTATTGCCATGTTTTGTCCTGATGGTTGATGCTGTTTGTACATCATGGGTCAGCTGTTTTTCCAGGAATATGGATCCCACAACAATTTTTCACAGTTTAGAATAAAGCAAAGGATAAAATCAGAGTGCTGGAGAGCATCGTGCAAAGACAATTTAAGGGCTTTTGTTATTTGATTGCTGCTATTATTTTCTCTTGCAAGTAAAATGTTTTTGCTAACTCTCCAAGTTTGTATTGTATTCTTTATTCTGGTTTAGGAATGAAATAGTGAGAAAGAATCCTGTTCACACTATATGCTGACTTGTTCAAGCATAAGCATATTTTGAGCCAACTTACATATTATAAAATTTATAAAATCATAAAATTTTGGCACTGTTTCTTGGCTCAAGGTAGGGAAGAAATTCTTGGGGTCTTGTTTTCGTGTTGTCATTTTACTTGTATGTTGGAATTTGCCTCTAAACTTTTTATCTCACTGAATGGAAAGAAACGGTTTTGGATAAGTGTGTTCATAATTAATCATATTTCCATTAAAACCCAGCCAAGTTTAATTCATTTTCAAAACAACATACGGAGTATCTACTCTGCCCCACAGTTAAAGGAAATACTATGGTTTCCTGCTTTTAAGGAGCTCATTGTCTAGTCTGGAAGACAAACGCTTAATTACAATTCAGTATGGTGAGTCCTTTGATACAGGTGGGTATAGGCGGACAGGAAAGCTCAGAAAAAGGTGACTTGAACTGAGGAGGGAAAATAGTCAAGGAAGACTGCTGGAAGAAGGTTACACTGTCAAGTATCAGGGGAGAGAGAGAGATATTCTCAAAGTGTCTTTGTAGCTGTACTTCACAAAATAGTAATTTAGAAAACAATCCTGCTTTTTTTCTTCCCATTGTAATTCATTTGAGTTAATAATATCTTTTTAATTTGTTTCAACAGCAAAGAGAAAATGTTTACTAGTTGATCTACTTAAATAAACTTAAGAGGCAAAAGTGAGAGTTGACTTTTAGAAAATGGTGGATTAGGTATTTTTGGATTGGAGAGGTTTATCCATCAGGGGAAGACAATCAGCTTGTCAAAACCATTCATAAAAATCAGGAGGTGGAAACAACTTAAATGTCCATCAACAGATGACCGGTTAAGAAGCTATGATACATACTTAATGGAATTCTATGAGCTGTTAAAAAAAATAGAATTGTGCCCTTCTCAACAACCTGGATGGCATTGTAAAGAATCATGCTAAGCAAAATAAGCCAGAAAGTGAAAAAGGGGTAAGGGGTATTACTTACATGTAGAAAATAAACCAACAGGTGTTACAGAGCACAGGATCTCTGGTGATGGGGGTGGTGTGAAATACTCATAGACTGAGGTGCAATTTCAATATTCTAAAATGAATATAGCAATACAAACAAAAAATAACAAATTAAACTAGCTGGTTTCACTGTATTTAAAATCAAACACCTCCTTACAAAAATCTTAAGTGTTGTATCTCTCAGAGTATCACATGCCACCAGTCAAAGAAATGAATTGACTTGGTTTGCTTCACTAGTGTGCACTAACAGCTTTTGAAGTCTTATGTTTTTCCCTTATCTAGGGGGAAAAAACCCTCCAGCTCCCTAATTTATAATTTAAGAAGTTTTGTTAGATCAAAAGGGAAGAAAGAATGAACAGAAGCAAAGAGCGTAAAAAGCTTTAATATTTGAGTGATTGCATCATATTGGGAGCTGCCTTCCTCGCTGCTGCCATAGAGCACAGGCAGAAAAAAGAAACCTGAGAGTGATTTGCTCAAGGTTGTTCAATGTGAGTCAGAAAAGATTGGATATTTGAATGCAAGGCAGAACTGACATCTTTCTCCTTTAAAAAGGTGTTTTCGTATGTGATTGGTTTCAATCCCAAAAAGTAAACACAATCACATTTCATACATTTCAAGCAGCAAACAAGGCATAGCTGCTTTTCTTAAGGGAGAAGTGTTGGGAAGCTTCAAGGGGAGAATATTTACTACCCAACAAAAATACAGATAATGGTACTCAGAGAGATGGTGGGGGAGACTGGTATGGCCATCTTGGGACTAACGATGAGGATAAGATAGGACCATGTAGAGGTATCCATGAGCAGGGACTGTGAGGTAGTGGGAATAGAGTAGCTAGGGTTATTACTGCAACTTCCTAAACTCCTTTGCACTTATTCTTCAGGGCAGCCAGCTCCCTCTTGCCCTCCCTAACCATCCTCTGTAATTCTATCTTCATTATCCATATCTACTCCCCATATGAGGCAATATGACCTAGTTAAGAGTTCAGTATAAATATTCTTAAATAGTACTGCAGTAAAGTCCCAAAGTCCTTTGCTACTAGCTTAGGGACTTCTGGCAAACTAATTTACCTCTCTGAGCCTCAGGCTTTCCTAACTGAAGACAAAACAACAACCAAAAATGGGAATGAAAACGTTCAGAATTAGTTGAGAATTAAAGATTCCATGTGCTCCATGCACTGTCTGACAATGATGAATAAATAGTAGAGGATGTTATCATTGTCATGGTATCTCTTGTATATATTGTTTTCATTTAAAGAATTCTGGATTCTTTAGAATGGATGGCATGTAAAACACAAGTTTACTCTGAAATCTACCCAGTAGGTTTTATTATTCAATTCTAGTTTCTTTTCATTAAAGAACTTAGCAATAGTCCTGGGATATCTTGAGTGCAGGAGTAAATCTCCTTTGTCCAGAAATAACATCCCACTCTTTTGGAAACCACTTTTCATTTTCTCCTCCAGTTTTACTCCAGGATGTTTGTGTCTTAACTGGAGGATCTTATTCTTAAACACACATTTTTTTTTTCTGTTTTATAGTCTATTTTTTGATGTCTTTTGGGATGCTTTTCACGTGGTTTGGTTCACCCTATGAGAAGAGTATTTGCAGTAGTAGGAAAGGGTTATATACCCAGTTTGGCAGGAAGGATCTTGATTTGAAAATAGAATCCCAGTTGGGCATCACCATGACATTCCCTATAAAAGACCATTTAGCCTTCCTGGATAGATGTACCTTGGGACAGTACTCTTTTTTCCTTTATATTCAATATAGCTTGAGTTGCCCAACTCTTTCTGGAGAGAAGTAGAGCAGAGCTTTGTTATCCTGATTCCTAATATAGCAAGTTTTTATCAAGACCAACTAAAGTAACTGGTGAAATAGGAGAAGTAGGGCAAAGTTTAGAAAGTTAACAAAATCAGACATATTAGGCAGAACATCAAATTAATTTTTTTTTAGAAACTGAGTGTAAGAAATAAAATTTAAGCAACTTATAAAGGACTGAATCAAACATGCGGTAGCAAGTAGGACTAGGATGTAAACCATTAAAACCAATATGAGTAAGAAAGAAATTGAAATAAGCTAAAGGATGGCAGATAAGAAGAAAGGCTGATGGTTAGGATGTTGAGGTCCTAAAACAATAAAAAATTAGAAATATTGGGAAGTTGGGGATGGGGTAAGTGAATAAACTCTCAGAGAGGTAGCAATTACAGTTCATCATTATTGATAGTGATGGTTAGGAAAATGTCGTAGTAAGTGGAAGTTGTTATGTTGAGAAGCTCCCAGACCATGAAGGCGCAGAGAATATACTAGAGTCACTTAAAGACAACTCATTTTTTCTTGGTTCATTTTGTCTACACCAGTACTTTCCTTCTTACTAGGGAAACTTGTTTCTAAGCTCACACAATTTCTGTGTCTCCCTTTCTCTTCTTTCCACCTTACTCAACACAATAAGAGAGTATAAAGGTCCACCAAAGCCAAAATCAGTCAAAATTTCAAGGGAGCTATTGTGGTTATATAAGGATAGTAGTATCAAGCAAAGGGGAATAGGAGTACAAACTAGAAACAATGGTCCTCTGAGGAAGAAATTTTATATGAAGTTGGAAGAAGTACAGTTGGGATGGTTCCTTGGAAGCAAAGAACATGAGGAATTCTTCTGAATTTGAAATAAATCAAATGTGAGTTGGTAAGCAGCCCTTTGTATAAGTGTGTAGGAAGTGTTGTTCATTTGGGAAAACCACATTCAGTTAAAAAGAATGAGCAAATCAAATATTTTTGACATATGAATTTGTTCACTGCCTTACACACATTAGTTTGTAACATCAGCACAACATCCCTAGGAAAACGGCATCATTTGTCTCCATTTTGCAGATGAGAAAACTGGGTTACAGGGAGGTTAAGTGATTTTTCTAAGGTCATATATTTAGTGAGAAGCAAATTCAGTTTACAGACCTAAGTCTTTGCGAATTCCAAGCCACACCCTAATCTTTTGCTCTAAGTCCTCATATTGAACAATTGGTAGCATGCTATATATCAGTGTAGGATAGTGGTAATAATAGATAGAAATATAGGAAACCACAATAATAGGCTCACATTGAGGAGAAGTTTATGAGAAGGCATGCATTCTGAAAGAATTGTAATGAATGGGAAACTCTGCTTGTTGGAAGTCCCTAAGATTGAAATATTTGCATATTTAAAAAGAATTCTATTGAAAAATTATTTTTGGCTACATGGATTTTCACCACGGTAGATCCCAGAAATGCACTTAATATGGTATTAAATAAATGATTCTGGATAAACCAAAATGTTGCTGGGTCTGGGGATGGGCAATGCCATACGTCAGTGGATTAAAATAGAGTTGCTTCTTTTCTAAGTGTTCTATAACATATTCTCACCAAGTAAAAATTATATAGAATGCCACTAAATAAAATTTGACCCTATTATTTTAACATATAGATTGTATTATTTTTTACAAATCTAATATGCCACTGGTAAAGAGATGCAACATTATCTTATGTACCACTAATATACTACTGTTATAATTTCCTTCCATCTGAGTGGTATGTATAAATTGCCCTAATATTATTTTCCAATGAGACTGAAAACTTTTCAAAATCACATTGTTAGCAACTATTTAATAATCTACCATGTTCTTATGACATTATTTATTTAATAAACCTCAAATTACTGGGTAGTAAACTTCTCTAAGTATCTCATTATTATAAATAGTGCCACAGTAAAAAAAAAAAAAAGAAAAGAATACAAATGTTAATACTTATGTTTAGTGATTTCCTTAAAGGGGATTCTCTGAATTTGAGTGAGAGGCTCAATAAGCATAGATATCTTTAAAAGTTTACCAATATGATCTAGGAAAGAGAAGGAAGATGGCAACCTGGTAGAGACAAGATTCATATCCCCCACAAAGCAATAAGACAGTTACCTATTTTCCAGAGGTAAATAGTGAGGAAGGACGGGCCCAGCAGCTGCAGACAGAGCAGCTTTCATGACAATAACAGGTAGACAAAAATGTCCCAGCATACAGCTAACTTGAAGTTATGGGACTTGGCATAAGAGCCACGGAGGTGGGGTGGAGTTGCAGGAGGTGGGGTGGAGTTGCAGGAGGAGGGGAAAAGGCTGAAGACCCAGTACAGAGGTGGCAAAGAGCCCACCCAACAGGTCTGGGAAGCAGAGATGGGGGAGACCATCATGGCAAGGAGTGGAAGAAGAGCCAGCACCCTGGGTACTGAGTTGAGGTCCTAAAACAATAATGTCACCATTTGGTGACATTACACTGGGAGTTGCCAGAACTGGAAGGCAGCTATGGAAATTCTGTATCCTCAACCCCTCCCACCATTTTGGGCCCGAGTCTCAGGATCCACACACTAGATACACTACCCACTGGATATCCTGCCTACCAGATATCCCACCCACATTATTAAAGGAAGAGGGTAGTCTCCCTGAAAGGACTAAACCTCAGTGCTACCTGCAAGCACCACCCTGTGGATAGAGGCAGAACTACAGCTTGACTGATAATTCTGGGCCAGCAGCAAGGTGATCACCCTACACGACAACATCACTGCAGGGAAGTTGAACCCACAGGAACACAAACAGAATGTTGAAGAGAGAAAAGGCACAGAGAAATATACATGAAACGATGGATCCAATCAAAAACCCAGGGGAAAATCTGAATACAGCAGACATATCAAACTACCTGAAGATGATTTTAGGGTAGCAATGATTAACATACTCTTGGGAATTCAGAACATAGAGGAAGCAAAAGAGAACCTCAAAAAAGGCAGGATAGAAATGAAGAAAGATAACAAAGAAATGAAGATTACAGTAGCTGAATTAAAGAATTCAATAATAAGATGGATGAAACTTCTGATATAATCAGTGCTCTTGAAAATAGGGCAGAGGAACACACTCAAGTAAACCAGCAAAGTGATTTCAAAAATGCAAAGAAATGAAGACAGAATTCAAGACCTTTGGAATAATATTTAAAAGAAAAGTACTTATAGGTTAGGGAGCACAGAAGAAGAGGAAGAAAAGGGTACAGAAACTGTATTTGAAGAAATAATATCTGAGAACTTCCTAAACCTGAAGATGAAGCAAACCTCCAGACTCAGGAAGCCCAATAAAATAAACCAAATCAGAGCTACACCTAGACACATTGCTATCAAAATGTCAAAAATACAAGATAAAGAATCTTAGCGGCAGGCAGAAAAAAATGTGCCACATACAAAAATGTTCCCATAAAATTGTAATAAGATTTAGCAACAGAAATTCTAAAATCAAGAAGGGAATAGCATGATATGTTCAAAGGGCTGAAAGAAAAGTATTTTCAACCTAGGATGCTATACTCAGTGAGATTATCTTTTAGAACTGAAGGAATGATAAAAAAAATTTAAAGCAAAATTTAAAGGAATTCATCATCATAAAACCAGCTTTGAAAAAAATATTAAAGAATGCTCTATAAAGCATAAAAACCCATATAAAACAGCAAAACAGTAAATATAAAAAGTGGGGAGGAAGAGAAGAAAACAAAAATGTGGGTAGTTAGAATGAGTGGAAGACTAATCTGCTTTCATGTTAAAATAGGAAATAAAACATAGAATTGCTAATGTTAACTTCAGTGTAACTTCAAAATACATCCCCAGGGAAAAAGCAAAAAATAACACAAAAAAGGAAACCGATCAAAACATAACTGCACTCAGCCGACCTAAGAAGAGAAAGAGAATGTAAACATTGTATGGATAAACATACAGAAAATAAATTGTAAATAACAAAAAGTAGTTGCATATTAATCACCCTAAAACATTAATGGGCTGAACTCACTAGTCAAAGGATGCAGGGTGGCCGAATGGTTTAAAAAGCATAATCTAACCTTCTGCTGCATTCAGAAAACCCACCTCCTTTTAAAAGATAAATAAAGGTCAAAGTCCATGGTTGGAACACAATCCTCAGTTAAATGGCAACTACAAAAAAGCAGGAATGGCTATACTTATATTTAATAAAACATATTTCCAACTAAAATGCATAACAAAAGAAAGAGATGGATATAACATAATTTTGGGATCAATTCATCAAGAAGACAGAATGCTTTTAAACATATAAACATCAGATGAAGGAGCATCAAAATACATTAAGCATGTATTATTAAAACTGATAAGAGACAGACAGCAACACAATCAGAGCAGGAGACTTGAACACCCCACTTAGAACAATGTACAGATCAACCAGGCAGAAAATTAACAGGGAAACAGTTGCTTTAAATGACCTTCTGGAACAGATAGGTCTCAGACATATACTGAAAACTTCACCCAACAACTGCAGATTTCATGCTCCTACATGAGGCATTTTTAAGTATAAATCATATGCTGGGAAACAAACCATCTCTAAACAAATTTACAAAGATTGAAATCATATCAAGCATCTTCTCTGACCACAATGGCTAAAAACTAGAAATCAGTCAGAAAAAGAAAGCTGGAAGATGCCAATTTACTGAAAATTGAACAATATGCTTCTAAATGACTCAAGTAAAAGAGGAACTCAAAGAGAAAGGCAAAAAATACTTAGAGACAAATGATAATGAAGGAACAAGCTACCAGAATCTATGGGATGCAGCAAAAGCAGTACTAAGAGGAAAGTTCATGCAATCCAGGCCTATCTCAAGAAACAAGAAAAAATTACAAATTAACAACCTAACTTCACATTTTAAAACAATTAGATAAAGAACAATTAAAGCCAAAAATCAGCAGAAAAGAGATAGTCAAAATTCAAGCAGAAATAAATGAAACAGAAAACAAAAAGACAAGATCATAGAAACCAAAAGATGATTCTTTGGAAAAATAAACAAAGTTAACAAACCACTGACTAGACTCACAAAGAAAAAAATGAGAGAAAACTATCATAACTAAAATCACAAACAAAAGGGGAGAAGTTATGACAGATACCACATAAATTCAAAACATCATGAGGACCTACCATGAACAGCTCTATGCCAACAAAGAGGACAACTTTGATGACATCAACAGATTTTTAAATAGTCTACTAAGACTGATTGTGGAAGACCTGAAAAATCTGAACAGAACAATAACAAGCACAGAAATTGAAGAAGCAGTAAAAAGTCTTCCTAAAAATGAAAGTCCAGGACTAGATGGATTTTCTAGTGAGTTCTACCAAGCTTCCAAAAAAGAATGAATTCCTATTCTTCTCAAGCTCTTCCAAAATATTCAAAAACAGGGAACTCTCTCAAATACTTTTTATGAGGCTAACATAGTACTGATAGCGATAATAAACAAACAATGATAATAAATAAAAAGTGATACCGACATTACCAAGAAAGAAAATTAGACACCAATATCTCTAATGAACATAAATACAAAAATTATCAACAAATTATTAGCAAATAAAATTCAATAATGCATCAAAAAGATCATGACCAAGTTGAATTCATCCCAGGGATGCAAGGTGGTTTAACATATGTAACTCTATTAATATCATACACCATATCCACAAGAGCAAAGAGAAAAACCACATGATGATATCAATAGATGCAGAGAAAGCTTTTGACAAGATCCAACACCCATTTATGATAAAAACCCTCCATAAAATGGGAATAAAAGGTACATACCTCAACACAATAAAGGCCATATACGAAAAAGCCACAGCCAACATCATAGTTTATGACGAAAAACTGAAAGCATTTCCTCTAACGTCAGGAATAAGGTAAGTCTGTCCACTCTCACCACTGCTATTTAACACTGTATTGGAGAGCTTAGCCAGAGAAATTAGGCAAGAAAGGAAATAAAACAGATCCAAATTGGAAAGGAGGAAGTGAAACTACCATTATTTGCAGATGAATTGATTATGCATATTGAATACCCTAAATACTGTCAAAATATCTTATAGAACTCATCGACAAATATAGAAAAGTGGCAGGCTATAATTTCAATGAACAAAGATCTGTCGCATTTTTATATGCAAACAACACACTAGAAGAAAATGAAATCATGAGAATCACACCGTTTAAAGTAGAAGTTAAAAGAATAAAATATCTAGTTATATAGATAACAAAGGAAGTGAAAGACCTGTACAGTGAAAATTATAAGTTCTTCTTAAAAGAAATAGTGGACAACACAAAAAAATGAAAAGACAACTCCTCCTCATGGCTGGGAAGAATAAGCATCATTTAAATATAGAGATTTAACGCAAGCACCCTTAAAATCTCACAGGCTTGTTTCCAGGAAATAGAACAAAAAAAATCTTAAAATTTGTATGGACATAAAAAGACCCGAATAGCAAAACAACTAGGAAAAAGAGTGGATCTGGAGGAATTACATTGCCAAGCACTGAACTCTATTACAAAGCAACAGTGATTAAAACAGTATGTACTGGGTTACTAGCAGAGGCACAGACTAGTGGAATAAAATTGAATCACCAGAAACTGACCAACTCATGTAGAGTCAATTAATCTATGACAAAGTAGTCAAAATCACACAATAGAGAAAGACAAGACTTCAATACATGTTTTGAGGAAAACTGTAAAGCCACATGTAAAAAAATGAAGCTAGATTACTTTCTAACACCATTCACAAAAATTTACTCAAAATGGACTAGATACTTGGACATTAGACCAGAATTCCTAAAGTTCTTAGAAGACAACGTAGGAAAGATTTTCCATGATATCAACTCTAGAGAGGCATTTGGGGACTCAATCCACCATCAAAGGAAGCAAAATTAATAATAAACAACTGCGACTACATCAACTTAGAGAGCTTCTTTTCAGAGAAAGAAAGAATCACCAAAACCAAAAGGAAATGTACTTGCTGGAAAAAGATATTTGTATTTCATGTATCTGAAAAAGGCTAAATAGCTAAAATATACGAAGAACTCATAAAACTCAATAACAACAACAACAACAACAAAAAGCAAAATGAAACAGGGCAATCCAAACAAAAAAAGGAAAGAAAAATTGGGGAGACAATTTTCTGAAAAGGATATACAGGTGGCTAAAAGGAACATGAAAAGATGTTCTTACTAGCTGGCTATCAGGGAAATGCAAATTAAAACAACAATGAGTTATCACTTTACAACAGAGAGACTTGTTATTCAAAAGTGTGGAAACAAACGTTGGTGAGAATGTGGAGAAAAAGGAGCACTTTTATATCGTTGTGGTAGTGCAAATTGATGTAACCCCTATGGAAACGGTTTGGAAATACCTCAAAGAGTTGAAGATGGAAATCCCATATGATCCAACCACCCCACTTCTGGGTATTTACCCAAAAGATACAAAACACTAATCTGCAGAGATTTATGCACCCCCATGTTTATTGCAGCCCCTATTCACAATAGGTAAGAACTGGAAACTACTTAAGTGCCCAACATCAGATAAAGTGATGTTGAAGATGTGGTACATATGCAAAGGAATACCACACATTCCTTAGAAGAGATAATACCCTGTTATTCGAATCAACATGGAGTGTATAGAAGGGGTTATGTGAAGTGAAATAGGTCAAAAGAGGAAAGACAGATACCCCAGACGACCTGACTCATAAGTGAAATGTGAATAGATAACACAAAGGAACAGAGGAAACAAAACCAACCAACTTTGGATACTTGAAATAGAACTGAGGTTGCCAATAGGGAATGGGGTTGAAGTTCATGTGATGGCAGAGCCCATTAGACAATGGTGAAGATCACTTGGTAATTTGGTGGAGGGTAGGGTATGTTGACATATATGTAAAGAATGGGGAACCTATACATATGAGCTTATTTTAATGTGTAGAATAATTACTGCAATAAAAACTCATATATATGTATATATATGCATATATATATATATACGTGTATATATATATATATATATATATACAGAAATTTTAAAAAATGCATGCTAGAAGCCATGTTGCAAAAATTTACCATTTATCCTTATCACAGAATGTCTTTTTCTGGAATCAGCAGACATTCTCCTAAAACTCTCATCTAAGTGTAGTGAAGTCTAGAACTGTGTACAATGCTTTCTCTTCTACAGTGGAAGGCTTAGAGTTTATGTGGTTTTGTTCTCCAACATCATTCTAGGTTCATCTTCCTCTTGGCCTCCAAAAACTTATACATCCCAAATGATCAGTAGTCATTTTATGTCATGTGAATTTCACTGAAGCAAAATACATTACATTTGTTTTTTTTTGAAAAAAAGTCTACTAATATTTACCAGCGAGACCAAGAATCTAGTGCTGAAAGAGTCCTCTTAAAATCTGGATTCTATCAGAGAAGTCAGAGCTCTTGGTGCCTATGTCTTATTCTAGCTCTCTCCCCTGATCCAGAATAGTTTCTAAAGCATGTGATGTGCCTAGATTATTTCTACTCAACATACTGAAGAATATTCCATGCCATCTGCCCCACCCTCATCCCAATAGGTAGGAAAGTCCTGAGACATTACAGTCTCCTGGCCAGTGGGTGCATTTCTGTGTGATAATTCATATTAATTTATGTTTTTTTCACAATATCACCTCCACTTGAGACTTCCCAACTAGTCCACAGAAATGGCCTATGCATTTTCCATCTGTGTAGGCACTGCTACAATTTGCAGAACAAGTTGAGACCAACAGACTAAGACAGTAATTGCTTTAGCTGTCTGCTTTATGGAGCTCATTTCTGTATGGGGGCTGACCAAAGATGGCAGCAGGGTGGGACAAGAACTGCCAACACTGTGGAGCCAGTGTCCTTAAATTTAAGTTCATACCAAGATCGTTGGCTGTAACAGGTGGCTGTTAATAGCAGCACCCCAAATGACTTACCTCCTTCAGTCTTGTCTTTTCAGTTCAGTCATTCCCATGAAAATGCTGATTTATCTAGGAAAGGGGAAATACAGAAATGAAATGAGTAGGATATAAAATTGAAAAGAAAAGATGCATAATATAAAGCATTCAGGTAGGTTAGATTCTTTCATTACAAATAACAGAATCTTACTTCATAATTCAGGAAAAGAAAAAAATGCAATAAGAGAAAAAAATGTTTCTATTAAGTGACTTGAACATCACTTAAAGAATTTAGATCT
This sequence comes from Solenodon paradoxus, assembly GCA_004363575.1. Taxonomy (NCBI): domain Eukaryota; kingdom Metazoa; phylum Chordata; class Mammalia; order Eulipotyphla; family Solenodontidae; genus Solenodon; species Solenodon paradoxus. Next base: position 253,067 of record RJWH01000029.1, read on the forward strand.
TCATTGAGTCTAGCCTTCATAAACCACCTGACAAGATGAAAGAAGAAACCTTCTTAGAGCCATTTAATCTCTCTAACTTCAATTTTCTGAATGCAAAGAATCACAGCAGTACCCTACCTTGTTAACTCAGGGAGGGGTCTGGCAAACGACTCCGTTCTAATTACAAAATGCCTCTGAGATAGCAGGTGTAACATGTGCATGTTCCCCCTGATTTGACTTCTCCAAACATATTGCCCACGTGATAAAAAGTAACTTTAATGCATGCTGGTATGGAAGTAATAAGTCTAATCTTAAAATCTATAATCATATACTTGGTCCTGAGCATTTTCCTCAGCATGAAAGAATACTGAAAACATTCAGATGCAATAGGATTTATATATATATTAAAAACAGTAATATAGATGCCTTCCTTTTGACTCTGTTCATAATCATTTCAAAGAAAAGCATTATTAATCATGATGGATATACTTTGTTATATTTATGAAATAATTAATATCACAGGTAATTTCAGTAGAAACCCACTGATTCTTCTAAGATTCTGAAACTCTACACCTTCAAATTAGTTTAACTATTTTTATGTAAGATCATGGCTGTTTTATTTTAGTATCCCAATCATGGCAGACATTAAGAAATAAATGTACATCCTTGGAGGTCAATGTGAAAAGGCTGTTTATGCATATTTGAATTATCAATGTAAATATTTTTAGTCAAATATACACAACCTTAACATTAAATTTCTAAAATCATTGCTCTTCCATGCTTTTAATAACAATTCTAAAAAAATGGAATTTTATGCTTTATTAGTGATAAGGTATTTGAAATGGTATTCTTAGAAATACATTTTCACTAAAATGATGTGAGAAGAAAAATTGATAGGGAAAAGCAAAAAAGTGTTCTTAGATTTGCAAAGGACACTGTACTAGTTAGTCCCCAATTAAGTTGGCATCTGCCAAATATTCTCAAAATAAGAATCCTAGCAAAATTGCAGATCAAAGGTAAATATGTTTAATGATGAGACATGATTTTATTAAATGCACAATCTAATTTCTCTTTCAGGTTCCAACTGAGATTCACAGTTCACCACCAAGTATTTTAAAATTATGTCAACGCGTAATCATTCTCTGCTACTCTATTTCCTGACTCATTCAAACTCAGGCAGACACAGGTGTTTGGGAGATATCCTTGGGATGCTCTGAACATAATCCTGACACAGCATCTGTCATATAATAGTATGCTTAATGGTTTAGTATGCTCTTTCCATCATACTGGAGCATGTGAAGGAGGTGACTGCATCTTCAACACTAATGAGACAAAAGATATCAACAGGTGTGTTCGCAGCTTCCTCATTCTCTGCTCAAAACAACAACAAAACAAAAAACAAAAACCCAGACAAACAAATTCAAACAAAAAACAACCCATGGAGAATTGTCTACTTAGATGATCCCATATCTTCTCTATACTGCTTCTCCTTCATCTGAGCATAATTGCTTCATTTCTAACATATTTCTGGATTTCCTCAAGGCAGAATTGGAATAATTGATAGAGAACACAGAGATAGAAATTTGAAAGTAGATAAATTTAGAAAGTACAAGGCCAAGAAAGCTGGTTTTCAGGAGAAAAAGAGAGAGGAGGAAATGCACTGTTACACGGGAAAGAGCATAACCCTCAACAATGACGGAAATCAAGGGGTCAGCAGCATCAGAAGGTAAGAATGGCAAATGAGAGACAGAGAGAGGAGAAAAATGGAACGGAGACCTATTTAATATATTAGTTGGTGAGTTTCTGGATAAGAGACCCTAAGGACAAGAAAGCAGTGCTAAAGAAAATAACATAATTTTAAATTAAGGACCATACCCTCTGATCTCTTTCACTGATATTGAAAAAGATGAATGAAGACTGACATCCTTGGGCATCATTTGACTTCTTTAATAGCAAAACACTCTGGGCTAAATCAGCAGGTATTTATATTTAGTGATATTACAATCACTTATGTGCCATAACTGTCCTGCATGGTGTCTGTACAAGTTGTATTTCTGATAAGGGTTTATTGAATAAAAAGAATGCCCCTAAATTATATATTTCCTTAGAGAAAGAAAGCAAAAAAATGACAATTTAACATATGTGGAATAGATTTGATATCCCTCATATATACATAATACCCTTATTCATCTTTCTTTAATCAAGGATAAACAGTGGTTAAAAAAAGAGACAACTAAAGGAATAAATTATGTCCTATAGCAAAAGGTAAGCAGAAAAAATAATAAAATATCATGATTTGAGTTACACAAAATAAACATTTTATGTATTCAATAAAAATTAAGCTAGAGGTAAATTTTCAGATACTGAGGATTAAAACAATGTATTCTGGGGAGATTTACAAGTTGGTGGGAGAGAGAAATAAAACTAAAAAGTGATCACACTGTTCTTAGTAGAAGGAAGTCCAGACTCTCTGGATGTACAGAAGAAAGAGTGCTTACTCCAATTTGGGTAAGAAGAGTCAGGAATTTCTTCATAGAACTCACACTTCAAGGATGAACCAAGTTCAATGATGAAGACAAGCCTGGCAGCAGAAGCTGCAAATATAGGAGCATGGGAGAAGGAGTAGATATGCTCCGTTTGAAGAAGGTTATATGTTGAGAAAGTGTGGCGCTTTTAGGGTGGGGAAAGCGGAGTGGAAGAATGGGGGTGGTGGAGAATCAGAGAGAATGGAAATCAGGTTCAGACAAGGATTACCAGGAATAAATAAATCCTATCATTAACTTAAAAATGACCTTTTTGGAAGGTGAGACAATATATACACACACTTATTTATATTTTATTTTAATTGGATTGAAGGTACATTATATTATAACACTATCTAAGTTTAGGATGGGAATAATCATAAATCAACACCTGTATAGTGGGCAAAGCAGGTGAAAATGAGTATGTCTGAGTTTTGTATAATGTTGTACATAAAAGATGAAGAGGTCACTAGAGGAGAGGTTATATTTGAAAGACATTGTGGAATCAGGATTGGTAGGATGTGATAGCTGATTGGATATGAAGGATGAGGAAATGGAAAAATTGCAGAAGACACAGAAGACTGTGACGTCAGAGACAGGGTGGATGATGATGTCTCCATTAACCAAAAAAGGATATGTAGTAAGAACAGTTCTGGTTGGAAAGATACTACATCCACTCTGGAACATGTTGTATAAGACATCTAGGTCTTTAAGCTATTTATAATATTTCTTGCACTATGAAGATAACCCAGGTTTGTTGATATAACTGAGTATCATCCTTATGGCGATAGGGCAAGGAAAAAAAGATAAGGTGAAAATCCTAGTTGGGGGTGGGAGAATGAGAAGAGAAAGGAAAAACAATTGCAAGGGAAGCATCCTATAATAAGATGGAAACCATGATTCTGTGTGGTTCTGAGCAACTAATATTAAGAAAAAATAATTTCAAGAAAAATGAAGTCTTGCTCCTCCAAAATGATTAGGGTGTGAAAGAAATTAGATTTTGAATTTGGAAGACTTCAGTTTCTTCCATCTGAGAAGTATCAAGGGAAAGCAATAAATTCACGCTAATGAATATGTGTGAAAACAAAAGTGATGTTTTCAGAGGCAGTGAAATGAAAGTACTTCTGAATTATAAATAATTATATAAATATTTGTCCCACAACTTTATATTTCCAGTAAGAAGCACTGCATTTTCTTCCCTACCCGTTGACATGTGGACACCATAAGCTTTTATTGAGCAGTTACTTGAATGAACATGTATAGAAAATGAAGAGCATTGTATTCAAGTCTACATGACTTTGGTTCCAAATTCCAGATGGAACATATAATTAATTGCACTCCAGGCACTGGAGATGGCTTTCAGGAGGTGACCACGAAGTTGGAAAGATGACCAGGGTTTTAGCATACAGAGAAAATGTACAATGAACATAGTAGGTTCTTAAAGTTTGTGCAGTGAAAATCCAACAAGACTGAATCTTTACCAAGTGACTATAACTCTCAGAATTTCTATATTCTTGCTTAAAGTTTTAAAATGACTCCTTTGGACTTGCATATCCATTGTTATATGAGCTTTTTACATAAATAATGACACAAACCAATGAAATATTTAATCCAGACCAACGCAAATACACTTGCCTTCATTTCAAATAGCTGCAATGCTTATTTCTGTATATCTAGGAAACAGCTGCTGGCAACAGGTAGGGAAACAGCTCCTGTTTTTACACTGTTTTTTGTTAAAGTTTAAATGAATGTCAAAACTGAAAGGAATGTAGGTGATTAGAAGGTGTTAAACATTATAGAAACACTCAGGAATAACATTTTTTTTCTGTGAGGGCTTCTAAATAGTCTTCCTCTCATAGAGCTCACATGGTGAATATTCCCATGGGTTATCTTACTCCATTCAAGTTCAGAAGTCACCTAGGCTGGCTGGCTGGTAAAGCATGCTGGATAACTCCAAGAGCATTCTTCTTCATGATTACACAGAGCAAATAATGGGATAGTAATTTGCAATGCCCGGTCTAAGTGATTACTCACCAGAATGCAGGGGCTATGATGGGATAGAAGCTGATGCTGACAGTCAGAGGCAAGATGCAGGGCTTGACCCTTTACTGCAAGAAGTTGTGGAGACCATGCATCTGAGTCAGACAGCTAATGAGATGTGTTCTCTTTGGGATTCATACCACAACAATGAGCTAATAGATTTATGCCATAAAGGCACTGACCTTTGTGGGCAGGAACATTTTCTCACAGGAGAGAAAAAGGCTCTATATGCCCCTGTGTGCTAGGATTTTGACAGTGACTGACAGCATGGGCTGGCCCCAGGCTCCAGGAAGCCTATGCATAGGCTTTTGCATTGTTACCCTTTGATTAACTTCTGACATACTTTGCAACATAAAACTCTTACAGGAAAATTGCTCTGTAATGCTGGCAGTAACATCTAGAAACTTTGCCAATGAGAGTTAACGTATACCCTAAAGTACTTTGGCCCGTAATAGTGTATGCGAGTGTGTGTGTGTGTGTGTTTGTGTGTGTGTGTGTGTGTGTGTGTGTGTGTGTGTGTGTACACATGCATGTTGACTGATGATACACACTTTGGTTGTTACATTTTATACCTTATAATGATATTATTCAGGAGCGCTATTTAGAAAAAGCGTCTCACATTATAGGCATATTGTACATGGGGAGACTTAGGCAAGATGAAAATAAATAATGCATGAAGTCAGAGGCCTGAAGCAAATGTTAACTAATTTCGAAATGGGTCAAAATCACAACAATTAAGTCTCTGACATGTGAAGTCATTTTTTTCTCCCTAAAATATTAACCAACTTGCTTCACTTCTTCTAGATTGATTTGTAGAGCATGAAAGGTCATTGTGGAGGCAGAGGGGGAATTTGGCTTCTACAAGCCATCCATAATGACAGCCAATAAATTAGGTAAAGCTCCTGTTTACCTAAGCTGAAATATTGATGCCCAAGCCCACATCGGATGCAAATCTCTACATTAATCATTTTCCTCCAGTCGGGAAATTCAGACCATGGTAACACATGCTTTGATAGACCTATACATCATAGTTACAGCAACATTAGACAGTGCCTCAGTGACAGAATACAAATATATTGCATTGGATTTCCTTCATTTTCCCCAGTCTGACTTTTATTTGTGTCTGCACACTCTGCTCTGGTTGTGTGAAATTTTGACATGGGTTTCGATGACATTTTTGGCTCGAGAAATAACTAAAGACTGGTAACAAGAATTTTTTCCTGTTGGTTTCCTGCCAAGCATATCTGGAGGAGCCTCATATCTTGTTTCTTAAGTGTAACACTTTGATGATCAAGTTTCCTGGGTTCAGTCTTCTCTCAATCAAATAGTAATATTGCTTGTGTTTCTCAAAGCATCATTCAAGAACCTCGTGCATCAGATCATGTGATGCTATGCTGGGAAATGCAATTTCCCAGGCCTCATCCTAGACAATTTCTTTCGGGTGGGGCTGGAAAATTTTCAACTTAATTGGAACCCCTGGTTGTTTATTATACACACTACTGTTTGATAATTGATATAGGCAGCTTTCAGCTTTAGGATCTTAAAGCCCACTCTCATCCTGCCACTTTTCCACTCAAAGCCATTCTGTACCTAAAGCAGTCCCAAACTCTACTGAGTTTTACACTTAGCCCCCATCTGCTTCTTACCTAGAGGTTCTACTCAAACAATTTCAATCATTAAGACTGTTATTCTATTTGCAGAATAATCCAAAACCAATGTTTTTATTAGTGATGTTTTACCTGAGTTTCAATTTCATATTTGAAAATCCCTGTTGACTCCCTTCCTGCAGCACTTTAAAAGTCAGCCTCTCCCAAACTGAAATAGGCCTCTCTCTATGGCACCATCCTTCTGAAAAAAATTCTGTTATTCTCATTGATTCTTCTATTTACCTTTCATTTCTGTCAAGTAAACCTCCAAATAAAAAGGGTCATCTCTCCATGGTTTCCTTATGCTCTCACTTCTTTGCCTCTAACTCTGTCCAAAGTTTAAGCCTTCATCATTTTTCACCTGTGCCATTGTAATAAACCTCTCACTATTCTTCCTGTCTTTTATCTGGAACTTCTAAAATCAATTCTCCATATAAGTGCTGAATTGTCTTTCTAAAACTACATCTCATTGAGTCACTTATTTCCTTAAAGCAATAACTCAACTAGATGAAAAAATCTAGTTTCCTGGAATGACACACTTGCTCTTTTCCAGTCAGCCAATGCTTAATTTCCATCATTTCTCACCCCAATTCTAGACTTTTAATGCAATAGTTTATGGTAACTTCATATATCCAATGCTTTTTCAAAAAATCTCAAAGAGTTGGACATGCCCTAGGGGCCTAGTGGTCTATACACCTGAGAGAAGTCCCACATACAACCCAAGGTCCTGGGTTCAAGACCCTGGGCCAGGGGGAGCAACCAGACTTAACAACTAATTAAAAATAAAGTTTCTTCCATTTTATTCCCTTCCTTCTTGCCTACTTGCCTTCATTCCTGTCTGTAAAGAAAAGAAATCCACAACTTAATTTCTGGTCTCCTTCTATCTGGAATGTATGTTCTCCAGAACTATTTCCATTTAGAAATTTATTACTCAATAATATAACAATTATTGTAAATATGAATGTATAATATCATCTTGCATTAAGTACTATGTAAAGCAATGTTTTAAAGATTACTTTTGGTTTTCACAAGGATCAAAATGTGGCTAGCACACCGTGGTGACTCCATTGTTATGTTGGTGACTAGGGCATGAACTTTATAAAGTCCAAGGCCTTGCTTCGATTGTGACCTGGGGCTGGGGAAAACAGACAAAATAAATGAAAAGCAAATAAATAAAGCTGCTTTCCCTTCCTCTTCCTTCCTTCTTTCCTTCCTAAAAAAAGAAAGAAAATGTGATACTGCTATTCAGTCTTTTAAACAAATCTCCTTATTCAGGTGAATTTTTCTAAAGGTTTTACTTAATGTCTAGGCTATTTCTTCTTTCATTGCCATCAGTAGTTCTTTGGTTATTTCAACTAACACATTTAACCTACTGTATTGAAATGGCATGCTTTTACTTCCTTTCTCTGTTAACCACTTAATTACCAGCTCAAACAATAGAACATTCTTCTTATTCAGTTCTATTTTCCAGGAATGTAGCCTGAAATCTGGCATACAGCTTCCCTTCCAATATCCAAAAGTGCAATGTTCCTATGAATTCTTTCATAAGCTGAAACAGTGTAAAATGAAGAACTACTTAATTAATTTAAATAAGTTACCATTAATTTATATGGGACTATTTTGAGCATTTCTAAACCCCCAAAATAACCTGCTAAATTATACCAACAATGAAAACCTAAGTAACACAAATACACGGTAAAAGCAGGGATGACATAACTACGTAGGCCTATAAAAAGTATTCTTGGTAAGGAGCTGGTAACTCGGGGTAGTGGGGTGGCTAGCTGATGTGGGGTAGGGAGGGGGTGGTGGGGGAGGGGTGGGTCGGGGGTGGGGAGGGTCAGGGGAGGGGTGGAGTTGCAGGCTGGTGGTGAGCTGGCTGGATAGTGGTAAGATCAGGGCACGCCTGCAATTCAGTGGGTGTACTGTCTCCAAAATGACTCACTATAAGTCAAGAACTGAATACTAGTTTTACTTCTCACCTTTTTACTTAAAAGTGAAATCTTCCTATCTTTTCATTTGGTTAGCAAAAACAGGTATTTAGGTTTTTTGTGGAAGAAAAGCAGCATAACTCAAACTTTCAAAGCTTAGGAAATACCTGTCAGAGGCCTCCAAGTCAACATTGGCTTAACTCAACAGATCTAATTTATGACCATGGAAACTAACACTGTGAGTGGCTTTTCTAAGCTTTCTTAAGGGGTCACTGTTAGATTTGAGGCTTAAACTCTACTTGAAGGGTAGAATCAGGGACATACTCATGTCACAGTAGTGACTAGTGCTGCATCATGAACAATGCTCAATATTGTGAGTAGAAATTTAACTGCTACTCTCTGGATTTTTGGAATATTAAAGTCATGTTCAACTCTGCTAAATTTTAGAAGTAGAATACCCAGAGTCACTGTTAAAAACAAAATCGTTAGGCATCCTAGCCATACTTAAGCACCATAATGTTAGAATGGATATTCCTAAGACTTAATGGATTTGTGTGTCAGATAGAATAAGTGCATGAACTCATGACAGAGTGCAAAGAGGAAATAGAAAGGATTCCTGTAGTGAGAAAAGAGCAAATGAATCTTACTGGGAGACAGAACCTCACTAATTGAAAGTTTTCACGGCATGTCATCTTCTGTAGTAAATGTTTGAGTTTTTTAACTATCATGTATTTTTGATACATATGAATATGATTATTTGAATAATATAACAAAATAAAATTAGCTACTGTTCTACTTATTGAATCTATACTCTGGCTCAGATGGTTTACATAGCTCAATATATCTGCTAGGTTTGTATTCCCTCCCATTTTATACAAGATCATTATGAGTCCCACAAGGATTCAGTAGCTTTCTCAAGGTTATTCTGCAATATATTTGGATATACATACATATACATACATGCATATATATGTGTATATGTTATATAATACTATTTTATTTAATAAGCATATGCTGAACAGCAATTGTGCCAGACATTGTACAGGTCACGCACTGCCTAATGACGTTTTGATCAACAGTGGGCGGTGGTGGCCCTATTGTCCAGTGATGTCTGTAGTGTAGTAGCTAGGTAGTGTTTCTCTCTTGGAGCAGCTTTATACATCTTATGTTTATATTATCTCTCATAACATCAGTCTCCCTTATGCTTGATTCAATCTCATGCTATTTTGTTCATCATGACCCCTAAACACACAAAATCTACAGCTAATGTTGCTAGTAAGAGGCCACACTGAGTGACTGACATGGAAGTGAAATTGAAAATGATTAAGAACTATGACAGTGGAAAATCAATGATGGTGATTAATCACCAGTCAGGAATGTCCTGTTCCACCACAGCTACGATTCTGAAAAACAAGAGCATGGTGATGAAAGATTATAAAGTTTCTGCTTCATTGAAAGAGGCTGGCACAAATTTGAGAAGGGCCTATATCAGATATGGGAAACTTCTAATGGCCTTTAATGAAGACTAGACACAGAACTGTATCCCTTTCAGCACTATGATAATCATGAGGATGTTTGCAAAGACTATGTTTGCAATGTTGAAAAAACAAGCAAACAGAAAATATTAGGCAAAATTTTGATGCTGAATTTACTACTAGCTCTTCAACGTCCTACAATGACAAAATAGATTAAAAACACACAGGCTGCATTTCCATTATTAAGTGATTCATAGTGATATACCAGGGGCTAAACATGTAAGTAATCTTGATTTTGCACTCTCAGAGTAGATGCCTTGAGAGATGGTGTTAAGTGGACCACCTGACTTATAATGTTCTATTCCAAGTTCCATGAAGGGGTGTGTGTGTGTGTGTGTGTGTGTGTGTGAAGGAGGGGTGATAAGAATGTTTCTGACACAGAAGCACATGGTGCCCTTCAATGTTTGTGCAGATACAATCTGAATGCACTCAATGTCACGTGTTCCAGGCATTTTGCTGCTTCCACATCTTATCTGATATATTCCTCACAATGATGGTCTGCTGGTCCACACCTTGGTCTTGATGGGTCTGCTTCTTTCATTGTATAGATAAGGAGACTTGTACCCCAGAATCTTAAATATCTGTCCAAAATGATGCATAAAGTGCACTGAAAAACAAGGATCTTAACCAAGATTTCTATGGCTCTAAAATTCTTGGTTTATCTGCTAGGGAAGGGGGAATAATGAAAAACTGATTTCACCCCATTGGCGAGTTCTCCTGTGACATCACAGAAAGGTAATTTTTCTGTCCTCATGGAAGCTAGTCAGTGTGCTGGGGTACAATGGCTTCTTCACATATGCCAACCTATTTATTTCTTTCCATTCTTCTGCTTCTCTCTGATTCGACTATCTGTGTTTTACCCTTAATTCTTCCACAGTCCAGCTATAAAAGGATAATTCTTTCTGACTTTATATGTTAACAAGTTTGATTTTATTACACTCTCCAGCTTGTGTCTATTAAACTGTGCCAATGTTAATCTAGGTCATAGAAGACCAATAGAAATCCTCTATTAAAGGACTATTCCTTAGTATCATATATTACCTGGTTTACAAGAGCTCAAGAAGAGTCACTAATGGGAGCTATAAGCTCAGAGTAATGAAATAAATATGACAGACAAAACCCATTAGAAGTGAGAATACCCTTCTGCCTCACTTTCAGAACTATCAGGATGCTAAGCCTAATTTTATGGCCAGTGTCATATTGTAAAACTTGTCTGTCCTTACTGTATTCTCAGTCACGGGGTCTCCCCCTTCTCTCCCTTTTTAATTTTGTCTAATTCTTGATGTGGGCTGAAATCCCTGAAGTGGTAGGTTTCTGTTCAGAGCACACTGTGAATTCATCTACTACACACCGAAGTCCATTAATTTTGAATACTACTATCAATTATATGGCATGAAGGGGAGATAAAATATGTTATCACCTTTTCAGAAGTGTCTTTCTTAGGAAATCTATATAGTATCATTAAGACTAATGCTGACAGATAATCTCTTCTCAAAAACCACAATTTTATTGCTTTTTCTTTTAAGGGATCTTAACAAATGAAAGCAAATAGAAAATTTTTTAGACTTGTATCATTTATCCACATACACAATATATAAACTTACCAATATTCTGATAAAAATAAGATTTTTCCCTGCTTATCCAATGTCCATTAAATACAGATACCTTGCAAGTGCAAGAGTGCACAGAAAGACAAAGCTATAACCTGTACCTGGTCTTGTGGGTTTGCCCAGATTTATGTATTAGGTGTCACTGTGAAGTGACTCTTTGTGTGTGTATGTGTGTGTGTTTGTGTGTGTGTGTGTGTGTGTGTGTGTGTGTGTGCATGTGAGTGTGTATGCCTTTTGTTTGTTTGTTTGTTTTGGTCCTATCACCCATCTGATTCTGTCTCATTTTCCCAGTCTCTTTCTAGATCTTTCCTATTGTCTTTCCTATTGACAAACTAGTTGGTTTTAGCTGGCCTTTCTTTAGGATGACTTCAATGTATGTTTTTTCCTAAAAATTCAATATAAAGAAACAAGTCTACCTTTGCATTAAGTTCCAGACCTCTTAAATGATTTCTCTTAGATAAGACATGAGGAAGCTAATAAAGCAGGTCAAAAACTCTTCCCTGGATTCCAAATCCACGCCAAATAAATCTGAATCTCCTTTCCAGTCATGCCTTACATTCTATTCATTCATTCATCCATTCATCATTCATGCAATAAACATGTTGAGTATCCACTCCATGCCAGACTCTTGCTAGGTTGACAAGATGGAAACTCTATACCACACTATATTTATAAAGATTTACAAGTGCTCAAGAAGAGGATCAAATACTTGTAATATCGGATCATAACGTGGGGTAGAGAAGCTAAACAAGGTAAAACAAGGGTGGTGGAAATGGAAAGGAAGGGTGGGGTAAACGGGATGAGTCAGGAGAGACCCACAAGAGGGTGAGGCCAAAACAGAACTCTAAATGGAAATATGAAGAAAGGTTTCTCTCTGCTGGGATGTCAAGTGATTGGACTCTTGAGTCTGGAATGATCTGGATAGTTCCTGGAAGAGAATGTGATGCCAAAATGCTTAGATCAGAGGGATTCAGGTTAGTGCTGGACAGAGACTACTGGATCAAGCAGGCCTCGGTGAGCAGGGAAACTGGGGATTAATTTGAGCTGTTTCTGTTCTTCTTCAGGCATGAAGGCAAATGGTTCCTTCCTGGCCTAAAATGACTGACCAGGAGTCTCAACTTTGCAAGAGCATAATTTTACAAGTATGTGAAAAAAAATGAATTTCTATGTCTGCTTAATATCTCTTTAGGCTGAAGGAAAATAAAGTTTATGTTTTAGAAAGATATTTAGCGATAGTGAACTAAGCATTTTATTTCCCAACACAGGCAAACAATAACCACAGGGTACCTGGTCACATTTTCATCTTAAAAATTGTATGTATTTGAATCTGCGTCTATAATATTTATATATAATATTTTAATTATGTTTCTAACTCATTAAATGTATTATACAACAATATAGTTATACTAAAATATTAATACTAATTACAGTATTTTATTTACTATTTAATACCATTTAATACTATAATGTTAGGAATAACTTCACAGATTATGGGGTTATGGATGATGATTTTTCCATTTTTTTATTAATTTACATTATTTTCTAAATTTTCCACAATATTCATGACTTTTTTATTAAAAAGATTCAAAACTAAAGGCCTTTAAAATGGTTCTAATTTTCAGAATTTTAGGATAAAATAGAGGATGATACATATAGATGTGTTAATTATGTTGGAATCATAGAACTACTATTAATTAATAGTATGATACTGGACATGTTGCTTAAGTTCTTTGAATGAGCTTCTTTCATTTGAATATATGTAAAATAATGTTCACATGTTAGGATTATTAGTAAATTAAAGGGATTAAAATCAATAAATTTACAAATAACATAGTTATACTATTTTAAGGGTCAGGGATTATATCTGTATTTACTCACTATCTAGCAGAATTTCATTTGAAGTAACTTTAGGTAAGTTATAAAAACATTTGATTGCAAAACTCTAAAGCACTCTCCAGTGATATATTATCATAGAGTAATTAAGTCACTTGCTGGAAACTGACCTTGAAACTTCTGTTCTGTCACTAATTGCATCAATGAATGTCCAGCTTTTCTCTGCACACCCTTAACAACAGACCTGTCATTTATTTGGTGGTAACTCCTCCATATAAAACAGAACTTATTATTATGACTTTTTTCTTCTATTTATCCAAATCTGTTTCTCTGTTGCTTTCACTCTTCAACCTACTCCTTTATTCAGGATATTTTCTTAGTTTAATAAGAGTGGTTATTAAACAGTGGAAATTAATTAATCATTCCTCTTCTCCACCTATCCAGAATTTTCATTTTTTTCATCTAAAACTGATGTAATAAGTTTATATGGCTCCACAACTTCTCCTGGAACATATTTGGGCTATACTTTTTGCTTAATTTAGTTTATTCATTTGATTGATATCCTTAAACACAACACACGCGTGATAGAAAAATTTACTGCTAGTGACAGTTTTCAAATGGTAAAGGTCACTTATGTTTCAAAGGTCAAAAACCCTTCCCAGATGGGAGAGGGGATCAAAAACCAAAAAAAACAACAACCACAAAAAACAAAATTTCAATTTGAAATTGTGGTGCCTAAACCTGAACACAAATTCCAACCAGGTTTGATCAGCATAGAAGGTATCCTACCTGCTTAACTATTTGAATTTATTCTAATATCATAAAGTATTGTAGGCATTGTATCATTAGTGTTCTAAATGAACTTACACCATGGTATCCTGAAATGGTGCTGAACTCAGAGATGAAGCCCCTGGGAAGATGCATGGCACATAGTAAGTATTCAATACATGTTGGTTGCTAGTGTTACACTTATCACTATAATTATTTTAGAACCCTTGAGAATTTCACATTTGCAGCCATATCTGCCCAATGACGTCCAACACATTTATTTTTTCAGCTCTCTGGAGAGAACATTTATTTTTGTTAAACTGCATTTTATGAGATTTAAATTGTCTTACCACTGTAACCTGGCTTATGATTCAGTCAGAAACCATATGTGTTCCTCTTACCAGATTCCTGTCATCTGTGTATTTGATGAGCTGTCTACTATATCTTAAGCTAAGTCATAGATAAAAATGTTACTGCAGCAAGTTAAAAGACAAAGGCATATGGACTGCACATTATTGAAGGTAAGAACATGAAAGGGTGCTTTCAGCAGTGTCCACCTATGCTCTTTGAAGAATGTCAGACCAAACCATTTTAAATTCTTAGGTTTAACACTTTGGATCACTGTAAGTTACCTGAAGTCCATGTAAAGTCATAGGACCTGAGAGCATTTGAAAATTGTCACTAGCGGTAAATTTTCTATCACTCATATGTGATTCTTGATATATTTGGGCAGTATAATTAATAAAAATTAATTGCAATTAATATTTTAAGAGTTATTCTGTTCTGGGTCCCAAGTCAGGATCTAAAAATGTTAACAATTTTGTGATCTAAATTACCAAACAGATACATAATTCTTAAGTATGTTGTCAATTGATAAAACAGAGATATTCACAAGTATTTCTAGAGTATCAAAATCAAAATTCTAGTTTTGTAATTACAAAGATTTAAGAGCTGGAAAATGCATTTTATCAAGTCCAATCTCATTATTTCAAGAAGAAAATGGAATCTGAGAGGGGCAAGTTCCCTCAGTTATCACAGCCAGCTGCTGTGCCAGAATTCAGCTAAGTGGTGGTCCCAAGTTCCATCTCTTATTTTCCCTGAGAAATGTCTTTCTTCATAAATGAATGCATTTATTTATTTATTTATTGTAGCTGAACAGCCTAATAGTCATGTTTTTGAGTACAGGTTCTCATAATCTAGAATGGAAGCTATAGATACAGAAGAAACAGAAAATGTGTATCTTATTGACTATTCACCCCAGAACTTACTTAAGGAATCAACACACATGTATGTGCACAATTAAATTCCTTTAAGTTCCAATATTAGTTTGTCACCAGTTGCTTGTCTGGGCTTTTTCCCCTCCTCATTGGAGGGTAGGGAAATACAATAACAACACCTTGTTAATTAGGAATACAGGCTTGTTAGTTTTTAATTAATTAACCCCACATGTATTTTATTGGCTTACTATTTTATATCTGAAAGGTTCTTTGTAAGATAAAATATAAAGTAGCTATGGTGGCAGTCCTCTAAGAAAGCAATTTTCCTTGGTGGTTCTTGGGTCAAGGGAGCATAAAGGAATGTACCAGGGAGTATAATAAAAGGGAACCATTCCAGATTCTCACTTTTACCAAGAACGTACAGGCTCTTATCACTGTTCAGGGCATTTGTTCCACAATACATCAGAGATGAACTAAATGATATTTGGATCTTAGTAACTGAAAAGAATTGAGGTACATGAATCAAGTGATATTTTCTTGTCTGGTTCTCACAACTACTCTGGGAGGTTGAAATCTAAAAAACTCAAGTTTCCAGCTCTAAGTAGGTTCTGGAATCAAAATGTGGTAAGGTCATGAATGTCTCCAGTCATGGGACAAATGGGTACTTGGAAGGGGTGAGTCCATTACTGAACTCAATAATTTGCCTTTGAAGTGAAATTTGTACTATAAAACATATGTTTAACAAATTGAAATTATATATGTATACATATATGTATATACATACATGTATAAACACATACTCAACAGTATCTGCACAAAATTCTGCACTTAGTCTGTGAAGCTCTGCACTTGATCTTTTAGATGTGTTATTCTCTATTACTGCTAATGAAAATCACTTTCACTTCCTTTTCTAAAGTTTTTCTTTCTGTACTTAGAACACAGGCAGTTTCATGCAAAGTAGTTAACCGTAAATTTCTATATTTTTTTCTAGTGTGGATGGTTCTGGCAATGAGTTTATCTCCTGTTAAGCACATTTCTTCTTGGCCATGCCAAATTGCCTTAGCTATTTGGTCTTACCACTGGTGCAAGATTTGCCAGAAGCATCCCCAGGGAAATTAGGCAGCGTTAAGCAGCTCCAGATCTTTTAGGCCCAAGTTCCCTCAAAATAACCTGGACCTTTTCCAACTCTTCAGTTCCACCTCACTGGTCCCTGAATGAGTTGTATAAGGTTTTTGAATGACCTTGATCCACCCTAATTTGAAATCACCACAGGCAACAGAAGAGAAAGCTGGGAGGGGGTTATTCCCACGCAGAAAAAAAATCCTCTGGAAAATGACATAGGTACATTATGAAGGACCTCAAAGCTTCGGTTTTTCTTACTGGATGACTTCTTCATTCATGATGGAGAGGAAGCTTCTGTTAAAGAAAAGTTATCCTACTTTCCCAACTCTGGCTTTCTATTAGAAGAGGTCAGAAATGAAAAGGCAGGGGACAGACTAATATCTCCTTCATGTACTTTCCGAAAAGTGAATTTGTAATGTAAACAGGAGACTGAAACTACAAGGGCTTCGGTTAATTACGCAGTGGCTGCAGTGAGGATAAAATAATAGAATAAACAGAGTTCTTCACTTCAGAAGCCTGCAGTTAGTCATGAACAGAGGTCATTTCAATCAAATGGGATACAAATCAAGAAGGGAAGTAGTAGGGAAGCTGAGACTGGTCCTCAAATCCAGACTCAAGGGGGAAGGCAGAGTTCGAACCTTTATCTTTGGCTGCTCATCTTCAGGAATCTCATAATTTATAAATTTTCACTTAATATTACTTACATAATATTTACTTTACATCATGTACTACTATAAGTGCTTTAGAAACTATAACTAATCTAAACTTCATATTAAAACTATGAGCTAAATTCTGTCATTCTTAGCCCTATTTTGTGGACAAAAATCCCTCAAATTTGGATAACTTGCCCAAGGTCACACAACTAAGAAGTGACAAAGGTAGAATTTGAACCCTGAGCTGTGCTAACATGGTACTTCTCAGTACATGCCTCTGAAGGAAAAGTCTCTGTAATAGGACTGCAGGGGGTGTTACAGAAGGCAGTGATATTCAGTAGTACTGAAAAAGGACAAGAGAGAGGGAACAATATTATTCCATGGTCTTGGCTTGGAAAGAAAGAACACCAAAAATCTTTTGGGGCCAGGACTGTGGCCAGGGCTGGGCAGCAGAAAGGCCTACATGAGGTTTTTGTCAGGGTTCTGTGGTCATCTATTCATATTTCACTTTTTAGTCTCACCCAGATATTTGATAGAAGCCTGCAAATACCACTTGTAAAGATGAGGACATATAATAGGCTTTCTCCCCTTAAAAGCTTTTTTTTTTTTTTGCAGATATCTGTTTCTCTTACCACACTTCTCACACACAGAGAGAAACTGATGACAAACATCCCTTTTCTGACAGGAAAGTCCCAAGCTGCCCTCACACTGCCACCCTTGAGAAAACATGAGGAGTCAATCCAGGGAGAGGAGACCCTCTTTGTCTAACATCTATATTCCAAAGACATCTGGACCTCGTACTAGCCAGGTAATTTTGAGAACAGGAAGTTCATCGACTTTATGAGTTAGAACATCAAAAATGCACACAGTAGTCTTTGTATCCTCAGAACAAACCTTAATACCAAATGAAGTGCCCATGATCTGTAAATCTCCAAATGTATCTACGGTTGATGCTCCTTTTCCAATTTTTGGTCTTTTCTCTCCCTTTTCTTTATCTCTATTACTAAGAAAACATAAAGATGTCAAACACTAGTTTGACCATAAAAAACTGCCTCACACTGTGTGTGTCAGGGTGGGGAGAGAGGCAAGTCGACCCCATTGGTAACTCTGTTGTTAACCAGCCAGTCACCCTAACACCATGCCTGCTGCATCAGGGACATGCACAATGGGCTTCTTTTTTCAAAATCAGCAAAACAGATTTTGAATACTGTGATATTGCATATGGCACTGAACTTGGCTAAGCCTTCACTGTCATCCATACAAATGAGTGTAAAGAAAAATTTGTCATTATAACCAGAATTTTTATTAGGATGGAGACTGAATTTTATGGAAAACCACCTTGATAAGCTTTGAGTTTAGCTGATTCACCTTTAGGGACGAGCGACAAGATGCTCTCTGTGCAACAACTAAATTGAAATAGAGGAGAAAAAAGAAATGACAAGAGAAGAGGCGGGAGTGGCAATAGAAGACCCTAATAGGGAGTCACTAAAACCAATGAGTTTAAAGATTTATGAAATGCTGTAGTAGCAAGGTAGCTGAAGGGCACTGGAAGAGCAAAATTTCTTAGTATTCTATTTTAGGTTGTCTGATATAAGCACTTCTCTGTTTTATACTATATCTTAAGGACAGTATAATAGACTCAAATATATTTATTAGAAGTATTGATTCTAGAGAAAATGGAGAACCTGAGTTCCAAGTGTAGATTAGCAAAGATTACCCAGGACAGTGCAGATGGTCAGATATTTGGTGGCAATGAAAACAGAACTTTGGATATGTTGAGGGAAGTATTAGAGGCCTACAGGTCACATTAAGTGGTGAAAGAGAGCTAAACTCAGTTACGCAACATCACCTACATTTTTAGAGGTAAGGAAGATCTCAACTGAGAGCTGGTTACCCAAGCATGATTGTATTAATTTGGTAGGTAATATCCTAACCTCTGCATTGCATTATCTGACCCTTAGTAAGTATCCTCTCCCTCCATTCTAGGTGTCCTGTTGGTATTATATCTAGCCTTTAATAAAATATACTCTAGGTTTATTTTAGAGTGCATATTTCTATGTTGAGGTTCATCCCACATCATTCCAAAGGGGAAATATTAACTTTTCTGTTCTAACTAGAGTATCTTCCAGTCACTAGAAAGTACATTTTCTCCTTTTTAAGTCTCCTTTTAAGTCATAATATGCCAGTGCATATCCATCCGTGTAAAAGTGATTCATTATCACCTTTCATTCTT
The DNA here is from genome assembly GCA_004363575.1 of Solenodon paradoxus. Lineage (NCBI taxonomy): Eukaryota > Metazoa > Chordata > Mammalia > Eulipotyphla > Solenodontidae > Solenodon > Solenodon paradoxus. The sequence continues at coordinate 272,153 of RJWH01000029.1, forward strand.
TACCATCAGCTATCTTATTGTTCATTATCATCCAGAGGCTGGTTTCTCATTTTTGTCCTTGAATTCAGAAATTTTATTTCCTCTGCAGACTACTTTTCATACCTCCTTTTACAGTTTCTATGTTTCTCCATAACCATCCCTCTGTGTTCCATGATCAAGTCAAGCAGAAGTCACTAAATTATTGGATATTCTTTGCAGCTTCCCAGCTTCAATAAATTTGGCCTGTTTAATCTGCTCGTTTTTTTTCAATGAGCCATATAGTGGGAAAAACTCCAAATATGAGGGCGCTTACTCAGGCTAGTGTCTTTGGCTGATTTAGGGAACAACTTTCTGGTTATTATCAACTGTTATCTGTTTGATTTTTCTTTCAATCCTTTTTGTCTGTTTCTAATCTCATATGACAATCTTCCTTAGCTGCCTGTGCCATTGCACTGCTAGCCCCATCGTTCTTTACTGTCAATATTTGGGTATATAGTCTTCTGTAGCTGTCTTGATTTTTTTAACTAAACACCTTTGTGTAATTCATACTGCATAAAGAAATCATCTCTGGCACTTTGGAATTTCTTATGATGTTTACCTGAAATAATCACCCTGGCCATATAGCATCAACCTTGGTTTCCCACTTTTTTTTTTCCTTCTGAATAAAAGTAGCAGAGTTGATTAGTCATAGTTCTCAATACAGAAACTATCAGTTATCATCACTAGTTCATGAAAAGTTCCTCTTTCATTTTATATACTTATGCATTTTCTCTCTTCATGAGGTCTTATTCTCATTTGTTTGCATGTGTTTATAGTCATTTCTGCTATAATACTTGTTCTATAATTATGAATGTGCTCCAATGCCATTGACATAGAACAGTTTAATCACAACACGAATTTTACTTTATCTGTGATTTCATCCAAGAGAAACACTAGGTGAATACAGAAAACTATACCCCGCTGACTGGATCCAGATAGGAATCCAAGGAATACCACACACACACACACACACACACACACACACACACACACACACACACACACACACACTTTCTCGCTCCTCAAGTCTCTCCCAGTCATTCAGTTCACCTTCTGTGCACTATGTGCCATTGTGTAGACATTGGCATTGCATCTTTCACTCTAATGTCAGATAAGTCTCATACCATCACTTCACAATTACTAACAAATTACAACCATTTCCGTGCTCGTATTCACAGAAAATACCTTCTGGTCTTTTTCAAGGTAAAAATCATAGTATGTCTATATTGTGGTATGTCTGTTTTTAGCTGTTAAACATGTGTATTAATTTAACTACACTTTTTTATTATGATATTTTTTAAATGTCATGGAAAATATTTTAATGTTGCCTTCAAACTCATTTCCTCACAAGTATTACTGTTTTTAATTCTAAGCTTTTGTGGAGCAAAACTATTTTTAAGAAAGTATGTTGCATTATGAAAAACTGAATATACTGTTATTTGGTATATATTGTATATTTGCATATATATCATTTATGAAAATAAAAGTCTCTGTCATAAATGTCATTCTTCATCCTATTATTTTGTTGTTGTTGTTCTAAGTCTATGCTTTCAGATCCCTCAAAGTTGCTAAGTGCTATTTCTAATGACTACATAATTCTCCATATTTCACTCATCCATTCTCCCATGGGTGGGCACCCATCCAGGTTGTCTGTAAATTTTTGTTACTATGAGTAACATTAAAATAAACAAGTATGTAAAGCCTCCCTTATGAATCTGCATAGCAGTTTTCCTAGAATGTATATCCAGAAGTATAACTGCTAGGTCTAAGCACAAGCAAACCCTTACTTTTCATAAAGACCCCAGCTCACTCTGAAGAATACAATACACAGTCTAGTCTACCATCTCGACAACAAAGCGTAGATACATTGGCATCTCTACTTACACTGATTCACAGCATTTTCATATGCTCCCATCATCATACATTCTTTTATGCTATTTTTTCTAAGTCTCAGCTCCAGTATGAGTCCTTGTGATACTCTAGACTTTGCTTTACTCCTGAGACTCAGTCTTCAGCTCAGGCATCCATATTCCTTCCTCTGTGATCCACATTCCTTCTAAGGTTACAATGATTTTGCCACCATCTTCCTCTACTTTCTCAATAAAAATCCACCTATTGCAGCAGGCCTCAGTTGTTTATTAGTTCAGTATAAGCTCTCCAACCTAATTCTCCATTTTTGTAGTTATTCTTCCATAAGCAAAACTGGGTTGGACATTTGCACATGCCTAAATATCTCTTCAGGCTTCTTTCACAGCTTACCTTTTCTGTGAAACCTTCTCTGACTAAAATGTAAATAATACCTTCTTCTACAAAGTCTGATATAGATCCACAACTTTTTTTGCTTCTTTGCTGATATTTGTTTTCTTTAATAAACTATTTAGTTGGATAGTAGACAGCACTAAAATCGAATGAACTGTTGCTTATATTTTAACACTGACAAATCTTACAAACATAATATTGTTCAAAAGAAGATATATTATGCACTATATGATGTACTATATAAGGTTCAATAATCATCATATTAACCATTGTGCTTGGGGCTTATCAAAGATGACAAAAGCAAGCAAGTAATTACCACAGTATTCAGATATTGACTAAATTTAAGAACAAACACAATGATTGCAATTAAGAACAAACATGCAGAGAGCTTCTATGATATTGACAATGTTCTTTTTTTTTGATGAGGCTAATTGATCAATAGGTGTCTATTTTGTAGTAATATAAGTTGCTCTACGCATTTCTGTATTTGTGTTTTATTTTAAGATAAATACATAAAAACTTCAATGAACACACATGAAATACCTAATGTTCCAAACATTCCGCTAATATCTGCATAGATTGATAAATATTAAGACATGTTCCTTGTACTAGAAAGAAGTATTGAGGAAGCATAAGGAGAAAGATCATGGTGTTATGAAAGAGGCATAGAAAACTGTAAATACTGGTTACTTGTGATTAATTTACTACCAGAGGAACTTGTGAGGGCTGTATGAAAAAGGTATCTTTGAGCTGGACAATGAACATTAAGAATGATTTACTTTTCTTCCCTTCTTCCAGACTGTTCTCATAACCTTTCCTTTATTTTTTCTTTAAATTTTATTGCAGGAACATCATAATATTATATAGTTTTAAGGTGGGCATCATCTTAAAGCAACATCTGTATATAATGTGTTCAGTTTACCACTAAGAGTTCAATCCTACCCTTCACCATATGTTTATTTATACTTCATTTTTACTAATAAGATCCTGAGCTAGGTGAAGGTAGGACATTTGTCTGATTCATGTTGATTTCTTCCATATTTAGTAGGACTTCAAAAACTCTTCCTTGTGTGATTGAATACATTAGACAAAAAAAGAATGAATCAAATGCTATTCTGTATCAAGTGCCTTTAAGTAATCAAGGTTTGCAATATCCAATATGTAGTCAAAATTTAAAACTACTAACAACAGCAACAACAAAAGATGGGATCATTTTTAATTAGAAAACCATTTCTTAAAACCAACTCACAAAGGAGATTGCTTGATTATTTGTTGCCTTTTTTCCCTTAGAAAAGGATGTTTTATTAATCAGTCTCTTTGGTTTGTAACACTGTTCCTGCAGTTATCATATTGTATATCATAATGCTGGGACAAGCTAAAATTAAATATAATTGATAATGAATTCAGCTGTTAATTCTCATACATTCTCAAGTAAATTCAGTTGACTCAATTCATTCCATCTTTCCTCATGAGCCCTTGATGAATTTTATTAAATATTAACACAGCATTATGAAGAATTATGGTTCTTTATTATTTATGTAAGAATATATACTGGTCCAGGTGTGAGTGTGTGAGTGTGTGTGTGTGTGTGTGTGTGTGTGTGTGTGTATTTGAGTAGACTGTCCTATTATCCCAGATTGTCAAGGTTTGTTCTGGTTTTGGCTTTAAAAGTATTGTATCATGGAATTGCTCTAGTTCTAGGCCAACTGAGAAGGTTGGTCTTCTTAGGTGTAAGCCCTTTTTTTTGCAGCTTTTTAGCTAGGCATTCAAAATATCTTTTGATATAACATTGACCTATTCTGTCTTAATTATAGCAGCTCCTTTTACAGTCTAGTCCCTAAAACAACAGAATTTAATCTGTTTGCTGTACATGACCTTCTTGCCTGAAGTATTGCAATTTAAATTCTATCTATTTTGCAAGGACTAGTCAAAATGTTATTTCTTCTACCACCTTTCTGCCCACAGATACTCCAAATCTGAACATGGCTTATGATGTTTATCCATTTCTGCCTTGTATTACAGTGTTCTATCACTTTGTCTCAACAAAGCAACAAATGAATAGCTATTAAATATGACTACAAAATGCAGTCCAATTCTTGCTCATAGTATAAAAATATCATTATTTATGTGTAATTAATATATTTAGTCCATATTTCCTTATAATCTTTCAACAGCAATTATACATCCTACCAACCAATATTGCCTTCCATTATGTTACGCACGAGAAATTGTTTCAATAATCAAAATGATTGGATTTATCATATTTAAGATCTGTTAGATAATTGAGGGAGGTATTCATAGATATAAGCATATACACTAAAGTATATGTAATAAAGCTATTCATATTGGATTTTAACTTCTAGTTCTTCCTTTTACTGCCTTGAATGGTTCAAATACACTCAATGAACTTCATTTTCTCCATATTTGAAGTAAACATTAAACACCTTTCTTATATACATATACAGTTAAAAATAATAAAGATCTGGTGTCAGCAAACTTCTCTGTAAAGGGACAAGTACTAAAGTACTAAACTTTTTTAAAATTGTGGGCCAAACTTTTTGTTAAAATTATTCAGCAACCATTAGAGTGCAGCATTATCACAAACAGTCAGTAAACAAAGGAGTCGACTATGTTGTAATAAAAATTTGACAGATTTGACCTATTGTAGTTTGTCAACACCTGATGTATCACAGGAACTTCATAAATGGAAACCAGTACTATCATGAGCTAATCTGTCTTTTCTTACTATTTTGATTTTGTGATCCTGATCCTAATTAAGCTCAAAGTAACCCAACATTTACAAGCCCTGTTTTGTAGGCTTAATTTTTGTGTTTTTTTTCTGCTATAGCTTCTTCTTTACAATTAGTACAGGAAAGCGATATGACCCAGGATAATACAGCTTGTTTCGATGGGACTCAGATGCTGAAGTTTCAGGTGTTGAGAAGTTTAATCCTTGATTCCACTGTTCCCTGTTTAGCTGTGGTCACTGATGTCCCCAGTCTTACAATTTCTATCTTACCCAGTATTTAAAATGATTATGGTCTAGTCACGAAGCTTATTAGGGACTCTGAGAGGGTCTGCAATTAACTAACCACTAGAGTATGGCACCCTGGAGTGAAATCTGGGTACCCGAATATCTCCAGACCAACTTTTCTTTCAAATACACTAATTTCTCCAAAAATCAGAGCTTTGTGTCCTGATTAGCTCTATAGGTTTCCAGAGAACTTTATGGATCCCTATAATTCAGTCATTCACAATTTTGGCTGTTAAGTTAGAGTCTCCTGCAAGCTTTTGAAAAATATATTTATTAGATCAGTCTAACAAAACAGTAACAATAAAACCAAAAATCAAAAAAAGAAAAAAAAAAAAAAAACAGAGAGAGAGAGAAAACAGACTTTGAAAAAGTGTAATACTTCACTTATTGGATGCTGTTACAAAGAAAATGAACTATCAAGACACAGAGTAAGAGAGACAATGTCCTAAAACATAATTGACAAAGTCTGTTATACAAGGTATATAATAAAATAAAAAATAAGCAAACTTTACAACCTAATAGTGAAAAGATAAGAAACCAATAAAATGGACAAAAAGCTTAAAGGTCACTTCACAAAATAAGACATATGAATGCTCAACAAGTAAATGAAAATGCAATGTAGTAATCCTCCATTATACATGAGAATACATTCTATGACCCTCACCGGTACTTGAAACTATGGATAGTACTGTCCCTCATATTGGTTTCTTTCCCATTCACATACATCTATGATATAGTTTAATTTGTATATTGCACACAGTATGAAATTAATAGTAATAATAATAAAACAACATATTGTTCCAGAAGTTATGTAAATATGGTCTCTCAAGTTTCATTATCTCAAAATATTTTATTTAAGGCAATAATTTTAGACTATAGCTGATTGAGAACAATTGAAACTATGCAAATCTCAACAGTGGATAAGTGGGGGCCACTGCAATATCATCTGTCATTATAAAGATATATTATAATATGTTATCCATAAAGATAATAACTAAAAACATTATGGCATTAAATGTTGGTGAAGCTGTAGAGCAACTAGAATTTTCTAAAAAATTACTGATGGGAACACAAAATTGTGTTCTCTTAGAAAAAGTACAAGCAGTTCTTATTAAAATGAACTAAACTTGCCCTATGAATTATCCTAGCAATTCACTCCTAGATAATATAAAAATGTTTACAAAAGGATTTACACAAAAATGTCTCAAAGTAGCTTCTTTTATAATAACTAAAAACTAGAAATATCCAAAATGTCCGTCTAAAGGAGAATGGATAGCACAGACTGCAGAATGTTCAAATGTAATAAAACAGTACTCAGAACGAAAGGGAAAAAAGGTACTATTAGAAACAGTTGTTCAAATAAATGATAAAACCATTACATTGTAAACAATGACTTACACAGAATACATAGTCTCTGATTCCATTTGCTTGAAATTCAAAAAGACAACAATCTGTGGTGGGAAAAATTCTGAGTGAGTAATGGTGACTTCTGAGGAGTAGAAGTAAGAGATTGAGGGGTGGGGCATGAGGAAATTTTCTGGAGTCTTAATAATATGTTGAAAAGAGTCTGGGTTGCAGTGTTGTATGCACTGGTTAAAACTCAGCAAATAAATATTTAAATTTTTTATATTTTATTATATGTAAATTTTATATTAAAAAGACTATAAAATACTGAATTTGTATTAATAATATGCAAACTGACACATTCAGGAGCAAGTGTGTTAACATCTACTTTAAAATGTACCAAAAATAGAATAGATTAATGAATAGATAAAGAAATGAATGCAAAATAGATATCTGATAAAGCAAAAAAAAGTAAATTTTTATATATAGACTCTAGATGTTAAATATATGAATAGTCAGTATAAAATACTTGCTGTATACTTATATTTTCATATGAAAACCTCCATACCCCTTAAATTGTGATTTAATAAATTTGAGAGTAGGATCTAAAAGTTGTTTTTTGTTTAGTTTGAATTATTTTAAAGGTTTTCATTTATCCCATTGTATAGCAGTCAACTTCAAGAACCACTGTACTAACATTTCCTAATTCCACCCCAGAGAATACAGAGCACCTATTGTATAAATTCACTCAGAAGTTAGAATTGTTCTCTACATAGAACAACTCATTTGCAAACACAAGGCTGTCATCCTGGTGACTTTGAGCCTCGCCCTGCAGATGGATGATATCATCCTTCTTCCCCACAGCATTATACCCCTTGGTTATTGTCCTCTGCTTGAGTCAAGTTCAAACAGAGCATACTCACTGATTTCTCATTAGGAAGCAGTACCATCACTGATGTCCTCTTTCACTAATTTTTCCCATCATGGTCTCTTTTTTTCCTGCTTGTTGTCCTGAAGGCCCAGTATGTTTACTAGCAAACTGTTTGCATTATATCAGACAAAATCGAAGCCATATGATTGAATGAGAATATATGCAACTGTGTCTAAGTTGCTCCTCAAAGACAATACCTTTTCTTATCTGATGAAAGATTTTTATAAAATGATCACCATATCTTACTATCATCATTAAAGCAGGTTATTGGTTAATACGTTATTTCAAGTATCCTATAGAATAGCTATATTTAGTATATGTCATATAAGGAAAAAGACAATTACTTGGGAATAAAAGCTGAATAATAATTTCTGTCAAAAACAAAACATACATCAAAAAATATAAAAGATAACAAAGAAAAAATTTCAGGTGTTTTGTAGAAAAGATAGATGCATCTCTACACTAAATTGCTTTTCACTCCCCAACTTGACTGTGAACACAGATCATGTTCTATTTGCCTTTTTTTATTGTCAACACTGTCCTGATATGTGGGAGGTTGTCAATCAATAGTTGAGTCTAACGTGAAAATAATTCAACCAGAAATTCCTGCACTCTTACAGCATAATTAGCTCATGTGCATCGCTGTGCCTTTAAATATTCTATATTCCAAGGTAAACTCACAGTCTGGTTGTAAAGTAACTAATCATCCCTCTTTACAATTAAGAAAACCATGAGACGTACAAAGATAAAAGCTAACTAAAATGTGGTGTATCTCCAAGTTGGCAAAGTCAAAATTCTAGCCAAGTTCGATTCCAGAAACCATGTGTGCTCTTCCCACAGAGTCTGGCAGAGGCAAGAAACTGTGAAACTACCCTCTGTACTGACCACAGTGACAATGATGATTCCTTCCCTTATTTCAAAAGCAAAAAAGTGTTTTCATTGCTACCACCATAAAGTATATAATGTTTCCAATAAAAACTCTCCTCTTTTTGTCTAACAAGCAAAGACCAGTCACTCCCCTTCAAATTCCTCTTTAAATATTTGAGTGGAAGAAATCTGTCACAGTGTTGGTCTTTCCTTCAGAAGAAGGGTATGTGCAAGTGCACTGCTGAACTGTATGAATCACCCTCACCACTGCCACAGTCAGTCTAATGACTGATGGAGAGAAACAGACTGATGGCCTTTCTCCTCTGACATGTCAGCCTGCTTGTACTGCAGCTGCTATGGCATCATTTATCTTGGTTAGAGCCCCTGGGGTTAGGCAACAGTCAGGTACAGAAAAGGGACACTGCCAGTGAATTACTTTTAAAGCTGGGAACACTTTCTTGGGGTCATTAATGTATTTTTCTGTGATGCTTTCAAGTTACCATATCCGACCCTGTTTGGACAGGAGCGTAAGTACCACAAAGACTGCAGTTTTCCTAGAACTTGGTGTAGAGTAACAATCAGTGTTTTCAAGTACATCTGGTAACTAGTGGTCCAGAAGTCTTTCTTCATACACACAAAAAAAGTAAACAATAGTTTAAGAAGAATAAAATGAGTAATGCAAGAGTTAGCACTTGACTCATCTCTTTTTTCTCCGCCCCCCTCTTTCCTTCCTTCCTTCCTTCCTCCCTCCCTCCCTCCCTCTCTTCCTTCCTTCCTTCCTTTTTTCCTCCTCCATCCTTCTCAGTAAAGAGGAGAAAGTTCTGGTGGAAAGAAGTAAAATTTAAAGATTGGGACCTAGAATATGCAATCCTCATCTGCTGTAATTGGGAAAGTCTTAGATTGGGTTCCTCTAAAAGCCAAACTTGAAACTAGATGTTTACTTGGGGAGTGAACCTAAATGGAAGAAATTATAAAGGGAGAAAGGAATGAAAGAAATAATATCAATGATCAGGTTACTATTGTAGGCAACTGATGCTTAATTGCGTTGGGGACTTCTAAGAGAAAATTGAGTATACTTTTGAATGGTTCCACCCAAAGGGAAAGTTCACAAACCACCATTTACCTTGGCCGAGACCTGCTCCAAAGAACCAACTCCTTAATACTCAGCACTCCTGGCCAGAGAAAGGCCTTAGGGAATGTGATGCAGTGTTTATAGGAATAAGCTTTTGGCATGTAGAAAAGGTGTGTGCACACAGCATGGGCACACAATCAGCAGCACCTGCTATAGAGAAGTGTTACTTAGAGTGGAACAAAGTAGTGGTAAAGAAAACAAAAGACAATTTAAGTAAAATAGCACATACTTTTTTTCATAGATTTGTAATTTTTTAGTATCCTCTCTAAAGTCATTGTAAGTTGTTATAGAAAAGAAACAAAAAGAAATGGTTTATTCAAAGGGTATACTTCATGTTTATAGGGAAAAGGTGATCATGAAGTACTTGTTTTGACAAGTTTGTTTCATCTTGTTTAGTTAACATTAATTGGAATCCATTGACAAAGGCATTAACTTTCAAATAAGTAGAATTTTGTTAACATGAATTTTCTTTATTTCTACCATAAAATATTTCCCATAGCATCCATGCAGACAAGTAAAAGAAATTGTCAGTTGGATTTCTAGCTTGTAAAATAATGATAACCCAATATTTCTGATTAAAATTTTAATATATCTCATAGCTAGTTCTCTAAAGACTTCTCTTTACCCATCAATATTTTTAAACCTTTTCTAAATCAATATTTTAAATGGATGAAGACATTAAAAAGTTATAAATACGTGCTTTTCCTAAATTACTGGATGTAACTATAAGGTTATAAAAATATCTCAAACTAGGAAATAAAATGAAAAGAGGTAGGGTTTAATTTATTGGCTATAATCACAACATCTTGCACTTAGACTATGAAATGGTAACAGTATTTTTTTTTTGATATTTACTACATCATGCTGGACCCTGAGAATGAATATAATTTCTCTCCTTAAAATCTAGAGATGAATGAAAGAATGACAAGGAGAGGATACAATTGGAATGACAGAAGATAACGAACAAAATTGGAAGACTACAGCCCAAATCTGGGTAATGGGCTGTCATCAAGAAGACTGCCCTGTGAATGTGATATTTAAGCAGACACTTAAAGGATGTGTAGGAGTCAATCAGGTTAATAAATGATACATGTCAGGGTATTGTATTAGGGAGAGAAAAATTATTCCAGGCAGCAGAAAGAACCTGTTAGCAAGAGTCAGAAGTAAGGAGATTCTATTATATTGACTGGATCATGGAGTGAGGAATAGGGTTAAGGAAAAGTTGAAGAGGCAAAGGAAACTAATGAGAAATGAAGATAAATAAGAAACCTGGTCTTTCAGGAGCTTGAAAATCATGTTGAGAAATGCATAGATATCTTACAAGACCATTGAGGGACCATTTAAAATACTGAATTGTAAAGTCATATGATCAGTTTGAATCAACAGCAGAGAAGATTTAGGAATATAAACCAGGAGTCTTCTGTATTGATCCAGATGAGAGGCAATGATGACTTTGGAAAGTGGTAGAGGGTTAACAAAACATGGAAGGAGTCCAGAGATGTTTTAGGTATGTATTTGATAGGTATTTATGGTGAATTTAAAGAAGGCAAGAGGAAATTGGAACTAAGGATGGTATCCTGTCTTCTGCTTGAGAAGCTTAATAGATACTATTAATAATTATTAGGATATGTCTTATACAAAAGACTGAGGCTTTAACTATTCCAGAGAAAGCCAAGACTTAGACCACAAATTCTATCACCAGAAACAAAACTATGAGTTTTCGTTTTTCTGTGAAATCTTTGAACATATGAATGCTTATAGAAAGTATTACTGAAACTTAATATCCATAAGAAAGACTCCAAATAACTATTTACTTTTATGTTTTTAGTAATTCATGATACCAATCTAATCGACTCTCCCTCTCCACATTCTATACTTTCACCTCAGAATTATCTTTCTTTTTCTCAAGACAGTACATTGTGCCTGCCTTCACTGTAACACTTACCATAGTTTCAGTATTTCAAAGACATCAACCTTTATTTTCTCTCTCCCATTTAAAATGTCATAACTAAGCTTTTTGACTCTGGAGCCAGACACCTTTCATTTGAATTCCCAGCATTAACCAAATAACCTTAATACAGACTCTCAGTTTCTATATCTATCAAATAAGAATAGCACTATACCAACTTCATGGGATTGACAGGAACATTAATAAGTAACATCTTCAAGGAACATACAGTTTTTATCTAGGCTGGACAAGACAAGCCACAGGAAGACTGATTCCCCACCCCTTGGAGCCCACGTACTCATAGAAGGATAGATTTTGTCCTTGTGATACTCTTTACTGTTATGTATAGAATGGTATTTTATACTTCATAAACTTTCAATGTAGGATTGTTAAGTGGATTTCACTTTATTCATTATTCTATTTCTTTTCAAACATAAATGGTTGAGCATGCTGAAGAACACACATGTGTTTCTCTTTAAAGACTTAACTAGCCCTTATAATTGACAAATACTACAATAGTCCTGCTCCAGGGCAGCAAGCTCCTTAATGAACTCACAGTATTTAAGCCCTTTGGGCAAAGAATGTCTTAAATGAAACATAAAGTCCCTAATACCATGTTCTGTGATAGATCTTAATTTAAAGGTAAACTTGTCAAAAATGGGAATTATTTCCTTTCCTTACAGTATCTAAGACAAATAATTAATGATCTATAAACCACTCTAATGTATATTGCCATTTAGAAAAAACAGCTATTCAGAAGATGAAATTTTTATGCATAAAATATAAATAATTGCAAATAATAATAATTGTATAAATGATTTAATTGTTTCTGAAAGTTTAGATGAATGCATTGGTTTTTCTAGAGAATTACATACTGGTAATGGAAATTCAGAATGTGAGAGACCAAAATATCCAAGTTTGTACAATAATGCTGACACAAATAAAATTAAAAATCTTGATCTCTTTGAATTACTTATTCTTGTTGAAAAGATGTGACCCTTCAGTGTAGCAGTCTTGCAACAGCTGTATGCAATAATAATTAAGAATAAAAAGACTATTTTTGGATTTCTGATGTAAGATAGCACCTATTTTCCTAGTTGTGAGCATCTAGCTGTTTGTGTACCCATCAGCAATCCATCAACCTCACTTGCCCAAATGGTTCCACTTACCCAAAGGTGGACATCAACTGTCATGGTGCTTCCTTTCCAAACTCTTTGGTTATCCCAGCCTCCCAGGAGGGAAGATCAGGCATTGAAAGAGTACTAGAATGTCTTCCATGTAGGAACTCAGAAGCTCTGGTATCTAGGCAGGAGCTGACTAGACCCATAAAGAATCTAGAGCTTCCACCATTTGGGGGTTCAGCGAAACAGTATACTAGGAGGTGAGGACCCTGGTTTCCCCAGAGTCTGCCAGGTAATATATTCAAATATACAAGGGAATTAGTACCCTGGGAACTAATGTATCGATCTGTAAAGGAAAGAGAGGAAGGAGTCAGCTGATAAAGGCCCTCATCTTTCCTCCCAGTCATGGTGAATCCATGAACTCTCTCTGAAAGCTAACCAGCATTACTGAGCAACTGGATGTGTTGTTCTATCAAGCAGTAGTCAGTCTAGAAATTCACCACGTTATATTTTCTTTTCTTGCCTCATCACCCTTTCTACCATTATTCCTGGCCTGAAATTTCACATTGCACCAAAACCTTAGTTTATAAGTGTTCCGGTAGTTTGTAGAGAACCCAAAGCTAGGTACTGTGTGCTCTTGGTCAACTACTTAACCTTTCTAGGTCTTTGTTTACTGATCTAGAAAATGAAGATAACAAAGGAACTCACAGAGGGTGTTTTGGGGAATAAAATCAAATGTAAAGCACTTCGGAGCATTCGTAGTACAGAGCAGGTACTTATTTATTTTAGGTATTTTTACTGTCTCACAGTGTGAATGTAGAAAAGGGCTGATCTGAAATCACAATATGATACCAACACATTCCATCACACACCATGAAACGACAGTAATAGCAATAATAATTACAACTAATATTTTTTGGGCACTTAATAAGCCAAGCAAAGCACTATTCTAAATTTTTAATGTTATATTTTCTGCACAAATCCCTAGAAGGGTATTTAGACAGTAAAAGCTGAAGACCCACAAGTACCCTAAAGTTCCACGTGAATCAGGCTCCCTTGGGTCATCTTCTGTGATGTCTCTTTCTCATTCCAAGTCAGTTGCTTCTCACATACTGCAGGTCCTTCCTAAGGGAGGACCTGAACTCTGACTTATTCTTGTGCAGGATGTGCTCTTTACAGATAATCCCATAGCTCTTATCTCCTCCAAGTTTTCACTTCAAACTTACTTTCTCAACAGGTCTCTCTCAGCAATCCATTTGATTTATTTTTTTGCAGTCCCCTGCCTCACTACTTCACTGCCAAATTCTACTAACCTCTCTCTCCCTCTCTCTCTCTCTCTCTCTCTCTCTCTCTCTCTCTCTCTGTATAGATATAAAATGAAAATAACTGAACATAATATGAAACATTTCAATATGCGATATATTATATATACAAGTACATATTGCAATAATACAATATATTGCTATTAAATTTTACATATTGTTTATAACTAAATATTAAATATGTAAATATTAGATATATTGTTAAGTATAAATATTTATAAATTGTTAAATATGTTATATATAACATTAAACATCCAATTTATTAATATATTAAAATATGTATTAAATATAATATTTTGACTATGTAGAGCATATATTACAATATGTTAATAACATAATATAATATATATCTGCATATATATATCTATCAAGATCTATGTATCTATCTATCTCACACCGTTTTTTTATGCCATGCCACAATTAAACATCTAGTTCTTTCATTAGATTTTAGTTTCTCAAAAGCAAGTTATTACACATTTTTTATTATTGTACCACTAAAGAACTTAGCACATAGACCTGTTAAGTACTGAAAAGGGTAAATATTCAATGTTTATTGAATTAAGTAACAAGTTACAATTCAGGAAATTTGACAGAATAAATAGAAAGAAAAAAATGAGCTTTTAAACCAGCAGACACAAGTCAAAATGATATTATGATGTTCACTAGTTCTATACTATTCAAAATGTTATGTGACCTCTGAGCTTCTCCTTCCTCATCTATGCTACTGGAGAGACACCACTTCTTATGAAGAGTTAGACACATAAAACAGTGTTAATTTATTGCAGTCTTTTTTATGTCTAGTAATTAGAATGCTCTTTGCTTCATTTGTCCCTATATTCTAAAGTAGGGGCTGTGAAACATTTTCTGCAAGAAGTCTGATAGCAACTATTTTAGGCTCTGTAGACCACATGATTTCTGTTGTCACTATTGAACTTTGTTGTAGTGTGAAACAGTCACAGACAATATGCAAATCAATGGTATGGCTGTGTTCCAGTAAAACATCATTTATAAAAATTGTGCTTGCATGTGGGATTCAGGCCTGGGGGCCATTATTTGACAACACTTGCACTAATGCATGACATTAGGGGTTATTAACTAATGTCACCGAATTAAACATTTTCATTTTGTTTTCCTTAGTTTATATCTCTGGATTCTGATTATTTGATTTCTCATTATACATGCCGACAATAGAATGGGAACAATCACCATCATTTACACTTTTTTTTGTATATGCAATAGGTGCATCCCCTTCATTCTTGTTTGTGACAAATACTTGACAATGCTTTAAGATATGAACAATATAAGAAGGAAGGTTCATATCCAGTCCTTCTGAGGCACTCTCAAGCAAGAAGATGCAGGCTTCTGAAACTGAATCAGACTAGCCTGCCTTCCCCGCACTTGCCCGTGTGCCACCACACCCCCTGCCTCTTCTCTGCCTAGAATTTGGAGCTACTTCTAATGATCTTCTTCTCCTATCTTTATCAAGCAAGTACCATTTTTCAAAATACATCTTGTGCTGACTTTGACTCCACAGTTTCTCTGTTTCTTGAGACCATGACATCCTAAAGCCTTCTTCATCAATATATACCCCCTTGAACCTCATCCATCCTTTTAGGTGCTTGAACTCCTTAGTCCTGCATATGAGGTTTATGGGATCTGACTGTAGCCATAGTCTCATTTTAGCATGGAACAGTGTTTTGCAATTCTAAAATAAAGTGTCACCTCTCCACACACCTTGCTGTTTCACATTTCTCTTCATTTGCGCATTACTGTTTCCTCTTCCCATGATGTTATTTATTTATTTATATATTTGGCAAAATTCTACTAATTCATAGACTTCATCTGTCCATGCCTTTTTCTATAAGGATCCCTCTCCCACAAACAATATTATGTATCATCTTGCCCATATATCCATGATTTCATATTATATCTTTACTGTGATGTTTGTGCACAATTCAGTTCCTTGCTAGATCCAGTTCATTAAAGTCAAGGAGCATAGTTCATCCAGCTCAGCTGTGCATCCTGAAAGACTGAATATACAAATGGTAACACAGCAACCACGTTGGGAAGCCAAATCACAATCTCTAAGTTATTGACTTCCTAAGAGTCAAGTTTTGGTCAATGACTGTCAACCTCTCTTATCTTTTCTTCCACTTCAGAACCAATCAGAGAAATATGAGTATAGTCTCCTGATCTAAAAGAGGTTTGAGATGCAAGTCACATAGGATGCTCTGCTTTGACTTAGTCTACTTCCATATTACCCATGCCAACAATCTCCAATCAAAACAGATATGAAGTTCTCTCTTCTTTTTACAAATGGAACTTGCTATAGCACAGAAATGACTAAACAAGCCTGGCTCTTTTTAACCTAGAAAGTCTTCATGTACTTTGGTATCACTAGCATGGAGTGTTATTAATGCTGAATGACTGTGTTTGGTATTCTTCTTTGAAGGGGAGAGTATTAGGATGAGCATCTTGGCTAAATCTAGAAGAGCTCTGTGGAAGTTCCTACCTAAAACTTTCAGTGTACCAGGGGACCTATGTGATCACAAGTCTGGTGGGTATTTCATGAGCTAAATAGGAGGATTTGGCCCATGGAAATATGAAGAAACACAGAAACAAGAAGCTGGAGAGGGCAGGGAAGTTATTATCCACATCCTGAAAACCATTGTGCTTATTCCACCATCCTTTGCCCCTCTGATCTGTAAGAATATGTCAATTTATAATGACCTGGAGTAGGGCAGACTCAATGTTTACTGCATAAAATAAATAATAAACTCAAACATTGAAAGGATATGCAAATCTATACTGCGAGTCACTGGCTCCCTTTCCCTTTCCTGTGTAAAACAAAAGAAATTCCACTTTAAGTCCTCTGTCATATATTTTCTAAGACAATATACCAAGGAAGCTTTACCTGTTTTACACATGGAAGGACAACGGAGAAGACTCATCATGACATGAGGGATGAGGTGTGTCTCCAAGAGCATTAGACCCACCATCAGTGTCTACCAGTACACCTCTGATACCTGAAATCTATCTTCAGCAACAGGAAGGCTTAGTCACGCAGGCTGCACCTCCTGCCAAAAGTAAAACCAGCATACTCAACACACATGCAGGATGTTGCCTTTGAAGCTTCAGGATTATTTCCTCTGCCTTCCATAATAGCATCATAATGATACTATCTCTCATTTATTGCATATAGAATATTTTTTTAAAGAAAGGAAGAGGAGAAAAAAGCATTTGGAAGGAAAGGAGAAAGGAAGCGATGGCGAAGAGGAGGAAACACATTTGTTTCTTTCATTTTTGTTCCCTCCAGCCCTTCATCTTGAACCCAGGTCATTGGGCTTTGCATGGTCTATGCCCTAGTAATTGGCTTAGAGCCTGAGCCACAGTGTACAACAAAATAAACAATGCTAATAACGATAGTATTTTTTGTCTTTAGAGTATAACTAGATATCAATTATTTATATTTTTGTTAAAATTTACATTAGTTTATAAATGAGTTAAGGAATCAGAAAGCCTGAGTTCAGATTCTAGTTCTCACCCTAAGACAAAGGAGATGTTATATAACTTATCAAGCTGTCAGGTTACTAATCTGTATAATAACATTTTCAGATCTATCTCTTAGGGATATCATGAGGATAAAATTAGAGAATGTGTGAAAAATATTTAGTGGGATATAAATAATAACTTCTCAATTTATTAATGTTTAGTCAATTCATACATTACTATACATATGTGAGTATGTGCATGTAGGCTAGGTATACTTTTTTATACTTTATGCTCACATTATAATACAAGGCATCTTCAAATATATGAGGGTGATGTCTCAAGATGTTCATGAATCCTAATGGGTACCTATACAGCATAATTAACCTATAACATATAGTTACCTGAACTGTTACTGTATTATGCCAATATATTTAAAAACTATGAAGCTTTTAAGTGATCAGGAAGTTGGGTAGGCCGCTGGGATCACTTATACTAAAATGAAAGCTCTACCTCACCAGCTGCACAACATAAGAATTCACATTTCTGCCTTGGGTAAATTAAATCTACTACTGTTTTCTATATCTGCAGGGTCACTAGCACTTACTCAAATCTGTGATTAGTGAATCCATGAATACAAATGATTAACTGTCTACTTTATGCCTGTTCCTTTCTTTCGCTGAGAGTTTAACAGCCTGACTAAAACCTCTTAAACTCCTCCTCTCAGAACTACTCCTGATATCACCTCTATCATGGAGACTCTTCCTTATTCACTCTATGTTATCATCACCCGTGGCTTCCCCTATGCAGTAGAATAAATCTTAGACTATTATAGTTTTACCATTATTGTCTTTCAACTAAGAGTGTGAACTTTCTGAGAACAAGATATATTTTATCCATCGTAGTAGCAAAAATGCTTAGCACAGTGAGAAGACCTATTTCATTCATTTATTTAGCAAGTTTAGCTAGCAAAAGCTCATTAAATATCTGTAAGGTGGCAGGTTTATGCTAGGCACTTGGGTTTCAGTAGTGACTGAAGAAAACATGGACCATGCCTCATTCCCAGCAAGATAAGTAACTGAGCACTTAGGTATAGCATGATGATGGGCAATAAAAGAGACACCTGAAGCTGAAGGAAGACAAGGATGGTTTGCCATGAATGTATTGCTCTAGGCAAGAGAATAGCACTAGGGGAAACCTGAGGCAGAATCAGTGAGTGGTAACCACACACTGAGCTCCAGAGGGACTGGAATTTGGAAGGCCTAAGAAGTTATGCTGCAGAATAGACTTGGGGAGGTGGAATGTGTCGAAGGCACTATAAGCTATTTTAAGTATAGATTTTTATAGTATTGTGTAGCTGTAAGAGAAGACAGTGAATGGGTTTCAACAAAGGTGTGACACGATGGATGTAGTGTGCAGGAATGTCACAGTGTTATATGGAAAGGGTCCGTTTGAACATCAGTTACAGCCCTATCACATAATCCAGGTGAGAATCAGTGGTAGCTCAGACCAAGACTATGTCAGAGGGGATTAGAAGGGACAGGTTTAAGTTATTAAGGAATTAACTACTTTGGGTTCATCTAAAATGAGGAAAGCTTAAGGGAAGGAGTAAGATAAAGTCATAGAAAGGAGTCAAAGGTAAAAGTAACTTTCAATTTGAGAAATTGCAAATCCTGCCAGAATTATTCCTAAATCCAGACAGGATCTTTGCATTTTTGTGATTACAGCTCTCCAGTGTCTCCTCTTGGCTTCAGGGATAAAATTCAAATCCTTAGACGAGGAGGATGGACCCTGGATCTGAACTCAAACTAGGTTCTGTATTTTAGTCTTTTTCTCACTGCAATGTCAAATTCTGTTCACCTCTCTAAACAACCACATTACCATGTCTTATTTATTAGCCCATGCTTTTCTGCCTTTTACACATTTTTTTTCAGATATAATTCTTAAAAATTCCAAGAATCAAATCAGATATCATGGTTGTAAAATCCAGAAAAAAACTCTTCAGGTTTACTCCTCTCTCCTTTCTCTCTGCTCCCTTTATACTTTAATTACATTTATTTTCACTCTTATAACACTTCCGTGAAATAGTGTGGTTGCTTATATATTTTAGCACTTGAAATTTCAGCAGATCTGTAAGTTTATTTTCTTCCCTCCAGGTTTTGATCAATGTTAGCATATAGAGCACTAAAATAAAAAAAAAAAAAAAGAAAATTATATGTTCCTTTTAATTTAGAGAGTTAAAGAATTACAAAGATTGGGGGGAGAGATGGGGCTAGAGAGAGAGAGTGAGGAAGAGAGAAGGGAGGGAGAGAGAGAGAGAGAGAGAGAGAGAGAGATTTTTCTTGTAAAATTTTGAAGCAATCAACCTTAGAAATAAATAAATAAGATAGAAATGTATTAAGTACTGGCCACTAAGCTACATCTCATTACTCAGATTATCTCATTTTTATCTTTAGAATGATACTGTGAGAGAGTTTCAGCAGTTCCCTGCAATACTCAATCTCCAACTTTTGGAAACTCTAGGGATAAATTTAGAGACCTTCACAGTGTGGTGCTCACAGGGAGCTGGAAGACATTTCTCATTGCTCTCCATTGTACAGGCTCCAAACTACTTTTCCTTGTTTTATATTCTACATTATAGGGAATGACATCATTAAGCTGGCACTCGATTTATGCTGGATGAAGGGGAATGCTTGTCAGAGATAAATTAGATTGCTGTTCTGTCACAATAAAAGGTCTCATCTCTCATTGTAAAGGCTCCAAATCCTTCCCAACGCATCAGGAAATGCACACAATAATAATGTACAAGGGATTCTTTCCATACAAAAGACAAGTACTTCTTTAGAGTCAGTTCTCAATGACCCTGACTTGTAGAGTGATGAATTTCAGGCTTTGCTGGAATATTATTTATAAATGTCTTGCATTTTTGTTTGCATTTTGGGCTTGGGGAAGTAGTATGCCATAATAGAAAGTACATGGATGTACATAGTTTTCATATGCAACTTCTGGAAATAACCTAACTTCAGGTACTCATTTTTACCTTTACATAGAGACGATAATACTAATTGGATAATCTGATTAAGACACTTAAAGGAGTTTAGAAAAATGAAACTAGCAAATGCATGGCAGGTGGTAATTTTTTCCGTTTATTTTATTCTGGATTATTTGGAATTTAGATTCAAAAAACGAACTGTAGAAGAACAAACACAATAATAAAAAAAATTGAAAAAATACTTTTTAATGTAATATTTCTCACTACACTCTGGATGCATTGACAGCTAAACTGTGATATTAACCCTTTATGGGGCTTGCTAACTTGTGAAGAAAGACTATCATCAGCAGAGGTCATATAGTAAGTGACTACTTATGCCATGAACAATCTAGCTCAGTTTAGGCAAAATTTTAAATAAAAAGTATTTCTCTTTTGTTTCTTTCCCC
This sequence comes from Solenodon paradoxus, assembly GCA_004363575.1. Taxonomy (NCBI): domain Eukaryota; kingdom Metazoa; phylum Chordata; class Mammalia; order Eulipotyphla; family Solenodontidae; genus Solenodon; species Solenodon paradoxus. The sequence goes on from RJWH01000029.1 coordinate 293,056, forward strand.
CCCTAAGTAAACTCTGATGGAAAATCATAGCTGTAGGATCTGACCAACAAAATCATTTTAGGTTTAAAAGCTCTAAAGTGACACACTATCTGAAGAAAATAGAAGTGTCAAGAATAATCACATGGTATTCATACACCTTTCACTTCGGAATACATGAAAACACATGAGAGGACACACTTCTCAAAATACAGAAGAACCATTAAAGACACATAATAATTCACGCTCTATAGAGTTAAAGAAAAACCTGCACAAAAACATGATGACCTTCAGGCTCAGGGATAAGAACAGTTAAGGGTGACCTTAATGTCAACTTCTTGGCCTATTTTGTTCTTTAAAGCTCTTCTTGTTTCTTTTTAGTTGGTTGTAAGCTGAATGCTCTCTATGCTGTGGATGGTCAAGTTTATAAATTCAATCAACCACCCCACTCCATGTGAACTCTTAATTCACTCCATTCAATTCATTGTATTCGGACCAACAATTTGTCTGCAAAGTGTAAATCTGACCATTATCATCCCTTGTTGAAATCCCTTCCAGGGGTTCAAAATAATTTTTTTGTTTCAAATTCTTCAACATGTTGTGATAATCTTGCTTCTGACAATTTTACAATCTTGGTTCTCTCAGAGCCATTTCTTTAAATTTCTATATTAGCCTTCATCTTCTGCTAGATTACAAATTCCCTGAAGACAGGGCAAGGCTATATTCTGTTTATTTCAGCACCTACACTAGTTCTGGAGCACGAGTTATACACAGTATGTTCGTTGTGTAAATGCTTATACAGTCTGAGATCTAGTCTTCTACTTCATTAAGAAAATTTAAATAATCAAAGCACACCTTGGTGGAGTAGTGGTTGGAGGCAGTTCACATATATTCTAAGGACCAGATTTCATGGCCCAGAGGGCATCAGGAAAAACCAATAGGAACAGCTAAACAAAATAAAAATTCTTATTCATCTCTCTTCCTGCCTCCTGCCTATTTGCCTTCATTCTTGCCTGCATGTTTCATTTAAACAAAACAAAACAAAAATAAAAGAGAAAGAAAGAAAGAAAGAAAGAAAGAGAAAAAGAAAATGATTAGAAGAGAATTCAAACCTGCTCCAACACTATTTTGAAAACTGACATGGGTCTGAGCTCTTAAAATCAACTTTTCTCAGTGGAAAGATATTCTTTCAAGGACATTGTTCCTGTTTTCTTCCTTCTTGCTCCTTTTGCTTGTTTTCCCATCTATTGAATCATTCCCCAAAAAAGTTCATATTATTACGTATATTAACCAAAACAAACACATTTTCTTCCTTTGAATGAATCTCTTACTCTACTACCAGTACATTTCTCATCTATTGATAACAAAATTTCTGAAGGCGCTACCCTTTCCTGCTATCTTTAATTGTCTTCTATTTTCGCTTAAAGAAAATTCAGTTTCATACTGCAATTTCATTGACAGTTCTGTTGTCAAGATCAGAGATAACCTCCATATTGATAAATTCAGATGTTAGTCTCTTAATTCTGTCTTGCCCATTATTTGACACATTCTCTCCTCCAGAAGTGGTGCTCATTTCAAACTTATTTTCATGCCTTTCTGGTTACTCCTTCTGAGTACCTTCTCTTTATTCTTCAGCATCTGCCTGAACTCTAAAAGTTGGTAAGTCTTCTGGCTTGTTCTCCAGACATGCTTACATGGTTTTAAAATGTATTACTTGAGCTGTTGGGATTGTCTTTCTATATTATTGTGTCATCTGCCAATAGTGATCATTTCACTTCTTTTATTCCAATCAGGATAGTTTTTATATATTTTTCTGGTCTAATTGCATTGATCAGAACTTCTAGCATAAATTAAGTAGCAGTAGTAGGAATGGACATTCTTACCTTGTTCCTGATCTTAGAGGAAATTTTTTAGTTTTACTCTGCTGAGTATGATGTTGCCTTTGGGTTTGTCATATATAGCCTTTATTACATTAAATGACATTTTACTTATACCCATTTTTGGAGGGCTTTTAACATAAAAGGGTATTCAATTTTGTCAAATGCTCTTTCTGCATCTATTGAGATGATCACATGGTTTTTGTCCTCTTTTGTTGATGTAGTGTATCGCATGTATTGATTTGCATATGTTGAAATATTCTTCCATCCCTGGAATAAATCTTATTTAGTCATGGTGAAGACTCAAGTAAAAAGCTATTAGAAATAATAAACAAATACAATAAGGTGGTAAGCTACAAAACTGATATTAAAAATTTGTTGCATTTCTATATATAAATAATGAAATTGCAGAAAGAGAACTCATGAAAACAATAACATTTGCAATTACATAAAAAAGAGAGAGATACATTGGAGTAAACTTAACGGAAGAAGTGAAAGACTTATACTTTGAAAACTCTGAGGCATTGTTAAAAGAAATAGAAGATGACACAAAGAAATGGAAAGATTCCACGCTCATGACTAGAAGAATCAACATAATAAAAATGGCCATACTAACTAAGCAGCATAGAAATTTATTGCTATTCCATCAAAACCTGAGAAATTCTTCACAGATATAGAATAAAAACAATCATGAAATTTATTTGGAACTATAACATACCCAGGATAGCAAATGCAATCCTGAGGGGAGGTGGGGAGAAGAAGCTGTCATTCACCCTGACTTCAAACATTATTGTACAGCAATGATAATCAAGATGTAATGATACTGGAATGAAAACAGAAATATTGATCAATGGAACAGAACTGAGAAACTCAAAAATAACATGCCCCGCCACACACACACACAAATAAAATAATAAATTTAACTTTTGACAGAGGAGTCAAACTCCTACAATAGGGCGAGGATAGTCTCTTTAATATGTGATGTTGGGAAAACTAGACAGCCAAATGCAAAAGGTTGAAACTAAGTCACCACTTAGCAACATACATAAAAATTAATTCAAAATGAATTAAGGATTTAGATGTAAAACAGAAAAGCATAAAATACATATAAGAAAACATAGGCAAAATACTACTGGACAATGACCAAAGAGATTACTTTGGGAACTTAATTCCAATAACAAAGGAAATAATTTCAAGATAAACAAATGGGATTGCATTAAGCTAAAAAGCTTTGCACAGTGAAAGAAACTCTCACCAAAAAAAAAATGACATCCTAGTTAATGGGGGAAGATATTTGCACATCACATCTCTGTCAAGGGATTAATATGTAAATAAGTCATAAAACTCAACAAGAAAAATACCCTGAAAATCCAATTAAAAATGGACAAATGATCTAAATGTTTTTCTAGAGACACATAAATGGCTAACTGGCACATGAAAAGATATTCTACTTCTCTTGTCATTAGAGAAATGCAAATCAAAACAACAATGAGATATATGTCAGGACTGTGAGAATGACTATCATCTGATAGGATGGAAGCAACAAGTGTCGGAGAGGATGTGGAGAAAAGGGTACTTGTATACACTGTTGGTGGGAGTGTAAAGTGATTCAGCCACTTTGAAAAGCAATATGGAACTTCCTCAAAGAACTGAGAATAGAAACACAATATAATCTTATTATTTCTCTACTGGGTGTGTATCCTAAAAATCCAGCAATTATTCATAGATAAATATGTATCCTCATGTTCAATTCAACATTATTTATAATAGCCAAGAGCTAGAAATAACCTAAATTTCCATTGACAGATGAGTAGTTAAAGACGTGGATATATAGACAATAGAATACTACACAGCTATCAAAGGGAGAAATCCTGTTATTCATGACAACATGGATGAACCTGAAGAAAATAGTGTTTAGTGAGTCAAACCAAAAGAAGAAAGACAGACATCAAATGTTATCACTCATCTGTGGCATATAGAGATAGAAAGGAAACAAATGAACTAATTTAAACAATAATAGGCTTCAAAAATGAATGAAATCAAGCAACAATAGTCTTTTAGCAAAAAAGAGCAAATCGGTAGGAACAAGAAGAGATGGGGGAGAGTTGGGGATAAAATAGGATAAAGAGTTCATTATACAGTGAAGGACAAAAGGAAATAGTGATAAACTTACTGTATTACATACAAATATAAATTTTCTATCATGTATACCTTAAACCTAGTTAATGTTAAAATGCAATATTTTTTCAATAAAATCAATTAAAAAATAAAGTGTTTTTATGTCAACAATTCACAAAATTATATTTTCAGCTCCAATATCTTTTTTGAAATCCAGATTTGTATAGCCATTGCTAATTCAATGTCTGTAATGGGATAGCTAAATATCATCTCAATTTGAACATGTCCAAACCAGAACTCCTACTCTATAGAAATATTTTCCACTTGAAGTCCTCTCCATATCAAGTAATGGTAACGGTATCCCTCTCGGTGTAGACATCAAAAACTTTGTAGTCTTTTCAAAGTCTCGCCTTCTTCACAGTCTAGAAATGCTTTTGACTGATTTCAATTTAAATATAAAACTTACAATTTCTCACTGTTCTTACTTCTAACATCATTTGTCAAACAATCATTAGCTCTTTCCTGAATTATTGATTCCTGACTGGTCTACCTGCTTCTGCCTATATCCTGCCATAAAATATGCTCCATGCTGCACCCAGGATGGTAATTTAAAATGTCAAATTTTCAAGCAATCTCTCTCCTACTTATAGCTGCAGAGTGTGAAAACAGTAATCTGCAAATATATATGCATCTCTATGTTCATCGGCAACACAATGCACAATAGTCAAGATATGGAATCAACCTAAATGCCCATTGTGGATGACTAGATAAAGATGTTGTACATATGCTCAGTGGACTACTAGTTACTCAGCTATAAAAAAGCAAAATCTTGCCTATTGTGACATCTTCAATGGAACTTGAAATGATTACGTTAAGTGAAATAAGTCCTAACAAATATTGATGTTTCCACTCCTCTGTGAGCTATAAAGAAAATGGACTAACAGATATAAAATTATCTTGGACAGTGAAATCAAAACTGTGGTTACCAGAATAGGGCAGGGGGAAGAAGGGAGACAATCTGGGGTAGAGAGATCAAATTGATAGTGGTGAACGTCACTAGATTCTGGGGTTGGACATGATGTGAGATACATATACATTGAGCTCTGAATCTATTATTTGACACGTACAGAATTGCAAATCAATGGTATATCAATATAAATCAATCAATTAAATGTTGCATTAGATCACACCACTCCTTCAACCAAAATAAAAGGTAAAGCTCTCTCATGGCCTTCAAGTGTATAGTGTCAGAACCTTAGTAGCCTCTGATTACCACACCTTTGAATCTCTCCCCCCTCAGGCACTCCAGATACTCTGACTTCCTTGTTTTTGCTTGCACATGACTGGCAAACCCTTGTTTCAGGGTCTTTGGTGTGTTTGGAACACTCTTCTCCTAGACAGATGCATGTCTTCTGCTTTTACCTTATTCTGTGTTAAAGTCAAGCCCAGAGGGCAGCCTTGACATTTCTCTGAGCAAACAAAACCAGTTTAGTCATAAAACTAAAGTTGAATTTAGCTTATTTTGCAAGACAAAAGAGACTAACTTGACTTACACTACATTTTACTAATGATACTGGAAATTACAAGTGAAACTTAAACTACTCCCTAATTTGATAAAAGATAGTCACTAACCTATTCTTCATCATTTTAAGAAAATTTCAATATTTTAAGCAATCACTGTCAAGAATAAATAGTCACTGCCTCCCCCAGCATAAGGTTGCTTCATAAAAATATATCCCTGAGCCTCATTTCGTGCTTTGGTTTAAGTGTTCCCAAATTGTTAATATTAATTTTTATCTTTAGGGTGTGCATGATAAAATTTTACTAATTATCACGTAAGTGATTCATTGGTTTTACTTCTGCTGTTTATGAATTTCTGATACAAGTTTGTTCAAATGTCATTTCAAAAATTTGCAGAGTAGCCATTTTATTATTTCCCCTTTCCTGACTTTCTCCATGCCCCTCACCCATCTCTGTCTTTTGTAAAATCTCAATAACATTATGCCCATCTAATATACTGGTGCTAAGGTAGACGTTTCTGTGTGTTGGATTCACTGTTGGATTGCTTGCTGCTGCTAGAATAATTTCTAAAGCATGTTATATTTTCAGTAATTATTTATGGAATAAGTTATCATGCCTTACACAAAAAATATCCTTTTTATTTTTACTAATTTTACTCAACTAGATATTGAAAGATAGTAATCTTTTGAGAATTTGTGAGACAGCATGTGTTTTTCACATATATGAAATAAACATATTGATCTAAATTCAAACCTAAAACAATGAACTGAGTCTGTCCATTCACTTATAAGGGAAAATGTGTGTATTCTTCAAAATTCTACTCATAATTCATAAAAGTACTCTATCTCCTTATTAATTGTTTAAAAATTTTGAAGCACAAAACTAATAAGTCCTCATAATTCCACAACTAGAAATCAACACTTAATACGGACCTGTTTGCCTCCAGTTCTTTTCCCCCACATGGATGGGTGTGCAAATGCCTAAAAACAGATTCACATATGTATACCTTTTAAAATTATTTTATTATATATTTTAAATTTCATAAACATAAGTAATACATGTATTATAATTTCATGCAAATTAGGAGAATACACTAAGAGGAAACTCTTTCATGATCAATCGTATGATCATTTTTCTCTCTCCAAGTCTGTGTATCACATTCTTGAGAATACATCCTGTTGGTAAATATTTTTACATTAAGTATAGTAATAAATCTTCTCCATTTTAATAATTCAAAGTTGTGCTTAAGTTCTGTCTCATTTGTAAATGTAGACTATCCAATCAATCAGAAGAACAGTATTCATTTTGAGTGAAAATCCCATGGATATTTGTCAGATTTGAAGTTCGTTGTTATGGAGAAAGCCGGCAGCTCTGGCACTGGCTACTTTGCTATCCTTATTTAGAGTAAGTCTACACACTGGAGACAAGTAATTGATTGGAACAATTATCTAGTCAGCCTTCACACCTGCTCCCTCCTAACATTCAACTAAACAACAAATAAATAAGAACAAACCTGCTTTTCTACTGAAAAGCATTGTTCTTAAGTATTTTCATAACGATAACAAACCCAATCCTACTTGAATGAGATGGATAATTTCACACAAAGGAAGGTATAAAGAATTGCTTTTGCCTCAAATGTCCAGTTCCTTAAAATGTTTATTTTTGTTTAGAATGTCTGTTTGTATGCTTTTCTTCTTCCTGGTGTGAAGTGAAGCAAAATTGTCTTTTTTTCCATTTAACTTTCATTAGCCTTAACATTGTATAAAATAATACATTTTTTTTCTTGAGTTAATGTAAAAATTGTCCTCTTTTAACTGTCACATAAACCATGTCAGGACAGGGACCAATATCCATGATGCTTCTACTTGACCCATGAATTACTTATTTTTTTAAATAGTACTTCCCTGTGTTATACTGTTGTTGTTGAAGAATGCATTGGAAGAACATTTCAGAACTATTCTCAAATTATGAAATATTTTCTGAGATCTATTTTAGAATGACAGTATAGTAGCAATTTAAAATTTCATATTCAAATTACATTTAGAGGTATGTTTTCATTTAGAGATTTTTATATAGTACTTCCCTGCATAAAACAATATAGCCATATTTTCATTAGCTTTTATCTCCAGTCAGCGTAAGATTCTCTCTACTTCCTTATCTTAATATGAGACTTGCCCAGTGTTGTTCTTTATGAAAGACCATCAGAAAATGGAAAACTCAGAGTTAATATTTATGTGTTGTAGTTTTTCTAAATAAGAACTTGATCACATTCCTTATTCATCATGTATTCTCTCTGCAACATTAATTTATTTAACATTGTTTAACACATATATGCCAGGCATTGCTTTAAACACTGGAGATACAGAAGCAAGGAGTACAAAGTTTCAAATTTCATGGAAATCGAGTGTCTGAAGCTAAAGATAATGAATAGAAAAACTCATCATTAGACTGACACTTGGTGAAAGATACAAGATTCTTTACAAAATTGCCAATGCGGGCGTGGAGATTGCAATAAGGTAAACAAACTCACTAATCAAATAACTAATCAATGAATAGCATGTTTCAGAAGTTTCACTACTTGGATACAAGTCCTTCACCCTTAATTTATCAACTTTGTCTTCAGACAACTATTAAAAACATGATACCTTAGTTTGCTCATTAGTACAATGACAAATGGTTTCTTGAGTGGCTTTAATGAATTAATGTATACCTATATAAACTATCAACCGTTTTACTGTGGTAAAATACAGAAAACGAAATTCAGTTTAGTGGCATTAGGCATTAGTTTAGTGGCATTAGGTTCATTCATGCTGTTGTGCAATCATGACCTCATCTCTATACTTTTTTATCTTCCATACTGAACTGTCACACATGAGCAAATAACTGATTTCCCCCTCTTACCAAACCATAACCATCATTGTATTTTCAGTCTCTATGAATTTGATTACTGCAGCTAATCAAAGTGTGTAAGTGCAACTATATGTATATATTTTTATGACTGCTTTATTTTGCTTAGTATAATATCAAGTTTCACCCTTGTTGTAGAACATGAGTCATAATTTAATTCCTTTTTAAGACTAGATAATATTCTACTGCAGGCAATAGATAAATGAGAGATAGATAGATGACAGACTGATAATATTTAATTTATCCATTTGTCTATTAATGGACATTGTTTTGGTTTCCCTAACCATTTGGGCCACTGTGAATATGTTGATAGGAGCTTTGGTGTACAAATATCTGTTCAAATTGCTGCTTTAAAATGTTTGGTTACATACCCAATAGTTTGATAAGTGTATAACATGTTAATTCTATGTTCATTATTTTTAAATAGCCATCATGTTATTTTCTACTGTAGATGCATCATTTTCTATTCCTATCAGCCATCTACAAGGGTCTTCTTTTTTCACATCTTTACAGACACTTGTTATGTTCTGATTTTCTTCTTTTTTCACTTTTTAATGGTAGCTATATTAAGTATGTGAAGTGGTATCTCACTGTGGTTTTGATTTGCATTCCTTACTGATAGGTGATGTTAAACATACTTGATGTTGTTTATGAGTATCTCTATATCTTCTTTGGAGAAATGTGTGTACAAATCCTTTGCTCATTATAGTGTTGAGTTGAGATAGCTCTTTGCACTTAGCAACTATTGACCAACAGATTGTACTTCTTAGCAAAGTTTGTTTAATAAATTTTCTTGAATTAATGACTTTGCATATTAAATAATAGAATAAGATAAATGAAAATATATAACTTCTTTACTTTTAAGGCAGATAAAATAAAGCTGGTTAGATTTTGTGGGAGCCAAAATAAAGTCAAATATAAAAAGTCTTCATTTTATTTTCTACTAAGCTACTAAGCATTATATTTCAGTTCCCAAATTTTGTCCATATATCTCATTGATTGTGTCAATTGCCTACAATCCTTTGTGTATCTAATACTTGATTAAAGATAATAAACATATACTGGTGATATTTTCCACTTAAGAAATAGATTGTTAGAGCAATGTCAATTCTCTCTTCTGGGGTAATGTAGCTTGAATATTTTATTGGATCCTCATCTTATGGCTGCACAAAAGACATTTAATAAATCTCATCTTTTCCTAAAGCAATTTAAATGTATTTATTATTTTCCTTCACCAAAACAGCCACATATATTACTCTATCATAAATATGTCTTATTCATAACTAAAAACACACACAAGAGCCTCCTAAAAATATAGTTCTGATTACATTAATAAAACACCTTCCCCCATGTGGGGTAGCACCAGAATAAGGTCCAGTTTCCCCACTCAACAAAATGCCCTGGACACAGAAAGGTGGGCATCTGGCCAACGGCCAGATGGAGACTGATGCAATCCTAGGGTTGGACTGTTCTCCTCACATGCATACACCCAGAGCTAGGTGTCTCTCCTTGAGATAACGATAACTGGTTTACATACTTTTTCAGTGTTTCCAAGCATGCAGGGTGTTACTGCTGTTCTCGGCACTCTCTCTGATTGCTTAAGCATAAAACCTCACCCCAACTTGAGGGCAGGGTGATGACTTTCCTGACTGGCCATCATCCATAAGGAGCTAGAAAGATGCTGACCGGCTGCCATCAGATTTCCCTATAGGGAATAGTCTTTGTCCTTCCCTTCTGGCCCTCCAAGTAGTTCCTTTGTACTAGCAAAGAATGAGGTGAAAGCTCCTGCTTTGTATCTTTTACATTATACCCCATAAGTAAAGAAAGCAGCAGGTGTTGAGACTGACAGCTTGCACTAGACAGCTACAGTGTGAAAGAATTGGGCACTTCCCCTCAACTCCCGTCTCCTCCACCTACCATGCGCCTCTCAGGAAAGTGATTAAACCTTTACAAACCTCAATTTTCTTTTCTACAAAATGCAGCTCTTGATACTTACTTCATAGTATTGTGATGAGGAGTAAATGATGCATTTGAACATGTCCAGCAATAGTGCTTGGCACATAAGACTGCACCATGGAAGTTAGCTACCATCTCTGAAACCTTCTTATGAGAGTTAGCACAGATCTCCTGTACCAAAGACAACACAACTGATGTCTATATTGGAGTGACAAGACTACAGAACTTAACAAGAAAATACATTGCACTCTTGTGGTTATTAACAAGTGAACATCGCAAAAAGTGACAGGCCTAGTTAAGACCAAACTTCATAGGACGGAATCGTTGCCATACACATACCTGTCTCACTGGTTAAAAATATCATCAAGGTGAAAGCACTTCCTAGTTTTCCAGGGAATCCCAGTTATCTGCTACCCAAGTGAAGGTACACATAGAAACAAGGTACTTTTTCAAAAACAACCTGTATATCACAAGAAATAGAAATAGATGACAGAAAACCCTTATATTAAACAGAAAGAAGGAACTGGCTAAAGGAAGAGCACAATCAATAAAACTGAAAATAAACATACAATAGAGAAAATCAGCATACCCAAATTAGTTTTTTTGATAATATTTAAAAAAAGGATAAATTACTAGCAAAATCAGGAGAAGATATAAATCACACTAAGCATGACATGGGATATACTACAGATTTTGTAGTCACTCATAAATTAAACAAACTTAGAATTTATCAAAGCTTAATGCATCAAAACTCAACTAAATTTAAACATTGAAGTGTGAATCTATTATCCTGAAAATCATATAGCAATGGAAACAAATTAACATAAAATAAGAAAAAATTAAAAAAGCTAGCATTACCATAATGGCATTATGAAAAATTTACAACTAAACAGCACTTCCTCAAAAAAATATCTCCAGACCTGAATAGTATCACTGAAAATTTTACCAAATATTCATAGATACGTTAATACTAATTTACTACCCGAGATAATGGATGAGGAAGAGTATTTCTCAACTCATTTTATATTGATCAAACACACAAAAAAGAGATACGGATATCGAGAAAGAAATACAGTTATACCTGTTTGCATATGACATGATTGTCTACATGGCAAAATCCAAGGAATATTAAAAAAACAAAAAACAAAACTCTAGGTGTGCCCTGGTGGAGTAGGGGTTGAATCTGCAGTCTCTGGTCAGTTTAGTTCATATATATCCCAAGGACCTGAGTTTGCATCCCAGGGCTGGGTGAAATGAGGTTGGACAACTAAATAAAATAAAGTGCTTCTTCTCTCTTCCTGCCTGCCCACTGCTAATCTTCATTCCTGCCTGTACCTTTTCTTAAAAAACAAAACAAAAAACTCTGATAATGTCAAGTGATTTGGTAAAGTTTCAATATTCAAAATCAACATACAAGCAAAATTTTTTGCATACTAAAGATGAACATCTGAAAACTGAAATTAAAAAAAAGTACCACTTTAATTAATGGAAAAGAAAACATCAAATTCTTACATATAATCTTAACTAACACAGGCAGGTTCTATATGACAACAATTAAAAATGCTGATGAAATAAATCAAGAAAGCTACTGTATTCACAAATTAGAAAAAACAACATAGTAAAGACACTGACTCTCTCCAAATTGCAATTAATGCAATTCCTGTCAAGATATTAGTATGCTTGATTTTGTTTTGGGGACCATTTTGTTTTTTGTAGTTGTGGGAAACTTATTCTAAATATCATGTGGAAAGATATATCTTAAATTACCTAAAATAATTTTGAAAAAGATGAATAAAATAGGAGGAATTTTTCTACCAAATATTAAGGCCTAAAATGTAGCTATAATTATTAAAGCAGTGGTTAGAAGGAGATAAAGACACAGAGATCAATGAAACATAATACAGAATGCAGAAACTAACTCAAAAATATGTCCAATTCTTTTATTGACAAACATACACAAGTAATTCAATGAAGAACAAAAATGTTTTCAACAGATGGTGCTTTACCAGCACCATTGGAATTGGACATTCATTGGCAAAGAAACGAAGCTCAACTGTTAACACATCTCATGCAATAATTCAATAGGAATCAAGGACTAGATGCAGAGCATATACTATAAAGTGTTAAACAATAAATAGGGTAGAAAAAGAGTTCCTTAGATTTTTATGCCCAAAAGAAAAACTGACAAATTGAGCCTCATCAAAAATAAGAAATTACGCTCTAAATAAAACCCTGTTAATCGGATGAAACGACAGTTAAAGAACAGAAAAAAATAAATCTAGTTACACATGTGACAAAGGGCTTATATGTAGAGCATTAAAACTCAATAATAAACAATCAAGCGATCTAATTAGAAAATGTGCAAAGACATGATCAGACATTTAACTGAAGAGAATATACAGATAACAAATAAGCAGATGAAAAGATGTTCCACATCATTAGGCAGTAGGGAAATGCCAATTAAAGCCACAGTGAGATACCACTACATGCCTATCAAAATGACTACAAAACTAATAGTAATAGAAACAAATACTGGTATGGATGTGGAGTAACCTGGTCATTCATACATAAGAATATGAAATGCTATGGCCATTTTAGAAAATAGTTTGCAAGCTTCTTATGGCATTCAGCATGCAACTGCCAGATAACCCTGCTAGTGTACTTTTAGACATTTACCTCCCAAAATAAAAACTGTTGTTCACATACCCAACAAAACTTATGTACAAGTGTTCACAGCAGCTTTATTTTTAATAGCCACCAGCTGGAAATACCCAGATTTCCTTCAGTTGTAAATAGCTCATAGCATAGCCACAACATAGCATATTACTCAGCAATGAGGACTTAATACAACTTGGAAGAATTTCCAGGGAATTGTGTTGAATGAAAAAACTTAATCCTCCAAATTATACATTGCATCATTCCATTTATATAGCATGATTGAAATGAAAAAAAAGAAAAGAAAGAAAATAGAAACTTAGTGGTTAACAAGGATAAGGGAAGGAATCTTATGAAATAAGGGAATAGCTATGACTATAAAGGACAAATTGAGAGATCTTTGTGATAACAGAACTGTTTTTTTGTTACCAGTGCTGTATTTATGATGCTTTTACTATATTTTTATAAGATAATATAGGAAATCAACTATAATAGTAGATATGCAAAGAACAACAGGTGAAGGGCATATGTAAGGGGGATACATTATATCTCTGATTTCTTACAAGTGTATATGAATCTAAAATTATCTCAAAATTAAAATTTTACTTAAAAATTTCCATGTTGTTAGAAAATTATGAGTGTCCTCGCTATTAAGGGAGAAACTCTAGGGTTACCAATTTTTTTGGATCCTATATAAATTACTGTTAAAATTCTATTGCTAGTCATGATATCTAAAGTTTATTGAGTGCTTATTATGAGCTGATTTTATACTCCTCACATTTTGCATCTTGCCTCCAAGCACAAAAGATGGCATGCTACATTTGCAATGGTCCTCCCCACTGAGAACCATTTCAATAATATTATGGTCCTCTTTATGAAGTTTCAAGATAAAAGGACTCAATCATCATTATTTAACTAACTTTTCAAATAATTAGATATAGTAGAATCTAGATTTAAGTCTAAGTCTACGTATCTGACAAGCTAGCTAACACATTATTTAATAACTCTGAATAACTGACTTAAGATATTATTGCCACAAAAGGGCAAGAATAAATGAATAACTCCTCTCTGTCATTTGCCTTAAGGAATCTCACTTCTGCGCCTCCAGCAAACCACCAGTTTTATACCTCTACTTTAGTTTTCTCTTTGTGGGTTAAATCTTACATCTTCCAAAAGTTTTATCAAATAGCTAAAGAGTGTTGAAGACTCTCATGGAATCCTTTTTAATATCTAGTATAACTCATGTAATAAGTTCTCAATGTACAAACATACAAATATATAAATGAATGAATAGCTTTGGGAAGCAGCTTATATGTTATAATTATTATGCTAAACAGGTATAAAAGGTGAATAAGAAATGGTGTATGCTAATGAGAGTCTTATAATTTGATAGGAGAGTCAGGTATAGTTGATTATAATAAATGAAATGTGACCTACAGAAATTTTTTAAAGTAGGTGTGCATTATTAGAGTCATACAGTATATCAGGTCTGAGATGGCTGGGATGGTAGTGAACTGGCAAAGATGTTACAGAAGAAAAGAAACCTAAACAGAAAAAATCTCCAGAAAGACATGAAAATTATAAGGTCTCCCATTCATTTATCCATTTGTAAATTTAGAAAATTAAATGAATGCTTATCATAGGTCAACTATTTTTAGTTTAGTTTTTACTGTCAACTTCACTATATATAAAATGGAAACAAGCATTAACACCAAATAGACCATTATTTATTGACTCATGAATGTGATATGTTTCTAAGTCTTGAGAACAATGGGAGAGCTTGGAAACCTATGTTGCCTTTGAATTTAATCCCAGCCAAAGATTGCTTTCATTTGTTTAATCCTCACAATAGCAAACTGATGTGAACATTATTTAAAAATGCTTAATATCAAGGAATGCATAAAATGTGAAGACCATCAGGATGATGGAAAATTGCTCTAGCAATCATCTATTCACATGTCTTTAGAGCGGGGCACCTAAATTGGCATGTTAATATCCTTTTGTTCTACTCAGGGTTCCTACCTAAAGCATTTACACAGTGCTACATGGGAACAAACCCTGATAAAGAATCAGAAAGGAATGTGATGAGATTATAACAGATACTCTGAAATATGTAACATCACTAGACTGCTACGAACATTGATTATCAGAAGAAATAGATACCTGGTACAAATTAATCATACATATAGAAATTGAAAATATAATAAATAATCTCCCAGAAAAATAAAAGTTCAGGACCAGATGACTTAATTAGGTAATTCTACTGAACTTAAACTCTTCCACAAAACTAAAGAGAAGGAAGCACTCTCCGATACATTTTACAAGGTGAATATTAATCTGACTCCAAAATAAATGACAAAAAGAAAACTATCCAAAACTAAACCAATTATCACTGATGAACACAGATGCAACAAATTCCAACAAAATTTGATCGAAACAAATTCAAGCATGTATCATAATCAAGCAAGATTTATTCCAGGGATGTAAGGATGATTCAAAATATGCAAATTAATATAGTACACCACATCGACAAAGGGAGATAATAATATAATCCTATCAATAGATGCAGAAAACACATTTAAAAAGACTCAATACCTACTTTGTTATTAAAAAACTCAAAAAACAAAAAAAATCACTAAAATGGGATAGAAGGAATATTCCTTAGCATAATAAAGGCCATATATGCCAAACTCACAATTAACATCATATCCAAGTATGAAAAGCTGAAAGCTTTTCCTCTAAAATCAGGAAAAAACAGAGATTCTACTCTCATGGCTACTCTTTAACATAGTAATGGAAATCTTAACCAGAACAATGAAGCAAGTAAGACATGAAAGGTATCCAAATACAAAAGTAAGAAATAAAACTAACACTGTTTGCAGATGGTACGATATTATACTTAGAAACCCCTAAGAACTCAACTAAAATGTACTAGAAAAGATAATATAAACTGACATGATATAAAAATCAGTATACAAAAATCTGTAGCTTTTCTATGAACAATGAATTAGAAGAAAAAAAATTTAAAAATTAATATCATTTATAATTCATTCAAAAGGATAAAATACCTGGGAACAAACTTCAAGAGTCTTGGTTATAACTAAATTTGACCTAACATATTGACTTTAGCATCATATCAAAAAATAAAAAAAATAATTTAATGGTATAGTCAATAAGAAAAATCCATTCATTTTCCTCTCAAAGAGAATTGTCCTGACTTGTTATTGATCTGATTCATCATGGGATTTAATTTCTTAACCTATATGTTAGCAATAATTAAAATGCATTTGTTATGGAAATGTTTGCTTAACATTATCAATGCCCTGATGACTTTTAGTGTCACTGTCCTTCAGAAGGACATCATGGGTTACAGATTCCCAGATTCTCAGTTGTCATATAGCTTTGTTGTGAAAGTGTCCCCAAGTAAAGACTCTAGCTTTGTATTGTCTTCTGACATAACTCCAAGAAATTCTAGAGAAAAAGAAAGTTAACTTTTACAATACAGAATGATGGTAGATGAGGCAGGGACTCTGGCATCTAATCTTTTCCAATCTTGCTGATTCACTCTCCCACTGCAAACAGACAAATAAATCATCCAGTTCCTTCATCTCCCCTTCTAGTTCGTCAGGAGGATGCATCTTCATTTGAAAAGCACTTTGCAGTTCTTAAAAATAATTCTGTAAGTGCAAGATGATGTTTCATTCCAAAAACAACAGCAACAACAATCAGATTTTTGATGCCCTTTAGCAGTTCACAAAGTGGCCTCTCAGGACCCCGTGGAATTATGGCATCTAAGTCTAAAGGGGAAGCAAGAGAAATTCAAATTGAGATTCTCAAAGTTAAAAGTGTACAATATGCTTTTTCACTTTGACTTTTAATGTTCTTTCCAAAAGACTTAATATTTTGCCACTATGCTATATGCAATCATTCAAACAGCATTGTATTAGGAAGTCAGGGGGTATAAACAAGAATATGATAAATAATTACCCTCAGGAAGACAATATTCTGATATATGTGAAGATAGGGATCTGATATTTTTAAAAAGTGCTTGCTAGATCCCTGGAGCTTGGGAATATTTATTTGGCATACACCTTATGCAATCATCACAACCACCCCATGTTACCTTTTTTTTTGAGAGTAAGTTTTCATCTGTTTGATCAAATCAGCTAATGACATAGGTAAAAGACAACCTCATTACTGCTGACCTGTTCAAAATCACCATTATTTCTGGTCTTCTCCACTTAAATAGCTTCCTAATGAGCTTCTGCTTTTATTTTTGCCTCTTTCCAACCTATTCCTACTTGAAAGCCAGGGTGAGCTTTTACAAATGAAAATGAAACCATACTACTTCCCTACTTCAAAATGCTCAGTGATTTGTCTTTTCACTTAAACTGAATTTCTAACTTTTCATTGGCAGACAGTGTGGCATTGCATGATGGGGTCCTTACCTATCTCTAGAACCTCATCTTTTTTCTGTTCACTTCTTTGTTTCTTTTGCTGACCTCTACCAGTTTTCTTCAAGATCTTCATGCTAACCAAGCTCATCCTAGCCTTAGCATCTTTGTGTATATATTCACCTTTACTTTGACTCTCCCTGTTCCCAATTCTCTTCTACCTTCACTTGATTTGTCAAAAATATCCTTCTGTGGTACTCAACCTAAATGACTCCTCCTTAGAGAAAACTTTTCTGATCATCCAGTCTAAATTGGATCCCTGCTGGTATACATCAATGTGACATGGTTATTTCATAGCATGTATCACAATTTAAAATATTTATTTTTCTGTGTAGGTCTACTATTACTTTTGCTGGCAGAGTTCAAGACCTTTAGTTCACAATTACAATCCTGCTATCTAGAAGCCTCTTGCTTAGGATAGGAAGTCAAAACTTAATTGATGAATGAATACACTAGCTTGAAGGACCTTTTAAAATTAACTGTCAGTACTATAAAAACCTCTGGGGTCTTAATAACACATATCATCAGTATAAACAATTTTTATGTTTGGGATATTATGCTGTTATTTATGCATGTTTCTCTTCTCAGAAAAATCCTGTGAGCAAGGTATCAGTAGCCCTTTTTGTTGAAGAAACAGAGACTTACAATGTTGAGGGCAACTTATCTAATCTTACCTAATTAATATGTAGTTAAAATGGATTCAATAAGTTTTACTTTCATATTGGAAATTTTGCATATCTAATCATTGGTGGTTGTTTAATGTTTGGCTGTATTGGTTCTTGTCCCTTAACCCTCTGATTCTTCTTGCACTAAGTGTATGCAGGGACACTGGTCTCTATCAATTGTATTCTCCAGGTTCCTTTAGTCTTCTTTCTCCTACTTTCTTATTGGATCATCCAGTGGGAGACACTTTCAGGAGCTCATAGTGGGAGGAAGTTCAATCAGGGTATTTATTTCCGTAACCACTGCTCTGGTCAGTACACAGTGGATGACTTTCCTTCATGGTTAGAGTCACTGATTTCTGGGAATCCCCTTGTCCTCTCTTGCGCCTTTGCTTAGGGGTGGCAATGGCTTTCCATCACAGCTCTCCTCTGTGTGTTTCATTGACCCCTGCTGATCCCTCCTACCCCTGCTCACCTTCTGTAAATAGCCTGTTCACTGAAATCTCTTACACCAATTTTTCTGATGGCCCATCTGTTTCTATCTTAAAACTGGCAATTCTTAATAATCAGACTTCTGTGTCTTTCATTTTAGGAACATTGGAAGAAAAAGAACTAGAATGTTCTTGGCTTTCTGCTCAAAACCTTTCTACCTGATGATAATAACAAAGAAAATAATATTTAATAAGTCTGTGCACTTTTATTGTGCAGCAGGCCTTGTTGCAAGCGCTTCAAAACTGCGATTTAATTAAATATCCATACTCTATCAGTATTATCCTGATTTTACATATGAGGCAGTAGGCCCAAGTAGGTTATATTACTTGAAGTCAAAAGTAGCAAGTGATAGAGTCTTGAATCACAGCAGGCTGATCCCCCCAACTGATCTCTCTACCAGCACCATAACTGCATTGCCTCTACAACCAGAGTTCAGAGCAAAGGAGGTTAAATGAAGAGCCCTAGAGGAACTCTGGAACTTTGTTGTACAGCACATGGCAGCTCATCACATTCTCAGTACTTGCCAAGTTCATGTTCTCTCTCAATTTGTCTAAATACAGCTTTCTACCTTATGTATATACATATATGTGTATATATACATATACATGTGTTATATTTGTTTCAATATTGAATTATTAATACTTTAAATATTTCAGTGAAATTAGAAAGTAAATCAAACTGACTCTTATATAGCTTATTGTACAACCAGACAAAATGCTCTCATATTGAAAAGCCCATATCAATGTTAGATAAATTCTGGTAAGATTCTTTGGATAGCTTTCAATACTAGAAACTCTGTTACTTTTTTTTAAATTGTAACAAACATCACCTTTATTTTATGAGAAGATATCTTAGACCATCATTACATCATCTAACTTTAAGGTACAGTCATGAAGTATTTGATAAATTATATCCGTTGCAGAAAGTAATCTCCCAATTCCATGAGGAAATAATCACTCTTAAGTCTTATTGATCATTTAGATTTCATAACACATCCATTATCTAATTTGATTTCCACAAAAATCTGTGAGCTATGGCCTGTGTTTCCTAACGAGGGCTTGAAGCACAGGAAGACGTGACTTAGTCAAAGTTACATTGCTGATTAGAAGAAAACAAACTGGATCCCAGGCTTTGGAACACCAGCCAGGATTTTCATGTTGGGTCATGATGCTGACTTCTGGCATAGAAAAGGCATGACTCACTTGGAAATTGCTCCTAGTGCCTTCAGACTGCTAACAAGATGGGGATGAGCTTCCTTTAAATGAGTGTGACCTTTCTGATCCCAAGCTTTTGAAATCACATGTGGACTTTTGAGTTGAATCTTGGACTGTCAGGCCCACAAGACCTTCCTGGATGGATCACAATGATCCAAGGCTACCATTGTTTGCAAGTTCTGTACATCTGCCCAGACAGCACATTTGGGAAGGGTAGCCTTCTTTCAAGTCTGCCACCTCAAGCAATTAGTAACCCGCGGAGTCTTCTAGTTCTGAGGAAAGCATCAAAGTACTTCTACTCCATTCCAAAAATCTCCGATTAAACTCATTCTCAAACAACTCATTTTATAATGATTTTATTCAGGAAAAGGGATCAACTGTATGATGGTAGATAGAAACTAAACATTTGGTTGTGATCACAATGTAGTATATACAGAGGTTGCATTATAATTATCTTTACCAGAAATCTATAGGGTATTTTAAACCAATATTAACTAGAACACACGTTTTTAAGTATAGTCTCATTCACTCCAGATAAAATTTGAGGTTATGCATTATAAAATCACAAGGAAAAGAGATAAAAAAATGTATTGTTGTTATTATTAGTGGTAGTAGTAGTTAGTAGCATTGTACAATAATAATGATACTTGATGACACTTACTGAATGTTTATTATGTACCAGTCACTACACAATGAGCATATTTGTCTTAACTTATGATGCAGATGATATTTACATATGAGAAACATAGATATAACGGAATGAAAAAGCTTCCGACAAAAATAAAATATGATGAAACCAAAATTTAAGCCTCAATTTGTCTCACATTCTATTCCCAACTTTGTAAGCATTATGATACACATATATGTATTTATAGATGTATGTATATATACATATAGATGTAGATATGTATTTTTTCTCTGAAAACTGTCACTCCAATATTTACCTCCCAAAGAAAACAAATCATGATAGAACAGTAGAGGAATGTGGGATTATACATTAAAAAAAAAAAAACTTGGCTGAGAAATATTTCAGTACCTGAACATATGGTTTAGTCGCAAATTTCCTAGCAGATAAGATGAAAGCAACAGAAATAAACACAGTAGGACTCATGGTTAATTCAGGAATCAGTTACCCCTGAATTCTGGCCCAGCCACCAACTAACTGTAACTTCAGACAAGTTGCTTCCATTTTATTAGTCTCAGTTATCTACAAAATAGAGGCTGCAAAACCACCGTATTACTAAAAAGTTTAGAGATGATAGATCAACAGATGGGTGAAAGGAAATGTGTCAGGCAAGCTAACAATTTCTGTAAACTGTAACATTCTATGGTCAGCCTATTAGAATATTTCTTCCTCAGAATATTCCTGCAATTTAGGGCTCATAACTTGCATGTTATAGAAGAGGACCTTTAGTCTTACAAAGTGTTAATAATTTGGTTAAGCTCATGAGAACTGGTGTGAAAACATATACATATCAACTCCAAGTCAATATATGTTTGCTATCACATATTGTTTTCACTGTTAATCGGGGGAGGGAGAGCTGTTGATCATAAAAGGCGACCTTTTTGCCAGCATGGAGCCTGAGAGGCACTGGCTGTGAGGGCCACTGCATGGGTAGTGCTCAGCATAGTAACAACTGATGTCTTGGCTGACAGTTTTATAAGAAAGGTGAAGTCCTTCCTATATCACTGGCAGTTAAATCGCAGGCCCATACTAAAACCCAAGAGTCTGATGGAAAATGAAGTTATTTAAGGCAATTTTGTGAGGATGGCAAGAATGATGCGACCCAGACATGTAACTTTATCCTGTCTGACTTTATATACAAGGTTAGAGCCGGGAACCTCTTAAGGGATGGATTCTTATAAAATATCCACTCTCAGTACAGTTTTATTGTCAGGTCTTTTGACTAGAGTATGACAAGCAGTAAACAGTTTTGATGCACATTTCTTATAATTCCAAAACAAAAAACTGTTGTCAGAGACTTTATGATGGAAATTGGGCTGTGTCTGTGTGGGTATAAAAGGTGTTTTTCAAGGAACTGGGCAAGAATTTGAATACAAATGGAAACTTCATCAAACTCTAGGAGAAGAAAATGGCCCTGAAGCATGTGTTATCATCGTCACTGGTAACTCAGAGCCGCTTTCCTTTTCTCTTTTAAGACTGCCAAGCCATTTCCACCAAATGCTAAAAGAGGAATCACTTCCTTCTTAAGAAGGGGACTTTGCTGAGCAGCACTGATTACTTAGCAATGGAATATGATACTTCCTCAGTCATTATTTTTCAATTCTATTAATAGAGAAAATACTAGTACTCCCTTAGATAACTCTGGTGAAAATCAAAAGATAAATTATTCAAATGAAGTTCTTTGAAATATGAAAAATGTTGAATAGAGGTGCGTTATCTTGTCAGGAAACATTTTCTAAATGACACTTTGGAATTTTTAACTCATTTAAAAATGCATATTGTCTTAATATGAGGAAGTCAGTAGTCTTTCCTAAAATTGTTAGGAAAATTAAAATGACAGAGTATTTCTGATGTTTAGTTCATAGCAGGCATTGGCAAATATTAGTTCATGTTTTCCAATAGGACTTATCTACTTAGGATTTGATAGTTCACCATTACCACTAAAAAGAACAATGGTGAACTAACACATCTTAAGTCTATAATATAAACCTATGAAAGATCAGTGGTTTTTTTCCTTTTGTTCTCTGTTGGAGTCACTATAACATTCCTTAATATTCCAAGGTAATTATTTAAAGAGATAATATATTAATTCACACTGCTGGGGCCCTCATATTCTTTTTGTTCACTCACTGAGAGGTCACTTTCTCAAATTTTTAGGATAAACTATACGATTAGAAGGGATACAGTTGCCTCTCTGGAAGGCATGTCGAGAACAGAGAACTATGGTCCCAGTATATATTTTATGGTGATAGAGACTGATTTAGGAACCAATGTCTTGTTTCTTGTTAAATCTTGTTTTGTACATGTCCTAAATAAAGTCTGTTCCTCAATCCATCCTATGATGTGTTGTGGAATTTATCCTGACCACTAGTAGTACAAACCAGGTGGTGACTACAAAGTACTCATGGCTTTTGTAGCCAGTGCCTCTCAGGCTCCATGCTGGGAAAAGTGTCACCTTTTCTGATTGACAGTTCTCCCTCCCCAGATTACCAGTGAAAACAGTGTGTGATAAGAAACATATACTGACTTAGAGTTGACGTGTGTATGTTTTCACCCTAGTGGTCAAGTGGTATGTGATCAGGGGCATTGCTGGTTGAATCAAACAGACTGGATATATTTTAAAGAATATATGAGTGTAAGATTTTTTTTTTTAATGACAACGATATGATAGGATGAATATTTGATGAAACAGAAGCAGGTTCATAGAATAGAATAGTTTTATGGTGCTTTTAGATTAATGCTTTTTTAAAATGTTCCTACCTCACTAATAGTAAAGACAAAAACCAGGAAACTCCTCTTGGTAATAAATTAAATGCTATGAACATAAATGAAAAAATTTTAAGTGGATCACAATATCCTCAAAATTCAAAGAAATTAATGCATTTTTATATTGGGAAGCATAAAAAGAGAATAAAGTAGGATGATATAAGAGATATCAAATAATTTATTCAATGGAATAGATACGTATATAAAGCTACTTTAGCAATTGTAGAATATAAAATTTCGATGAGTTAAAAATAATAATTAGAAAATATGCATCTAGACAGTATTGGTAATTAGCTATATTTGAAAATTCTTCTATTTCAGAACAGCTAGGTATGACATAAACAAGCAGACTTTTAACTACATTGCTGAGCACACACAAAAAAGTCCCTGAGTTCTTTCTAGAAAGAGGAAGAGAAAGAAGAAAAATGTGGAAGAGATGGATAATGAGGAGAGGGAGGAGGAGCTGAAGGCAATAAAGTTCGCAGATGCCACTGCACAGCCTGCCTGATTTATACGCCAAGACCAGTGCACACCAGCTTCTGCAAATAAATGCCATGCTGGAAGAGAAAGGGGAGGCCCGAGCCTTTTAAGATGGCACAGGGGAAATAGGTGTACATCTACATCCTACCCACCTCCTCACACAAATCAAAGACACAAAAAAGCTGCACCTTTAGTAAAATTATATGTTAGGAAGTGGAAATCTATTAAGTAGCCTAAAGGTGTCTCCAATTCCTGGGTGCTAAGTAGAAAACAGTCATTCCAATACCCACATGAGCAACGCCCTCTGAGAGTATATCTACAGGAGGGGAACCTTGTAAGGGTCCTTGGGCAGGATTATAGTTTTATGTTCTGAGTAAAACCAAGTAAAGAAATTAAATGGCAGTGTCCCTGGAGCATTATAATACATGTATTATAACAAAAGATAATGCAAATTTTCTTTGAAGAAATCTCATCTGAGGGCCCTCAGGGCCTTCAGAATTTATATATATTAGCTTCAAAGATACAACTGAAATAGTAAATTACAAAAAGTATGAGAAAATGAAGAGCTTTTGTAAACAAGTCAGTTATTTTATATATATATACACACTCATATATATGTATATATATGATATAAATATTTTATATAATATAAAACTACTGATAAAATATTTAAACACATGAAATATGGATTCAAAAGACAGTAGACTGTTAAAATAGCCTAATTTGTGAAAGAAACATATTTTAAATTAAATTCTATAATTTGAATTTAAAAATGCTGGGAATTAAACACATCTAAAATAGTTGTACCAGTCACATCTCCAAATGTAAGTTATTTTAGAAAACGGTTTTCCATTATCATGTAAATTTGAAATTTCACACACAGAATCCATAATGAAAAAGCTATAGCCATGTGCTTCTATATGTCTGAATCTCATAAAGTTAGTGCTGGATGAAAAAATAAACAAGTAGACAGATATATTCAGATGATACATTTACATAAAGTTTCTAAAAGTTACAAATTCAGTAAATCTAAATAGAAGGCAAATAAAGATCATTCAGAAGCAGAGTTCAATAGTACTGCTAATGTTCTATTTATTAAAGCAGACCTTCTGGTTACAGGAAACATCTTTTACTGTAAAAATAATTTAAAATCCTATAGTTCAAATTGCATGGTTAGTAAGAGACTAAGCATAAAAGCTTGGTTGTAGACCAAAGTTGGAAGGAAATGCAAAACTACTAGATGAATTATAATATGATGAAGCAGCAACTGCATATATAAACACACATTCACACTTTTTATATGTATTAAAACATTTCCTTGATTTTCATTGCTATTCTTTAGATTACAGATATCACTAGGGAAGTAAATGTTCAAAATTATTTCTAATATTTTTATTCTGTGAATGAAGACTAATTTTCAGGAGTTTCTTATGTTGTTCTATACCTTGCTTAAATATTTAGAAACTCTAGGGGTCTGCTCTAATCTCAGCTGATAACTACAATAGGAAATGCTTGCAAAGATTTTGAATCTATTATCTTTCAATGGAATTTCCAGCAATAAGTATTCATTTTAATATTATAGCATATGCTCAGTTTAAATGCATGGATGACTACCTGCAATTCCCAAGAATCTAAAAAAGGCATTTCATTAAAGATCTTTCCTTGAACCAAATCTCAAGATTATACTGTTTATTGGGGTTTTATTCCTTAGTATTAATGAAAAATAATTTTACTGAACAATTTTCTCAAACTAGAAGGTTGGATTCAATCACATTTGTGCAAAGTCATTTGTAATACAACACATACAACAGATAAAGCTAACTCCGTAAATGGTGTATTGATTTTACAGCTGGGAATGCATATTGTACTATTTAGAGAAAATGTTTGTTCCAGTATCTGCCTATTCCCTAGGAATATGTGTCCACAAACTAAATGGTTAGGTGAGAACTCCTCTAATTGTTTACATTATATGGTATTTACCCCGGAGCATGGTTAACTGTTACAGGAGAAAAAAAAGTCCTCATGACATTGAATAGCTTCTTTCTTTATTAAAAACAAGTGTGTGTGTGTATGCACACACATTCATTCATAAGCACACACATTCTAAACACGTAAATACACAAAAAGGGAAAGGAGACACAGTGAGAGAATGAAAACTTAGGAGGACTGGCAACTGTGCTAGTAACTGAAAATATAAAATCTAATGAAGGATAGTCTCTGCATTATAAGATCGGAGTATGATTAGGTGGACTGTGAAGTTGGATGTCAATGGGATAGTGCTGTCATAAATATCTGTGAATGGTACAAGGAGAGCCCCAGGATGAAACCGAACTGTGTGTGATATGTATCTGCCTTACAAGAGATCGCTGAGTTAATGAGAAAACACATTAAAAAATATGCATAACACTGAAGTCTAAAAGAGGAAGACACTGGGTTTGGACCAGGGTACATAATATGCAGAAAATGAGACTAGAGATGCAAGAAGGGTTAGGATCCAAAACAGCCGATAGGTACACACTGATGGTCAAGCAGATAAGACTACAGGACATAGTCCTCATATACTCCAAGGACCCAGGTTCAAGACCCTCAGCCAGAGGGAACAACAAAGATGAACAACTAATTAAATACTTCTCCTTTTCTACAGTCAGCCTGACTTCATTACTGCCTGCACCTTTCTTTAAAAAAAAATTGAAATCAGAGGAAGTTTTGAATAACATTTTTTTTCATTTTAAGTCTATTTCTCTGATGAGATAAAAAAGATTTTTGTCTCAAGATAACTGTAAGATATATAAAACACTGTCAGAAAATCCTTGCAAATGTCAATGCTAATATATGTAGCATATAGATACCTGAAGGTGAAAAAATGATATAAAAACAAAGGAATACCAGAAAAAACTATTTTAGGAAACAGTTACCAGATAATTGAGTCTAGAGACCTTTGTGTGGGGATATGACAAGCAGGCCCTCCTGAATAATAACATGAGTGACCCCTCCTATTACAATTACTGTCATCACCATTTTTTATGTGCTAGGTATACATGCTATGTTTTCTGCCTAATATTTTTGCACATTACTTCATTTAATCTTTCCAACAGATCTAAGAGTAGGCTTTATTAAAGACATTTTAGAGATAAGCAACCTGAGAATTAAAGGAGCTAAATAACTCACCTCAAGTCATACAGTTTCTAAATGGAAACCTGTCTTACATCAAAATCTGAGCATTTAAATGAAACAAAGGAAATTGACCCACATTCTGGTCTAAGATGAGCAAGGCACTTGTCTCTTTCATGTTGAGTGACTACAGACTCTAAGACAACATAGAAACGCTACCTGAGATGATATAATTAAGCCATAGAATGAAATCAGACAAACTAATGATCAAGAAGAAATCGCCTCTATGGGGAAAGAGGAAGCTACAAAAAACTGTAGAGACTTTATCCTTCATCTATCTAGACTTGGCACTGACTAATTCAGGGAAGGGCAAGGGTTCTTGAGACAGCATTGTTAATGACAATGACACCAGCAAAAGTGACTGCCACCATCTGTTTATGGGTTACATATTATGCACCCAATCTGTACCGGGTTCTTTACACATGAGCTAACTAGTATGTAAAGAAGGAACATGACTTACCACTGGTTATCCCATTCCCCAAATTATTATCTTTAGCAGAACTGTCTTCCACATCTTACTATGGGGAATACCTGAATAACCCTGTGAAATTTGTTTTTTAAGTTGATACATAAACTTACTATATTTTTTGTTCCCTGTCTTGATGAAGTCTTTCTGCCTTCTAGAGTAGTGCAGAAGATGGATTGGGAGGGGACTTAACTCAACTAGTCATAGTATAATTGGAGCATTAGATGAGGGTACACATAATCACTTCAATAACAAGTGTGATGTTTTCAAGTTGCAAAATTCTCACATGGCTGGGGGTATGGGAGATATTCAGCAAAGACTTATTATTAAATTGATGTTAGTGCATGTTTCCCAGGTGCCCTGATGTACAGAGATGAGCTCAATTATCTGAAACTCATTGCACGAAAATTTAAATTCACAAAATAGAGACTTTAAGGAATAATTATTCTCAAGAGAAAAAGTAATTTTCACACTACACAAGGATTTCTGTAACTAGCAAATTCCCCCCTAGTGTATTTCAATTAGATTTTCACTTATAAAAGGAAAAATAAATCAATTTACAGGCAAGTTTGCAGCAACACGTCTATTACATAAAGCAAAATACAGTAGCATCAGTTTTCAGAGATTCGAGCAACCTACTGGGCTGACAACCACATAGGAAAATAATGCATCCTGGTAGATGACATACAAAGTATTTTCAAGTCTCTAGTTGATTCAGTGGATGATAAGTTCACCAGTAGTGAGAATTCAGTGCATGCCAGTAAAACTCCCAAATTCCTGCTGATGAACTCCTTCTTTTATAATATATATTCCCTACTGCTGTTATCTGAGAACAAGCTACACTGGCTTCTTTCATCTTGGACTTATCTAGACATCCAGCTGTTTGGC
Organism: Solenodon paradoxus; assembly: GCA_004363575.1. Classification (NCBI taxonomy): domain Eukaryota; kingdom Metazoa; phylum Chordata; class Mammalia; order Eulipotyphla; family Solenodontidae; genus Solenodon; species Solenodon paradoxus. The sequence goes on from RJWH01000029.1 coordinate 321,344, forward strand.
TGATAAGGAGATTACTAACTAAACTTCTAACTCAGCCAGGTGGTAGGTGGCCATGTTTGACCTGAAATATTTTCAGCTCTTTGGATTAACGAAGCTGAAAAATGGAATAAGAAACACTTTTCCCTCCCCATTTGTGAAGGTGGTGTTTATTCATAAATAGAAACTTTTCAGAATTTTGATGACATCCATGCATAAAGTAGCATCTGATCAGTTGCATAGAGAACATGAAATTTATTGAAAATATAAAAAGCAATATAGCTTTGAAAGAAATTGTTTTTTGTCCTTGAAATTATGAAAAAACTAAAGAAGATTTTCACGTTGAAAACATACATACATATACATATACATATATATATATATACATATACATATATATATATATATATAACACATATATATAGGTATTCCTTCCCCGAAACCCTCTAGCAAAAAGATAATAGCCAACCTAACCTATAAGGGATGGTTAGATAAAAGATACTCGACATAGTTAAATACCACAGGGTACAGCACTTAGAGTGAAATAAAATGACCTGTGTTTTTGAGTTTTGGGTTTCCCCAGGACTATATCAAGGACCTGGATCTCTTTTTAACCTCTCAGGACCTCCCTTTCCTCAGGTGCAAAATAGAAACCAAAGATTCTACCTTCTGTGATATCCAAGTCATGACGTATTAGCTATCACACAGTTCTGTGGTCATTTGTAACATCTCTTCTCCCTTAATTATTTTATGTCTAACTGATAAGCATCCCTGAAAGTATATTCTGTTTTAGGGATTTTTAGCAATTATAAAACAGATTATGATAAATGCTATCAAGCATCCAAACTGAACTAATATTAAAACATAGTTCAGTATTCTGTGTCAAGTACTGTCCTAATTGCTCAAGAAGCATGAGAATGAACATGTTTGGGTTCACTCACAAGCTACAGTATACTTATAAAAATGATCCTGATTTTCCAGCCCTCCTTCCAACTCACAAGCTACAGTACACTTATAAAAATGATCCTGATTTTCCAGCTATACCGTTTGTAATATAATTTTGTAGCTCTTTCTAGTAAGAGATAGAATAGATTTCTTTATCTGGGATGACTCGTGAGCTAACCATGAATAAAATGTGATGGATGTGATGGTTGGTCACTTCGGTCCCTCTGCCTCAGGAGACCTTGAATATATTTATTATTTTGAACAGCTGCCACTGCCAAAAATAGCAACTTGGACTAGCCTACTGGAGGATGGGTGCCACATGGAGAACAGCCCACTTCTACTGGCCAAGGTCCTTCTAGGCTAGCTACAATCAGTTAAGAGAGTCCAGACTAGATGAACATAGCCCCATACTCAATTTAGGACTGAATTTAAATACATGACTGAGCATAAACTATTCCAGAGAAAAAATTGTTCCATAGACTCATGAGCAATGTTACAAATGGGATCAACATTTGAAATGCAGTTATACTAACAAATAAATTGATGTGGTAGGAATAAAGGTTTACACAATGGAGGCAAAATGTAAATTATAATGGGGCACAACAAACGGAGAGGTTATTGATGTTCTGGAGATTTAAGGAAGATTTTTCAATGTGATCCCATTAGAACTGAGTCTGAAAGGGCAGAAGATGTTGAGAAATGTGAGTTTTCCAAATTTAAGGACATTTTCTGACATGCTTAAATATCTGCAAGATTTGAAAAAGGAGCAATTTGAATAACAGAAAAAAGATTGCATTTAAAAATAAAAGAATACACTGGTAATACTATGGCAGCTTCAAAAGGAGAGAGAAGGAAGGAGGGAGCCTACTGAAACCTGTTCTGATAATCATTCATTTAAAAGAAAATGGAGAGTTCAACAAGAGAAGCAGTTAAGGGGATAAAGAGGAAGAGATAGATTTGAAAAATAGCAAAAAATAGAATCTGCAGATGGAATTGTTGTTTGGTCATAATGCTGAAACACCCAGCATAAAAGTAGTAGATTGTAGAACTGAGAATTCACTTCTTAGAAGCCCACTGTGTCATTTTGATGTACACTAACAGAGATGATGCTTATTGAAGTAGTGCTTAATCGAGCTTAAACTATGTTTAGAAGTTGGAAGACTCCTACAAAAAAAAGAAAGATGAGAACTAGAAAATGACATTAATTTTAAATACTGATTAAACACTGTGTATGTATGGAGACTTACCAGCATTTGTGTCTGTTATCTTATTCAAAATTAACAAGCTTAAACAAGGAAATTGAGACCTGTGGGATTGTGTGATTTGCAATTAAATAGTGGCAGCATTGTGACTCAAATTTAGGAGTCCCTGATTTTAAATTCTGTGTTTTCTGCATGCTATTTTACACCCAGAAAAGATGGTAGAGTCTAAGGGAATTTGAGGAATTTTAATGAATCTTGAAAACAACTTGTAAATCTCCTGCAATTACAGACATAAATCTCAAAGAAAAGAGTCAAATAAGGAAACAATATTTTCCTCAGATACAATTGAGAACTTCAGGACTAAAAAGTCTTCTTACAAGGGTAGGAGTGTTGGAGGAATTTACCACCCTTACAATAACTAGGAAACTAAAAACAGAGATAATATTTAAAAGGAGTAGCTAGGTACAACAAGATTGTAAACTTAATTGTAGTGCTGATCCCCTTTGTGTCGTCTTATTAAGCATCCAGGAAAAATCCTTTATCGCAAAAGATTTCCAAGGCTGTGACCTTTTCCTTCTCTCCATTTCTATTTCACTTAAATTATAACCCTGAAGATTTCAAAGGGGCACTCTCAGCAGTCTGATAGATTGCCGCCCCTCTCTAAGTAAAGAAAACATTGATTGCATAAAGAGAGAAAATATAAGAGACACCCCTGTAGGCATCTGTGAAACCAACTTTGTACTTATGCAAGATTTTTCTTTGTATTTTTTATCATTTTGAAAATGAAAGATTAGTGTTAAAATCATTAATTTCTGGAATAATATCTTGTGGTGTTATTTTAATCAGTAAAGCAACTGTGACTGTGATGGTGGCATTGTTAGTCTCCATTCATTCTCTCACATCACTTGGTCTTGAAATGAATTCAGGGCACAAAGGAGAAGGGAATTTGGTTTTTGAGTGAAACGGAAAACTCAACCTGGGCTTTGAAAATTAAGGCTGGTAGTTGATCTCTCTTAAAACTGTACTAAAGTTTTGCAAACAGGCTCAAAAAAATTTAACATACAAACTTGAATAAATGTATGGATGTATGTATGCATTTTTAATGTTATGTAGGCCGGTAAATACAGTTGACATTTTATGTTTATGTTAGCTCCAAAATGTTAGGTGGACTGAAGATACCTCGGTCAGAGCTACGCCAATGCTGCCCAATAAAGCCCAACTACTTAACATGGCAACAGCACCTGTGTGAAAGGCTCTTGTCTTTCTCTTACCTTGTTCCCTCATATCAGATACTTGAAAATATTTTTTTTTTTCCTTTTGTAGAGTGTGGTATTATCTCTTCTACAGCAGTGGATCACTACCTTCTATCCCACCTGTCTTCAATGCTCTTCCTTCTCTCACCAGATGCTGTGTGTCTCAGAAATTCCAGGTTCCCTCTTCATGGACTCCATCCTGGTTGCACCATTCATGCTGAGGGTCCCTATGTTTTCTTTACTAAACTTGCTCACACCAAAGGATTGCTTAATTTCTGATTATCTTTCCCACTGGGCTACTAAATCTCGAAGAACAAGGACAGGTTCACCTTGCTAAACATATAGCCTTGGTTTTTAGCACAGGGTCTAAAATCTTAATAAATATTGTGGAAAATAAATGGATGAAAGAAATCAATGTCAGTGAAAGTCAGTATTGAAAAATGGTTGATGATATTAAACGAACACGTTTTCAACTGCCTGTTTCCTAAACTCTAAAGACAAATCAAATGGGTAATTTCTTTTTTCTTGATCTCAATTTGAGCATCTGTGGGCTGTATAAGTAGATGCCTAGTTGGTGTCGCATAAATAAATGGAGCTGTGAAATTGAATGGAGAGTGCCAATCTTTAGAACAGATTCATCAAGCTTAATCCTAAATTCCTCACTCAGTAGCTAAGTGGTTTCATTGCTCATATTCCTTATTTATAAATAAAGCTAGCCATAGTTAATAATTATGAGTTATATACCAATAAATTTGTTTAATACTTGTTTTGATGCATTTAACTTTAATGTAGAAAGATAGTCAAAAATTTGATGGTACAGTGTAGATACTTTGTAAAATTCAGCAACTGTAGCTGTAGCTGACTATAATGTTAAATGCAGTAAAACATTAGAAGATGAATTAAATCAGATGCACGTCTTAGGCTCAAGAGCTCTTAAACTACTTAGTAGTGAAATCATTATATAAAGAATAATTTGCAAAGAAAACTTTTGAGATTTACATTGACTATGAAAATTATTGGAGTGTACATGGCTTTTGTCCTGGGGAAAGTGGATCACAACAAGGTTAGAATTTTAATTTTTTTTTGTAGTTATGAGTGCTTGAAAAAAAAACTAGCTTCTATAAAGGTCAATTCCTTCTATATCATAAGTTACTCTGTAGGACTATAGTATGGTTAAAATTCAGCAATACACAGGAGGACACTGAGCTGACATGCACTGATATTCCAGCACCTGTAAGAGTCCAGGTACTTTGAAATGTATATTCATGATCTGGGACATAATTGATACTTAATAGAGACTTTCATAAATTAAACAATAGCAGCAAAAACACTGGCATGGAAGGAACTTTTAAATTTGTTTGAAGGATGAGGACATTCAATAAGGAGTTATGAAGCAGAATGGGGATTGTAACAAATTCCAGTTGAGGACAGATTGTAAAGTGAAAGGACAGACAGAGGAAATCCCAATTATAGCAAGAGGGTGGTGGAGCGACTTGTCCAGTATCACACAACTAGTCAGGGTGGATCAGAGTCTTTTCATTGTATCAAATAACCTCGGAAATAAGGCCACAGTTGATGTTCAAGTCATCCTGAGTGTTAGCAATATTATTTCGATTGCTATTCACAAGGAAACCTGGAAAGTGGAACTGAGTACCTGGCGTGTGCTAGGTGCTGAGGTGGGACACTGGATATGTGAATTTAAGTCATTCTTAGAGAAAAACATGGTATGTCATATGTCACAAATACTTTAAATCTTTGTAGAGGTAAGAAGATAATACTATTAATAATCTTTCTAATAACCATACAGTACTTGCTATTAGAAATCACCAGTATATGATCTATAAATAATGATAACTTCATGTAGTTGAAATCAATATTCTATGTGCTTAGACAAACAAAATTCATTTATTAAATCTTCATAGCAATCCCAGCCAGTTGGTACTATTATTATCCTCATTTAAGAGTAAAGAAACTGACCGACATTTCAATAGACAATTTGGGTTATTTAATCAGAGCTCAGGAGAGAGGTGTATTCTAGAAATAAAATTGGGAAAGTCTTGAGTGTCAACAAAGGAATGGAAGCATGAGAATACTTGGGATTTCAGTGGGTTTAAAATAGAGCATAGAGAATTAAGATGAATTTAGAAATGTAAGGGAAAGGTCACTAATATTGCACAAGGCATACTTATACTAAAAATTATCTGAAATTTAAATATGTTCTAACTTTTATTTTGCTAAGTCTAGAAATCTTCTTTGAGCAAACAAAAATTTATCATGAGTAGAAATATAGAAACACCCATGTGGTGAGTGACTTGTCCAAAACTTAGACACATATACTTGCGAAGATTGGGATTTTATCTCTCGTTCTTCCCCTTGCTACATCACATTTTGTGTGCACTTTTCCATGTACATATCCTGGAAATGACTTTGAAAATATGTTTGTAAAAAATATTAATGTGCTTGTGTACATATAATTCACTTTGTACTTAGAAGCATAATGAGATGGTAAACATGGCTTTGCTTCTAGGACAATCAGTTGTTTTATTTTATTTTTCATAATAAAATATCACAGAAGCATAAACATCAGATCTGATGATATTTAAATGCTGCGGTAAGGAGAGAGTTGTCACATAAAATCTCAGATGTAATTGCTGAAAGGCAGTCCCCTGAATCTTTATTCCAAGCTCTGGAATGGGGAAAAATCATTACTTTATTTATCCTACATTAAACTTGCATTTGCATTTATTCTATTCTGACCCTTTATGAAGCAGTAGGGAATTAGAGACAGGCAAAATCAAGACCTCAGAAACTAACAATCTAATGGGGATAATGTAAGCCTTATAGAAAGGTATTAGAAGCAATTACAATAATGAATATATTTTTGTAAAATGGAAGAAATTATACAAATGTGATTCTTTGGTAACTTTTCAATAACCCCTTAAAATATTGTCCTTTCTTCTTATCCTATCTTTTGTACTGAACAACCTTCTATAACAGATTTGCATCCAGGTTATCCTTTTAATTAAAATTCTTTGAAACTGCTCATTACCTACAAAGTTCACACTTTGTAATGTGACAGAAAAAGGCATTCGCAAACTAAACTCATCTCTTCAAACTGATCTGCCACCATGCCTGTGCACTGATTACTACCTCTCCCTGCTTTTCCACACTTAGTGAACTTCTTTTCATGTTTAAAGGCCTACTCAATTTTCTCTTACCCTGCGATTCCTTTCCTCAGTTCTCCAAGGTAGAAAGAATTAATCTTTAGCACATATCCTTTCATAAAACGTGCTATCAAATTCTTTATAGAATTATGATAATTTGTGTATCTTTCTCCCTGAGTACATGTGTTCTACTTAACTTCCAGGGGCCAACATGGAGGCTGGCACAAAATTGCAAAATCTTTCATAATTGATGTTTTTTGAATAAAGTATATTGATTTATACTTATTGCATAAAAATCCAAATGGGTTGGTTAATTAGACTTGATAATTGTAATGTATATAAGAATAATTATATGCTGAATTGATTGTATAGCACCTCTAACATGTATCGATCATTTACTGTGTGCCAAACCCTCTACTAAATGCCGCACATGAACTCTAATTTTGTTGTCACAACAGAACTGTGACTTCTAAGTTAGATATTTTCATTAACCTATGCTTGCAAAGAAGGAAACTTAGACTTAAATTGTTGAAGTAAATTGCCCTTGGTGATATACTTATTAAGTGGGAGAGTTAAATTTTAAATCTAGTCCTATCTGACTCTAAAGTTTGTGCCAGTCCTGTAACAATCTGATGATAAGTTTATATAAACAGAGAGATACAGAAACATAGGTATGTATATATATACACGCACATATATACATATACATACATAGTTTGAGCAAGCAGTAGAGAAATATAAGCATGTGTAAGAAACATATCATGTATAAATTACAGGAATTATATATATAAGTATATAAATGTATATATATATCAGAGACTCTTACCAAATAAATGTATTGTGAATATATATAACTATATTAAAATGTGCATGCAGTATGTTATAAATGCAAGCAGAATAAATTAATATCTCTGTCTTTCTACCTTTAAATTCTATGCTTTGTCCACCAACCTAGTATTTTGTTATGACAAAATAAGCTTTAGGAGAATAAATGAGCAATGCTTATATATATATATACACTTTCCAGTAGTGTATAATTTTATATTCACATACATTTATTTCTTTTTAAGCATTACGCATAGAGGATATGAAAGATTCTTCAGGTTAAGAAATCTATAGCAAGTCTTCCTGAGTGTACTCGCTAGCAACCCAATGGCTGTCATCCTCATGTGGTGGAGACGTGTGGACCACTATCAGTAAGTGTTAATTTGCCAGTCAAGTTGGGACAAGGACACTACGATAAAGCTTTGCTTTCTTAAAAAATATACAATCACAGCTGGAATTCAGGCACTTGCTTTTATTACAAAGGCAAAGATATGCAACAAAAATGTCCTCTGCTTTTGCTTCTGTTTTTGCTGCCCTTTGCTTTATTCTCCAGTTTGAGGACTGATTGTCTTGTGTCTGTCCTCTTACTAACGTAGCAAGGTGGATATGCTAACATGGCATGGGTTAAAGTTCCCTTTGCTCTCTTCGCACCCCAGTTAAGTCTTTGACAGTTTCTGGGTATGCAATAAGAGTTTTGAAGCTCGAAAAACATGGAACGTAATCAGGATTCTGTTACTTGCTTTGAGTGACTTGAGCAAGTTTCTTATTCCTGTGTTCCTCAGTTTCCCATCTCTAAAATGGAATTACATTTACATGATAGACACTGCAGGAAGATTAAACGTAAGTGTCTATATCTGAATGATGCAATGAGGACAAATGGTCCAGATAACCAAGTAAAATTAAAGGAAAGATTTAAAGCAGCAACAGTATAGCTACTGGAAGAGACTATAAATAGACAAACAATTCTAACAAGTAGCTGCATGATGGAGCATGGGTGAAAGTGATGAATAAAGAAGACAGAAGAATGTAGGAATTAGTAGCTGTACAGAAGAGAGTAGTTTGCCTGGGAGAGAAAGCCTGTCATAAAGTATACCTAAACAGTAGAAGTCCAAATTGCAGTTAGAAATCCAAAAAGATGTTTCAAGATGAATGGAATGGAGTTTAAACAATAGACAGAATGATTAAAGAGTTAGATGATATTAGTGACATGGTAATTTTTGAAAATGTTCCTTCTGTATCTAAAATAAAATAAAAGCTTCAATAAAATATTAAAATAAAAAAATTATTTATGTACTGTTTACTATGTATCAGGCACTGTGCTAAGTTCTTTGAGGCATTCACATGTAATCTTCACAACAAAACTATCTGGTACAACTTTCATGAACATTTAGCAGATGAAGAAGTGAAGCACACAGAGCTGAAAGGTCCAAGAATACACACATAAGAAAAAGGTGAGAACTGCTCTATTTAAGAGAATATGCAATTGTTACGCTGGAAAGTTATGGGAATCTAGATAATCTTTCCATAGGGGGAAAAAACAAAACAGAACAACAGATTTATAAATTTGATTAAATCAAGAAAATCATAATAATATTATTTACACTTAGAGTGGTAATTACCAGTAGTGTTAATTAAATGATTAAAAATACAGGAAGTAGACAGGGACAAGGAGAGTACAGAGCAATGCAACTAGAGAACTCTTAATTTCTGGTCTAAGCATCAGATAAGGCATGTGTGTTTATAAAAAATATATATACCTATGTACATATAAATTAACCCTACACTTACATATACACATATATATGCACACATTCATTCACATATACATTTGTCTGATTATGTTTTTATGTATCATTATATATCATACATATGTATATAATTGTACTTACATTGTGCTAAGCATGGTATACAACATATATGTAATATAATCCTCACTACAAATCTCAAAATACTCCATGTGATGGATACTGCCATTCATTATATGGCTGAGGAAGTGGAGACTCAAGTTAATTAAGGGACAATTCTTAGGAACAGAATGTGAATTTGAACCCAGTCTATTTTAATCATTCTTCTGTTCATACTCTTTTCACTATTCCACTTAGTGGGGTTATGCAGGTGGACTTTGAATTGCTCAGTGTGCTGTCTCCTTTTACTGACCCCAAAACTGAACTCTTCTTGCTGGCAAGTGGCAGAGGGACTATATAGAGTCTCATCACCAGGGCTTGCTGATAGTGACATTAATTCAGAAAAAAACCAAATACTGCTGATATTGCTTCTATAACTGAGGATTAAAAAGTTAAAATGTAACAACAGAAAAACAAATAATTTCTTTAAAAAATGGGCAGAAGATCCAAATGAACACTTCTCAAAAGAAGCTTACAGATGCCTAATGGCATATGAAAAGATGTTCCACATCTCTTTTCAGGGAAATGCAGATTAAAGCAACAATGAAATAACACTTCACACCTTTGAGAGTGGCTACTGTACAAAAAAAGAAAAAAGAAAAAAGAAAAAGCCAAAAGTCTAAAATCAACAAATGTTGATAAGGATGCAGAGAAAAGGGAATCTTTATACACGTTAGTGGGAGTGTAAATTGGTTCAACCATTTTGGAAAATGGTATGGAGATTTCTCAGAAAACTTTCCCAAAAATTCATACTTCTAGAGATGCTTAAAACAATAAACTAAGTGAATTTACAGAAGCAACAGATCAGAAGCAGATGTGTGCCAAAGCAAATACGATTCTGTGTTACAATGATCTCCCCACCTCATACAACAGAACAGGCAGCATATAAGCACTCTACTCATCTCTTACCCTTTGAGAGATACTGGAGTGGCTCAAAAGTCTGTTTCTTCATCTGGGTGGTGGTTACAAGGGTATTCACCTTCTGATAATTCATTAAGCTACATAGCAGTTTTATTGTTTTGTTTTTCTCTGTTTGTGAAATAGTTTACACTAAAATTGTTTAAAAATGAAGAAAAGCAAAAACAAAGTCCCCAAATAGTGAGTGGTTTATCATTTTAAAATTACATAAAGGGCAAATAACATAAGAAATACAATTTAAAAGTAAGAATTAATTTAGAGACAAGCTTCCAACTATCCTCACATCTTGGGAACATGAAAACATTTATGAGGTGTATCAGACTGTGGTCTGGATTTACAGTTACTCCATGTTTCCCAACTGTTCAAGAACAGAAGGTCAATATCTTAAGCCATTGGTGAACTATTTGTGGCACAACTATTGAAAATGACCAAGGGCTATTAAAAAAAAAAAACATGACTCAGGCTGGAACTTTCACTACTTATTATATGACTTCTAACTTTTTTGATGAGAATGCACACACACACACACACACACACATACACACACACACAATCCTGGTATGACTATTCATTTAAAGAATGGAAAATCTAATGCCCAGTTGTCTGTCTTTTTCAGGCATATACAAAGGACAGAGAGAACATGGACAGATATATCTCACCTATAATTGAGTTTAGCCAGAGCAGAGGTGCCAGCTATCTTTGGATCTTCTCCTGTCTCCAAAGCTCTGTTGAATGATTAAACTTTGATTGACTCCATCTCTTTTATCTAATTGATAAGGAAACTGGGATTTAGTTAAGTGTTGTGAGGACTTTATGAAAAATATGTGGCAGAGACATAGAGACAGCACTGGATTCAAAGATCACCGTCCTTCAAGAACATTTTCTACAATACCAATAACTAACTGAGGACAAACTAGTATAAAATATATCTCCATGAAACTATAGGAATCAATAGTTTTATATAATTTTTGACCTGGAGGGTTAGAGCCATCTAAAGATCTAGGAAAACTTTCAACTTTGACCACCTGCTAGAATTTTTAGCTTTCAAAAATATACTCAAAATGTAACCCCACATGAAGTAAATTAGAATCTCAGAGGGTAGGACTTAAGCATAGATATTTTAATAGTGAGTTAAATAAGTTAATTAAAAATATATAAATAGAATTTTCAAACATACATAAAAGTTGAGAGACAACAAAAACAGTTCTTAAAGAACAAAATGGTGGTTACCAGAGTTAAAAACAAAGTAAAATGGTAGGGATGGGTGAAAAGTTAATTTGATAATGAGAATGGTACTAAACATCTGATGGTGGGGACAATATGTACAACTTCATTGTGGTGTGGAATTGTATTCCTAATGTGTAAATAGTATTACAAATCAATGGTAAATAAAACATTTGGAGAATAGTGAAACTTCTTGACTTTGCTTCAACAATTGCTGACATTTTGCTAATCTTCTTCCGTCTAACATTGCCATGCTTAAATCTTTTGCTTGAGTATTTTGAAAGAAATACAAAGAATAATTTCATTTTAGTCATAAATATTTTAGTATAAATCCTTAACTTATAAGTAATTTTTAAGTTATACTCATCATGATATGTACTACCTCACATACAGTCAAGTTTTAGATACACAGATGGAACCTACTCTTCTGTTTTATAGACACGTTACTGCGACCCAGCAAAGTCAAGGGCTGTGGTGTAGATGATACATCTAAAATTAGTGTTCAGGTCTTCTGGTTTCTACTTAATTGCTAAAGAGGTGATCATCTTAACTTGCTCACCATAGCCAAAGTCTAAAGACAGCATTATAGAAATGAGATCCAGAGCTGACTTTGCCACTAGCGTGTCTTTGACAATAGTGAGATCACTTATAGCACAACTACTTCAGCATCTCTCAAGAAGAAACTGTCACTTTTCTGCCTTGCGTACCTCATTAAAAAAGAGAGATGACTGTTGCAAAGGGCAATCGAAAGCAAAGTTTGATAAGAAATAGAGCACATGGATATTAGAAGACTAATAGCAATTGAATTGGAAATTTCAAAATCATTTTTTACACCTTGGCTTCATTGTCTAGAGGGCTCAATCCATCTCACTTTCTCAATGATAAGGCTTAGTTGGGGCAGGTGCTACTTCCCTTAGAAGCCTTCAGGATAATGACTGCCAGGGACCTAAGAGGAAGAACGGAAGGAAAGAGGGGAAAGGTTGTGGTAAAAGACATTGGAGCTTTGGTGGAGGGCTCAGTATGAAATATAGATTGAGATACAATTCAAATATTAAAGAACAGATGTTGCTTTGTGAACAAACGAGAAAATAAATATCAATAGTTTTTAAGTTTCTATAGACACAACAAATATAGCCTATCCATTGATCAACTTTTATCTTTGTATTTACTTTTAATAATCATCTAAAAGGAAAAAAAAAAAAAAAGTCTTCCCTGATTACTCTTCTCCCCTGTTGACCAGATTCAACATCTGCCAGCTTTTGGGGGGAATTATTTCTTCATTATTCTAGAATGTTCCGAGTTAATCAATTTTGCTAAGACCATTGTGACAGGACATAATTATTAATCTGTTTGTTCATATGTTTATTCCAGCAGTATATAAGTTAGTTCTTTGAGTGAAAAAACTGTAATATAGATACACAATATAGGGTGTGGAACACTCAGGGTTATGTGGTCAGTCTGCCAAGCTTTAAAATCAGCTCCACCACTTTCAGGAGTGTGCTATTTAACTTCTTGATGCCTCCGTTTCCTCCTCTCAAAATTGGAGTAAGAGTAACCTTTTAGTGTTATTGTGAGGATTTAATTACTTAATAGTGAATATGAAGCACTCAAAACAGTGTGGGACATGTAGCAAACTGCTCTGTAAAGACTATTAGTACAACTTACTAAATATCAGGTGTCCACAGAGTTCTCATATCACCTGGCACATTGGGGAAAAAAAAAACATAAATGGCAAGTTTTTACTTCTTCCCCCAAAATTGAAGTATTGTCAGAATAAATGTAAACAAAACAAACGAAAACAAATCCTACAAATAAAACTTCTCCATACTATATGTAAGCTTAAAACCAGAGATCTAAAGAAGGTAGGAAAAGAAGTCTTCTTACAGCACCAGGGGAAAATAATGTGCTTTCCTAGAACCATGGGGGGTGGGCACGAAGCAGCTTTATTCATATATCACCATGGTACTAGAAAAAGAACAATGACCATAAAATTAGAAGACCTTAGGCAAGTACTTAGAACCTCTGAGATTTAAAATTTGCACTGCTAAAAAGAGAGAAATTCTCCCACCTGTGGTGAACAGCTTTTAGGACTCCAGAAAATATACACAAATTGCTCTCACTTTCATCAGAATGCTGTAGACTCTTAGTGGTAGTTATTATTGGTCATAGTATTATGATTATTATGATGGTTATCAGATGCTATGGCTGAATGTAGAAGACACAGTACGTAGTCTTTCTCCCTTAGGCTATTTTTCCATGAAATAAGGGAGATTGGACATGCTCTTTAGAAGGAACTGGCAAACCCTAGCAAAACATCAAACTGAGAACTGTGAAATAGTGTATCAGCCACATGAAGGCTAGGAGCAGAGTACCAGCATGATTGTAGGGAAAATAAAAGAGAGAGACCCTGTACACACTCAATTTAAATTGGTTTGATTTTTAGATACAGCATAAAATTCTGTTTTCCCCACAGAACAAGGATGAAGCCTGTGGTATTAGATTTTTTGTTATTTCCTGAGGCTGTCACAGGAATCATACTCTTTTAAAAAAGTTCTGTTTCTCTCTGTAAAAACTTAAGCTTTAAATAAACTTTAAGAAGAACTTTTTCTTCAGCTAATATTGTCATATAAAAAGACAAGAGTTTTCAAGATTAAAAGACAAAAAAAGGTTAAACATACAGGATTAAAATGACTTGACAGTGAATTAACACTGACTAGGTTAGGTGTTATCTCACAAGGCTAATGCTGTTATTACAGGCAATGTTTCAATAACACTGATGAACAAGATGGACTGAATTTGAAACAAATATATCCTTATTCTAAGAGGCTAATAATACATTACAGGACAGAATCAATTACCAGTTTCTGTCATTTTCTTTATGGATTTCAAACTCCTGGTATTTTCAGGCTTTCTAAATGAGTATTACTTTACAATGTGTCCTCATTGACCAAGTCTCTTGGAGTGAAACTTTTATTAAATTACTCAGCAGAGAGAAATATAACATACAAGGGTTTAAATCTACATAAATAAGGCATTTTTTACCAACTTGGAGCTATCCTTGCTCTAATAAGTCCCGCAGACTTCTGAAATGGATGGCCAGCATGATAGGCAAAATTATCATAAATGTTTTATAAAATTCTTAGAAGATAAAGAAATCCTGGGTTTTCCAGTGAAAGTGAATTACTGTGTTCTCAGGAGTATGCTAATATATAAATATAAATGAGTAACTTTTATTCAGTTAATATATTAATTAATATAGAGTATTTCACAGAAATAGAAAATAATACAAAGGAAATTTGGCATCTGCTAAAAAATGTACAGACTCAATAAATTTGATCTAGAATAGCTGTAGATGATAAAAAAAAAACTGTTTACAGAGAAAAATCACAATGATACCTGAGAATATCACTAAGATTCAATAGAGGTGAAAAAAAAAGAAGAGAAAAAATAGTTGATCCCATTGGAAATAAAATAAATAATGTTGGGCTATTAAATAAATTAATGTCCTAGTTACAGTGATTGGATTAATTTCATTTAATGGGAGTGTTGATAAATCCCCATATACATGGAAAGACTCATCCCACCATAACTCCAAAAATAGGTAAGTAAATAAATATCTAAATATGAGACTATTCTAAATTTTATAATACCTATGATCATAAGTCTCTAAGTGACAAGTTTTTTTAATCAAATATGGTCTTTAGATGTATGACACAGTCTGCATGATCTCTGAGAATTCAAATCCTGAAAGTTTGAGTCATCACTTAAAATCAGGTGTTCATGTAAAGCACTAGGTTTATGATCTCTCTTGAAATACTTGTTATGGAACTTCTAGGTTTCTGTTTCCATAGGTAATAATTAGCTAATGTAGAGAGGCTTGTCAGATTTTACATTGAGCATTCCTCTGAGAGCTACTGTTGATTATTCAGCACATATTGTCCCTGTAAGCAATTGTGTTTATGAAATCTAATCTGAATCCCTGAGAAATCAAGGCCCCAAGAGGCATCCTGGACCAGTCTATAGGACTTCTGTCTTTCCTAGAGAAAGGGCTATGTAATTGGACAAGACACACAGATTTTTGGATTTCCAGTTTCCTGGTTTGCAACAACCTAATCCACAGAATTATTAGGAGAGTCAAAAGACATAACACATAAAGATACCAGGCATAATATCTGGCTCATATCATAAGTGTGAAAGAATAGCCATGATAATGATTGCTAACTGAAAAGCTGTACTTAACGTTTAATTAGAGAAACAAATATACCTTATTGTGATGGTAGAACAATGCTACTGTGCTGTAATATATCGGTAATGCTGATGTGAGAGATGGTCTCTTCTCTGATCCAGGGATACTTGACCATAGGAAGATTACATATAAAACTCCATTGTTTGCATTTATGCCTATTTATACTCGTTGCTGTCTCTGGAGTGACATCTCATGAAAACTGAGCTGATTCAGTAGCTACTGAACACCAGATCACATTTTGAAATCCTCTTTTTAGTCTGAAAAGTGTTTTAATATATATTTTCTCACCTGCATAGTGTGTGAGAAAGTAACTCACTTAGGAAATATTTTGATTCATTAATAATGGTAATGAATGTAATTTTTGCAGTTACTATCACTTATACTTTGAAACTTCATATCATTTTATTCTGAAAAAGAATCAAAATTATAAAAGATGATAAAAATTTTAAATAAAGCTACTGGTCATATTTAAGGGTTGGGATCTGCAAACTTTATTATTTTAAAAACTTTCACAGTTCTGATATATAACATAAATAACATATCTCAACTTCAAAACAAAGTTGACAAAATCAAATCCTTTTTTTTTGGATTTATTGAATGATTTGTAAGCCTGTCATCTATGCATACATATTTTTTCCTATACAATGCACTTACATTTTAGATGTTACAGTATTTCATGTATGTTTTATAATCAATCATTGTGTTCTGAAAGTCTAACTCTGATCTCTAAAGAATGTTTATAAATCTTACTCTAGCTTTTCTACTTAACAGAAAAAGATTTATATGTGGTAGTATTTTCTCTAGTCTGAGTTGGTAGAAGTACGACTTTATAAGTCAACAAACTGAAAAGGCATTCCTTTAACCTCCTTTAGCTGATAGAGCCGAATCCTGCCTAGAAGAGACACACGCACGTAGGAAGTGCCACATATTTAGGACATCCAGATATCTCTCTTCCTTCATTAATAATACTTTGTTTCTACAGGAGGGTGCAAAAGAAATAATTATCTTACTTGTTGTAATTACATTACAGGCAGTTGTCCAAAGGACTATGTTCAAATTATAGTTCTGTCACATATTAACTGAGCAGTACTCCTAGGTCACTTATCTTTTTTATCCTTATCTGTAAGTTGAAGGACTTAATTATTGAATTTCTGAGGACCTTTTCAGGATTAATCACGTAAGAATCAATGATTCTACCATCTGTGCCAGATTTTTACAATGACTAGATCTTTCCAGAATTGCTCTAGTTGTCCAATCCTGTTGACATTCTGCAATAACAAGGATCATGCATTTTACATCCTTTGAAATCTATTTTGTGTACAACCACACATTCTTCACGAGGTAAATAGCCATTTATTGTTGCATGTTCATCCATCTACTCAGCCAGCCATTCATCATTTTCCCCTCCATCCATACCCTCACTTATTCATCCTGTTATCCAGCCATTCATTCAACAAATATTTGAAGAATCACCAGATATAAGAATGTCAGTGAGGCTTTCTGAGGAGGTACTGCAAAATATATAAACTGCATGAGATATAGTCTTCTTCTTAGAGAACATATGGAAACTGTGTGGTTTACTCTATCTGACAGAGGTTTTTGGGTCTGATCATTTGAACTCAAAAATCAATCTTAGGCCCAGGCCTCTTAACGTAACATGAGACAAAAACTATCTTATATCACTTCCAAGTTCATTATTCTCATAAAAGGATTTCCCTCTTCTTGCAGCCCATTTACTGAACAAGTCATCAGTCACTTCTCTCCTCATCACTACAATATTCTCGGGGCACAGTGTGTAACAGCTATCTGTCTTTGCATTTCAGCACACAGGACTTTTATCATGACTCTCCTCATAAGACCTTGTATTTTGAATTATTATATCAAGCTTTCATTAATCAGTGGATGGGAGGGAATGATATTTAGAGAAAATTGTTCATGTCAATCATTTTGCTAGGGACTGTATGCATATTATCTCACTCTATCCTGACAATAAAACTTTTAGTAGATAGATATTACTATCCTCATTTGATGAATGATAAAAGTAAGATTCAAAAAGTTTGGATCAATTTCTCATGTATAGTCTTAGATTCAGACATACTCCTATCTTCTCCATCCAAAGTCTAGAATTTTCTAAAATCATTTATCCCCAAGTCTGTATTTTTCAAAAATTAGAGAGAACCACTAACCTGTATTTCTGCAATATATATGATATGACTGCTTAATTTTCGAGACATGCTTCATTTCTGCTGGAATTTTAGAAATAATGACAGTGAATATATCATAATGTATTGGCTTTTTACAACCCTAGCCACCTAATTAGCTGAGACTGTGAGCATACCTATATGCCTCACTAGGATTCATTTGTGTTAAGCTTAGACCCATTTATGACTCAATAGCTTTATCCTGCCAAGTGAACTAGCATCCACTACTTACATATATTGCTTCATACATACAGTTAGTTCAATAAATTTCCACAACGTCCTAAGTGGTCAGTGTTAGTTTCATTATTTAGTAATAAGAAGACTACAATTTAGAATTTAAGTAAATGTCTCAGGTTATACAACTAGTAAATTTTAGAGCACATAGAGCAGAAAAATTGGCATTCTCCTCTACCAAACTCTGACCCTGACTTCCAAGCCTACTAATAATATGAGATTTCCCAAGTTTTTCTTCTTTATACATTCCAGCATGAACAAGTCTCATCATAATGTGTCACACCAGCACCCACTGTCACTGCTCTTCATGTTGGTCACTGTTTCTCCATCTAGAATGCTGCCCTGATAAACCACTACCATTGTCTAAGGACTTAGTAAATAGAGCTGTTTATATGATTATCTTATTTAATGCTAAAACTTCATAACAGTGTTTTCTGTCAGACACCATTGCCCCCATTTATCAAGTGAGAACACTGAGTAATCTGAGAGAGGTGAGATAATTTTCCCAAAGTAGAAAAAGTTCCTAACAGGGGCTTGATTTCAGGTCTATTGCAATCTGTAGGTCATTCTCTTAAATAACATCTTATGTTCTCATAAGGGAAAACTCAAATTTAAATAAAAATGAGGTGTATTCTCAGTGGATGTGCTGTGTCCAACAAGGAGAACAACACTGGCTTTGGTGGGAGGGAAGGGTCAAAACATCTTGCATATTATATTGCTTTGTGACCTCTCAATGGGCTACAAATGCATGAGCAAATACACAGCATACCTGTGGTATTAAAATGTCACGGTGAGGTAGGGGTTGTTAGAAAACATAGTGCCTAAAAAGATTTCTGGAAAAAGGAATAATAATAGCAATAACAATAATAATAATAATAAATAGTAATAATAATAATAATAACAAAAAGTTGAGAAATACTGTTAGTCAAATATTGATTCATATTTTTTAGCTGCAAAATAATTTATTCTTAAGTCCTCATGCAAAGAATTTTAAACAACAAAATGAACACTGTCAACACTGTGGTCTTTAATAAGGTACTTAGTTTTGTCATCAAGTTGATTGTTATAATATGATATGCAATATAATTATATTATTATAATGGTCTTTAATAAAAGAGACTGAATGATTATATGATTATGAGAATATTCTCCAGGTAGATGGCACACAGAAAATTCCTAAGGAGTCTCTTGAACATATCATTCCATCTGCCTCCAAAGTATGTTAAGCTTTTCTCTGGTGAATTCTTTTTCATCAATAAGGACTCAAATTAAAAATTATCTCCATAGGCAAGCATTGCCTGATTCTTTCCAACCAAGTCTCAGGTAAATACCCCTGCTATTTTGGGCATAACATATATTGTATTTGTACTTACTTGTTCAGTATCGATTCTCTTGACAGCCTATAGATTGTGAGGATAAAACCTATTCCTACTCACCTTGGAATAAGTACAGTAACTGCTTATGATTGGAATTAAATAATCATTTGATCACTTTGCCATTGATTTTTTTTTGACAGAAAAATAGAATCAACACAGTAAACAATATTTGAACACTATCCATACGTGAAACATTGATTACACACTAGAGAGACAAAGCTGTGGAAGACTGGGTTTGTCTTTTTTTTTTTTCCCAAGGACTTGATAGAGTATTTAGAATCAGATAATGAATCTTTTTCAGATAGTAAACTCTTTAAATTAAATTCATAATTTAAAATGTTTTAGTGACCAGTATCACATCTGGATTAAATAATAAGCTATTGCACAGTGTAATTAATGATCTATTTCCATTTTACAAATCAGAGATCTGCAACTGACCGAAGACATATGTCCTGCCTATGATCATACAGGCAGATGGCATGTGAGAACCAGTCCTCAAATCCATAGTCACCCAGAAAGTGAATCAGACTGAATACCACCAAGACTGAAGGCTACATGTTGCTAAGAGTGTTTTTGGACCTGAAGAAAAGTGTATCTTTTGCCAGATTTATGGAGTCTTCCTGCATGAAAGACATTCATTTTAAATGTGTCTTAGGGTGTCAACAGGTACTATATAATTGATCAAGTATTTGGGGAGTAAAGTGACTAAACATCATCCCAAAGGAAGGTTTAGCATCAGAGAATTATCCTTCTTCGGCTTCTCTTGACAAGGGGTATAAATCAGCAAGTGAATGCATCTGTCTTGCTTGTGGAAATTGCAGCTTTATAAATAAAAACACTAATCTGTGCTGCTGCGGACCAGTTCTTGCTGCCAGTTCACCACTGAAGCTCCTCTCCCATCAGCCCAGGGAAAGTTCCCAGGTGTTGAATAACTCTTATTCTTTTAAATAGAATGTCAGTATGTATTATAAAACAAACACTCATTTAGAGCATTAGGCAAATATAGAAACATACAAAGAAAAATTAAAAGTTATAATCTTGCTATCCTGAGACAGGATTCATTAATATTTTTAAATATTTCTCTCAATCTATTTACGTATATGTGTTTTAATTGAAATAGTTAAATGCATAGCTATCATAGATAGCTCATAGATAATGACATTTTCAGTTGCTATTATAAATTTTATGTAAAATATGTTGTCTTTACATCCCATTATGTTGAAAAATGCTGATTCTTTAACTCATTTTCTATTTGAAAAATTATTAGTAGATATTATTTCCCAAAATTTAATTTTTCAAATTAATATAGGGATGAGTATCAGTATCCAGAGTGCCTTTTATTTGGTTCTGCACTTATTTCCTACATTCCTTCAGTCAGCAAATATGGAACTTGTTCATAAACAGGAATATGTTAAGCACTGTAGATACAAAGAAAAATAAAAAGTCATGTTACCATGGAGCTTAAGTGCTATAGTATCAATGAACTGCCTCCAGGGTGAAAGCATCAGCACAAATACAGAGGTTTGTTGAGGAGAACAAAGATGGGGAATTTACTCAGAGGAAAGACTTCCTGGAGCAAGTGGTACTCACAGAAAAGAAGTTAGATTAACATGGAAAGGAAAGACTAAATAACCAGGATCCGGAAATTATTTAGTTTTATGTCTGGCTACTATAATTCAAAGTGAGAAACGAGAATGATGAGACTAGGGAAGTAATACACACAGGATTCTAAACATAAATTTTGTTTTTTTATAAATTGACCTTCACCTTGATGGCACTGTAGAACTACTGAGGCATTTTAGCCAAGAAAGTGATACCATGAGGTTTCTTTAAGACTCCCAGAAGTTGAACTACTGGGGCAAAGATGATGCATATTTTATTCATTGAAAACACATTTTCCAGAAAAAATCTTTTCCCTTCCAACTGCATTTTATGACAACACCCATTCTGGCTGGGATTAGCAGTGTTTATCATTTGCTTGAAACTATTCACGTTCTAGATGATGTACTCTGTGGTGTTTTACATGCATTTATGTGGAGGAACCTCACAACAATTTTTTAGGACTAGGTCTATCACTCCCCTTTAATACAATTTCCTCAATATTTCAAATAAAAAAATCATTTTCTCACAACAATAGAAGGAATAAATGACTAGACTGAGATTCAAACTTCAGTAAGTCCAGGTTTTAAGGTTCATCTCTCTCTTAGGATGCTTCGACACCTTCTAACTCATTTTAGATGCACATAATCCTGTTGGAATATGATTTCAACAGTCACTAGGTTTATTTATGCAAAGTATTTAACTTTTCTTAGGGGAGCCATTTACTAAGAAAGAAGAACAGCAAAGACTGGATGATAGGAGACAGGTTTAGTTACAAGTGGGTGGTGTATTTACACAATACTCTATCTTCCCTGTTATCACTTCAGGACAATCTGTCTCCCCCAGATTAATGTGAGCAATAGATCAGATGCTTTGGTTCTGCAGAGTGCCTAACCTCAGGACATAATAAAAGTAAATAACCTAAGCTTAGAAAGAGGCTTCAGTCTTCCTCCTCAATGACATCAGATTGGAATAGAAGAAAAATTTTTTTTTCTCTGTAGGCATTGTTCTGGCTCTCTCTCTCTCTCTCTCTCTCTCTCTCTCTCTCTCTTTCTGTGTGTGTGTGTGTGTGTGTGAGAGAGAGAGAGAGAGAGAGAGAGAGAGAGAGAGAGAGAGAGACCATTTGATTTATTCCATTATTCCATGTTTGTAGGCTTCCTAACCATAGCATGGCATTTTCTCTCATTGTTAATTTACAGTCTGGGCAACTTCCAGCCATGGTTTCATATTTACAAATAATTTGCTTCTCAATTGATTGCAATTATATGCATTAAACTCAGTCTACTGAGGATGCAGGAATAAGCTTCATATAGAAGATTGAAAGATCTTGGAAAATGTTTAGAAATATTTCCCAAGTCATGACTCCTTGAGAATGTGTAATGAACAAGGTAAAATGACTCTCCTTACCACCAAGTGACCTTTGATCACTTAGTCTTTTTAAATGTCAGTTTCCATCTTGTCCAATGATGGTAATAGCAATATCTATTGTGTTTGTGAACAAGCAAATAGCATTATGTATCAACTATATCTAACACTGTATCTGAAATGTGAAAAGAAAATCCTCTCATAAAATGAAGATACTTTTAAAAAATGTCAAAATAATTGAGATATATACAATTAAGTGTCTTAACTATTTGTCAGTTTTGAAATTATTCAGCTATTGAAAATAAAGGCTTACATTTTATTCACGGAAGTTAAAAAACATTCCAATGAAGTACTGTCAAAAACAAAAAAAAAACACTGTATTTTTCTAGATCAAAACCCCTGAATTTTGGGTCCAATTTTCATCACTGTAGAATTTCATAAAACTAATACACTCTCATGAGCCTCGGTTGACTCATCTTTATCATCTTTATCTTGAGTCTCTTAGGACTTGCCATCACCTTCCCAGGGCTCTTATGATCATTAACTGGTGTTTTCCAAGTAGACTCTTTTGTGATGTTGTTTTCATTTTTTGGCCTTTTCTTAATGCACCTAGAGTCCAGTGCAGGTGGAGGGAAGAGTTATGGTTATATCCTTAGGTCAAAGAAGGGATGGAAAGAGATTAGAGAGAGTTTGACTTTCCCTGACCCACGGAATAGTTAAGTCTTTCAGGCTGATGTTTCAGAATCAGGCTCCTGATTCTGCCCGCATTGGAGCACACTGACAATGACCCAGATGGAATTCACGTATCAAAAGGCAGCTGGAGGAGGTATGGAAGTGACTGTATTTACACAGAGTGGAGCCGGCTGTGAGGCATTATACTTCCTCCTGAGGCGTGGCCCCAGGATATCCATCACAGCTGCACATATTGTAGAATGCTAGCTTTGGAAGTCACTTTCAAGGTCACTGCCTTTGTAATACTTCAGAGGTTGGACTCTGAGTAGCTTCTTTAAGCTTACAGCCTCTGCCATCTCCTGTTGGTTCTCAACCCTTCCAGAAACATCAGCTAGGACAGATATATAACATCACCCTAATGCACTGAATGATGAGTTTTTTGCTGGGCCTTGCCTCTTCCTAAACTCCTTTTCTCCCATTCTGAATTTCCCTGGAAGTCTTGGTGATTTCTTCTCTTTGATCCACGTTATATTCTTCTCTTCTCTTTCATTTATATTGGGTTTCTATAGCTTTCACTGCTTCTATTTCCACATCAGTGCTGAGATGCATCATCTCCTGTTTGTTACATGAGATAAAACACCTGAGGCAACCTAAGTCCCCAAAAGTTAATTGAATCTTATTTATGCACTGGACAAAAGACATATAAACTGCATTTTTTTATCAGAATAATTTAAAAAAATGTATGTTTGAGCCCCTAGACAGTGATATTTTCTGGGCTATGTACATTATTATTAGTTACTATCTCTTCCACTCTTCCTTTGAGAGCTGAGGACAACATGTATATTTAATTTAAAAACAAAATGATAAAAGTTCTGGTTGAACTGTCTTTGAATACATTATTATAGTTAATAACTACATCTACGATAGCACCATCAAAATACTGTCAGGATTTTCAATAGCGCTATAGCAAAGATCAGTATAATGTGGTCAAAGGACCAAACTTACCTTGTCACATGTTTTTCAAATACAGTTTTGTTGGGACACAGCAATGCTCATTTGTTTATGCATCATCTATGGCAGCTTTTGCACTAACAGATGACAGAGCTGAGTAATTGCCACAGAGACCACAGGGTTTGAAAAGCAAACTACCACGTCTTTTATAGACAATGTTTGCCAAACCCTGTTTTATGGTAAAGCAAACATAAAAGATACAAACAACAGTCAGTCCTACTGTGACCTGTTAATACAATTGTTAAGTTTTTAAGACATAGGGGACTCTATTTCAATATACTGAAAAATGTTTTACTCTAGGAAACTGATACATATAAGTATTTTATGCAATTTGACAATGACAAAAGACATGAAATACAGTGAAACAGAAGCTCAACTTTGAAACAGAACTGAATCCTTGATTCTTAAAAGAATATTCCGAAGTCACAAGTAACAAAGATAAAGTTTTCACTGTCCCGTTCACACACAGAAAAGTCAAGTAGTATAGTACAGATGTTACTGAGGAACAAGTTTAGTTACATTTGAAAGTGGTTTATCAGAATTTGGAATTGTGGCTGTATAATATTTCTCTCATTAAAGTTCCACTATTTTACCATTCATCTGACTTCTCATGTAACTGAATTCCTCAAAAAGAGACTATATATATATTTTTCTATTCTCATGTGCTTAAATATCTTACACTCACTCAGGTACCTAGTAAACACTCAGTTAGTATTTATTACTGAATAAGTAGTATTTATACTCATAAGCCTAGAAGACAGAAAAGCCAACTAACCCTTTCCCAACACTTCCTCCAGCATCAGTGAGGCATGTGATACAACTTAGTTACTAGCACACAAGTTGGAGAGTTTCAGGGAATTTTATATTTATCATACAACAGGAACAGACATAGTTAGAGATGGCCTTTCTTGCTTTCTTCATGCCTAGAACACACAAATGATGCCTGCTGCTGGTGAAGCAAGCCTGTGAACATGAGGTAATTAGCATGTTATGAATAGTGAGGTAGAAATAAAAATGAATCTGGATCTTTAACGGAAAACTTATACCAGTTCCAGATTCCTTATATACAAATTTCTTATTGTAGAAGAAAGAAAAATCTGTTTAATTAAGCCAATATTAGTTTGAATTTTTATTACTTCCAGCAAAAAACTATAATTGCCTCAAAAATCTTAGTCATGACATCATCACTCATGAAATCAACTAGATTAGTAAATTTTAAGAATTATTCCTATTAGAAATCTTGGCATGGTCAGTGACAAAACCAATTATCATTAACTAGAAAGGCCTCATTTCAGTATGTAATCTTTAAAAATCATTTTCCCCCAGATTTATTGAGGAATAACTGACAAATATAATTGCATATATTTAAAGCGGACAATATGATGGTTTCATACACTTATACAATATGTAATCAATCAAATCAATTAACATATCTATCACCTACTTGGAGAATGAATCACCTTAAAACACTTGTCATTAGAATATTTAAGATCTACCCTCAGCAAATTTTAAGTAAACAATGCAGCATTATTATTAGCTATAGTTGCCATGCTGTGTATTTACTCTTTGAAACATCATCTTATAAATGGAAATTCAAACCTCATTTGTACACTATCTTGAAGGAAGAGAGTGAAAACAAGAAATAAGATTTTTGATCATCTGCTACATTCAAGAGACTGTGTTTTTCTGTATTCGTATACTTACTGAATCTGTATGATGACACTAAAGTAGTATCATTAACTGTATAGATCAGGAACTTTATTTCAGAAAGATCAAGAAATTTGTTTAAAGACATAGACTTAGAAAGCAACAAAAGCACAACTGAAAAAAATTCTGCATGGCTCTCAAATCCATATAGCCTTCAAAATACCATGCTGCTTTTCAAATAAATGAGCTTTTATTCATTCCTAGGTTGTTCACAAATAACTAGAGAATCAAAACCAAATAAAAATTCTTGGGTAAGAAAATTAATGACTTCTCTCAAAGTCAGATATTGCATTCTCAATCCAGGACTCAAATTTCATCCATTAAACCTACCGAATTTGACCGATATCATTAAAGACAGACATCTTTTTCTCCTCTAATAGTAAGTTCATAAACTAGTAAACCATTAGGACAAGTAAAACATCAATCCAAACTTGACATATAACTTAAATAAAATATTGAAGACAAAGATTAGTATATTTTATCTCCTTGTCATATGCAAAGGGAGTGAAACCATCAGTTGTGACAACTTAAATCCAATCTTGATGTTGCTTTGGACTGAATTATTTCTCCCTAAAGTCAGAGAGGTTGAGACTGTCACTAATGTGATGGTATTTGAAGACAGTCATTGGAAAATAATTAAGTTTAGATCAAATCATGAAGTAGAGATCCTCATGATGGAATTAGGATCTTTATCAGAAGAGGTAACAGATAGGTGACTCTCTTGCTTTCTCCTCATCATTCAGGGACAGAGCAAGAAAGTAGCCATCTGCCAGCCAGAAAGAGAGCTTTCACCAGAAAATGACCATTTTGACATCTTGATCTTGGACTTCTAAATTCCAGAATTGTGAGAAAATAATGAATTTCTGTTCTTTAGGCCACTGAATGTACAGTATTTCGCTATGACAGCCAGAACTAAAATGTATTTTCTCAGAGATTGGTAGATAAAGCTCTTCTACTTCCCTTTTCAGCAAACAGCAGAGGAAGGAAAAATGGAAACACAACCTGTGTTCTTAAACCCTACTTCACCTATTTTGGAAGAGATGCTTCAAGCCTGTTTCAAAGGGTGATTTAGAAAGAGAAAGCCAACCCAGCAAAGCACTGTGGATATATTGACTAATGCAGTCTTTCCCCAGAAGCAATATGCGTTTGCCTGGTGTTTGTTTATTTTCACCTTTATCTCCTCACTTCAGCTTGTCAGCAAGTGGTGGACCAGGATTCACCTTGTTGGAACTCTTTAAGTTTTAGTGGTGTCATTCACTAGTAGTGTCATTTCCTTCTGTAGCAGGAAAGGAAAGCTTTTAATTGCAAAATATATTATGTTTATCTTCCACTAAAAGAAAGATGATGGAGGAAAAGAATAAAAGAGATAAGTATTTTCATTTTTATAAGCCAAATCTCAGCATTTATTTTGGAAGTTGAATGTAGTTCGTTTTTCTAATAAAAAAATGTTCTTTACCTTTTCAGTTTCTAAAGCAACAGACAAAAAGTGACAGAGCTATAATTAAAGAGGATAACGAAACAACCTTAAATATTTAAAAGATCATATTGGGACACTTAAAATTGCTAGTCACATTTAGTGTTAAAGGATCATAACTAAAACTCAGGTGATTTTCTAATAATGAGATTCTAGATCTCAGAACCTAATCTTCAATGTGGCCAGGGAGATATTATTATAGTCACCTTACAAATAATAAAAGTGAAACCAAAGAAATTTCTATCATTTATTTATTCACATCTCTACCACCTCATGTGCCCAAGCTATAACCAATGATTTTGGCCTTAATTCTAGTGATCTTCACAATTTACTATACTGCCTGGTAATGATGACTCTGTTAGTGGTGGTAATGGCAGCAAGAGAATGACACATGTATTTTGAAAACCCATACGATATAAAGGCTCAGTTAGACCCCATGGAGATATAAAGAAGGGATGAAGAGGGTTCTAAGTACATCCAAATAACATTTAGTAAAAATCAAAGCCCTTAAACTAAGACTTGATCCAATAGTATTTCTGAACATCTAATTTAGTAACTGCAGAGAATCTAGTATCTGCATGCCCTCTATCAAGTATTTATTCTAGACTACACCTGAACATGTTCAGGGACAAAGTATGCCTTTCATTTATTCATCCTTCGGCCAGCTCTGACTGAAATAATTTGCTCCGCTGCCCCCCAGCCCTTATGCATGTACTGCAATCAGCTTGTTGGAAAGTATATAGTGACTCCACCAATTATTATTTGAGGAAAAACCATTTGACCTCTTCATGTTTCAGTTTATTCATTGATGAAATGAAAATAATAGTAATTATAGTATTGTTTTGTGGACAGCATTATTAAATGCATAAATAGCACTGGAATGCAGTGTGCTATGATCCCTATTACACATGTTAGCACTGTTAATAGTATTACTACTACTACTGCTAGCCAAGATTTATTGTTTTGCTGTTACAGTAAAGATTATACATAGTAAAGGTTATATGTATATTGAACATTTATATATACTTGTATGTATAGTATTTATAACTTATCTCAGTAGTTAAAATCCTGGTTGTTGTCAGTGTTATTCTACTGGATAGACTGAGAAAGTTCATTTCACAGTTTTTTTTTTTAATATTTTATTCCAAAAGATAGGCTTTTTTTTCTACTAAAGCCCAATGCCATCTCTCTGAATAACTTCTCTAATATCACAATCTGAATAATTCTCTAGCTATAATGAGCACTAAACCTTGACTCAGCTTAGGAATCCTCCCTGCATACTTGTTCTCTTGAACTTTAAAATTTTTACCTTGAACAGCTCTTTTCAGAGCACTAAATCAAATTTCTTCCTGTTAACTATCTTTCACACTCTCTAAATAGCAATTAAAATTAGTCTATTCTGTAGCTTTATATCCCAAATTTGGCAATTTCCTCATGTTATGATAATTTTTTTCATTTAAAATTAATACAGATTAGCACAAATACTAATTTCATAGTGGTCAAAGGAAGGAATAAAATGACTCTACCATTGACGTTATATGCCACATTTTTCCATAATTTGGATGTCAGGTAAACTCTCTAAATATAATATTAATTCCATATTAACATAAGTATAGAATTGAGGGATTGCTTTCCCTGTGAACGTGGCAAATTGATGAACGATGTCACATTATCTGAGTACAATAGTCTAACTATCCTTCTCAGAATCACATGTAAACCGAATACTTGACACTGATTGAAAAACAGGGGAAATTTAAGCTTTATAGAGATATATTCTACCTTCCAGAGATCCATCCATCCTAATGATCTCTTTGCACAGAACTGCCTTCCATGAGCAACAGTGAAATGCTCCATGAACAAGATGCATAGTACAAGTCAAACTCTATGAGAATAGGGACTTGAATGTCTCATTCACATATAGTCCTGGGAGCTAGAGTAGTAGATGACACATGATAGGTGAACAAAGATAGATAGATGATAGATAGGTGAAAGATGGGTAGATATAAACATACAAACACATTTTTGTGTGTTCAATAAATTAAGAAATGAATGTCAGTTTTTTCCCTTTCTCACAGAATTTTTCTGTTTTAAACCTCAGCTTAACCTCTTTTCAGGATCCTCTCTGACACTTTACACACTTTGTTCTCAGAGCTTTCATTCACAATGAGATAGAAATGTATAACAACTAAATTTATTGCATGTGTTTGATGAGCTAACAATCATTTTTCACCTTTAAACATTGCAAGTAAGACGATGGATGAGAACATGTGTTATTTTACCACTCCTGATGACTCTACTTGCGTATCCTCTTCTCTTGTTTACAAATTGCGTTGTAGTCAAACTAAACTTTTTTTGCCTTCTAGAATATATTATGCTGTCTCTCACTTCCAGGTCTTTGTGCAAGGTTACATAGCTTTTCTCTTCTTCTCTCTTCTACCTTTAAAAGGAAGTCCTCCTTGATAGCTCTCAGTTGGGTTAGGTGCTCCTCTCTGTACATTTAAGTCCTTATTGCATTTTATTTTATTTACCTGGCCTTTTCCTTTCATATTTCCTCCTAGTGTCCCTAGACTCTGAGCTCCATGAACGTATTTACTGTGTAAACCTATTTTCAAGTTCCCAGAGTAAATGAATGAGAATAGCTACTCAAAGTATCAGCAAATCAATGTATACTGAAGTCAGGGTATTGAAAATCAAATTCAGCTTAGTCTTAAAGTTTTACAGATGAGGAACCATAGTTTCCACAACTATAGTGATTTCTTCAAGGTCTCAAAGCCAGTTGGTAACAGAAGTAGAAAAGTCAATCAGTGACCATTATTGTCTGCCTAGCGCTCTTCTACCACAAAATAACACCAAATTACTACTTTTTCAACGTAACTGTTTTAATTGGGACCAAAGTCTTACATTTAAATGGTAAAACTCCAATGGCAGAAAATATTTAAGTACCAGTTGAAAAGTAGAATCACAAGACTCTCCCAATGGCATCCTTCTAAAACTTGTAATTTCAAAAATTTGTCAAAATACTTGGTACATCTCATCTTGACTTTATTTCTATGCATGTACCTTAAGGTTCCTAAAGAATCTACCAAGACAAATTATAATTGGGGACCTACTTTGTATCTACCTGCTTCTACAAACTTTACATGCATTAATTTGCATGAAATCTCATGACCCAGTCAAAAGATCTTGTAATTCTTATTTCAGATGAAAACACAGTTGAGTAATGTAACCAAGTATAGCCTTCTAGTAAATGAAAGATGGTAGTATGAAAGATGGTGGTATAGATCCAGGTGTGTCCTTAAAGGAGCACATGCTTTCATGTGTTTTCCTTTTTGCTTTTCCTTTATACCAGCACAAAACAGTCCCCTCTGTTCAACACCTGGATAACATCCCTCATTGTAAGGGCTGAGCTTCATTTATTTCTTTGACATTTTAAATAAGCTCCTGCTCTTTACGAGTAAGAGGGAAACTAGGAAAGCTCTTCTTTTCTGTTATTTCTAAATATAAGTGAGTGTGTGTAGGTTGGTGGGAGAGGAGCAGGTTAATACATTTATTTTTTAATTTTTAATTGACAGGGATGGTGCTGTCATTTAAACTTCAATCTAGACTTCTATGAGCAAGAATGCTATCTACCCAATTTAAGCTGCAAAACCCACATACTTTGGCAAAAAATAGATATATATATATTTGTTTTGTTTTGTTTTGTGACTCATATAAAACAAAAGTGACTCTCATGTCTTGAAATTATGAACTTTGCCATCCTTTAATAAAACTCTTCACTATCTTGTATTTGTAGTCAGGAAGGGGAACATGTCATAACACAAAGTTAAATTCCCTTTAAACTTGGATATAAGCAGAAGTCCCTAAAATATTTGAAGAGTAAATCAGTGCTTTCTAAGTTAAAGCTTTAAAGCATAGTAAATCCTTGAAAGAGTGGTAAGTAAAACTTCACCCACATATATAGACAGAAAATGTTGTCAACCCCTATAACTTATCTCTCTTGTTTTAAAAAACATAGCAGTATACTACCTCAATAGTTGAAAACACTTATTATGACTTCATGCAATTTCTTGGATATTACCAATCTGCTTCTCAAGTATACCAACCTACCATTTAAGCAGCACACACAGCACAGTCATTTACCTGCACATACTCTTAAATGTCTTGTTTTAAGTTTTTTCTTCACACCTAGTCAATGTCTTCAGTCATTTTATACCAGATGCTAGGCACTTGGCAGGAGACGTAGTTTGAACTCCAGGAGAAACAAACTCAGAAGGGAATTGATGTACAGGAAGTTTATTGGAGAGTGATAGAAATCTATGGGCATGTCAAGAGCAGAATATAGCAGAAAGAGTTGAGTTCAGAGTCAGTTGTAAAGGTCTTATTCTATCTCCCTGTAAAATCTGGAATCAAAATAATCTTTCAGAGTTGCCTCACCTTGAGGCAAATGACAGTTTTTCTCTGCCTCATTAGTCATTCATGAATGTAGGCTACCCCTTGGGAATAAGAGTGGTCTGAGCATAGCAGCTCTCTTTAGCTAACAGAAATTTCCAGAGAAGGTTTCACTTAAGAACCATCAGCTGGAGATGAACATCTCGACTGTGAAGGAAGCATATGGGGAGCATACCACAGGGCTCACTTGTGTCAGAGCAAGCATCAGATATTTATGATCTCTAGATAAATATGTATGGATATTGTGCCAGAATTGATAAAAGGTCATAAAGCTCAGTTCTTTATCTCAGAGCCTTTTTGAGGAACCACTACCTTATCCCATAAACAAAAGAAAAAAGAAAACTAAAGGACTCAGAATTTTAGACTGTTAGAAAAAGTAATTCTTTAAGCTACTATCAGAAGATGATGTATGAGTTTTTAAATACTATATTTGTTTCTAAGCCACCATCATTCAAAAGTCACATCCCAATATCTCAAGAGGTTTTCATGAAAAAATTAAAAAGAAAATAAGATTTATTTACAAAGTCACCTTCAAATATAAGCCACACTTACTTTGGGGGGATATTAAATGGCAAAAAAAAGTGACTTAGAGTGGTATAATCATGGTACATCTAACAAAGTTTATACAAAGAAGTACTGTATGTCCAAATAAATATAAAATCCAGTAAGTCAAAAGAAATAAAAATATGATATTTTTATAGCATCAGGACAAGACCTATAATTCTTTAAGATCAAGAAAAGCATGCTGCAGATATTGGCAACTTTTTCTATAATCATAGTAATGAAACTTCTTGGCTCTTCATTAATAATTTGATTATGGCCTCCTATATTTTCATAGTGGTTGCTCCAGCTTCACCTTATACCTTCCTGCTGGGATGAGAAACCCACTTCGTAAGATTCCTCCCTGTTTCTTACATAGGATCCCACCCCAAACTTTCAAGCCATCCTTCATACTGTAGAATAATCTACCATTCAAATTCACCATTGTCATGCTCTTAATTAAACCACCGTATTACTTTTCTAAAATACTTTGCATAGAATCAAAACTCCTTAAGCAGATCCTTTCTGTTTGTTCAGCATTTTTTCATATGAGTTCCACAACAACACATATCCATCAAATAAATTCTGTCAATTCTGAGTGTGTTCAATATTTTTGCATATATTGTGCTGCTAGGAATATGGAGAATAGCAAATATTGTAGGGGCAGAGAGGAAGCTTCTATCCCTCTGGGTTCTTGGGCAGTCAAAGAATCAAATTAACATCAGATATATTAAGAGGAGGAAAAACACAATTACATTTTAATGTTGAATCTACATAACTGTAAATGTTAGAGTAAACGGGATAAATTGAGGTTTTATCCCTAGTTAAGGAATGGTGTAGGGGTTTGGGACTTCAAGGAGAGAGGAGGATGACTCAGGTGACAACAATCAGATGTTTTATAGCTGGATGTTCGCCTGATGAAATATATTCCTTTAATAAGAAGGTTATTTCTAGAGATAATGTTAAATCTATAAATAGCCCCAGATCTTCATTCATTCTAGATAATTAAGCTAATGGTCAGACTTTTTCTTCAATGCCACAGGGTCTCAATTGACTTCAGTTCAAAATTATACACATGCCAAGGTAACATGTCTTGGAAGGTCTGTTTGAATATCTTGGGAGGCATGTTCTGAACATGCTTTGAACATGCTTCAATATAATACAGAAATATATAAAATGATTTCCAGAGGCAGGTACTTCTCTACTTCTGCCTGGACTGCATTTTCTCTTTGAATGGGGTAAACATTTATACATTTCTCAGAAAATTGACTAGTAATGTATCAAGCTACAAGTCTCTTTTTAAAAAATCTTATCTTCTGAGATCAACTTCCAGATGGTGACTCATTAGGAAGCACTTTCGGGTAGCTTCCCACAGAAACAAACGAACAAAAAAAATTACCTACTTTCCTAACACAAACACCAAGAAAAAACCGGCACTTCAGCTGGAGATGGATCGGCTGACGACCAACAGTGGGTGAGAACACCCAGAGTGGTTCTCAGCTAAGCCACTGATTTGGATTTGGGACAGAGCTCTGGGGTCTCGGATGCACGGTGGGGAGTAAGATAGGGATTTCAGGAGCAGCTGCAGAGGCAGCGAGAGGTGGGCCCAGTGGGCCTGAGGTGCGGAGCCAGAAGACCAACTTGGGAAGAGGTGAAAGGAGAGCCAGCGCACTAGGAACTGAGCTGGAGATTGCGTGTTAAAGTTGCCCTGAGCACAGCCATAACCAGAAATCAGCCAAAGAGCTCAAACCCCATCCACCACCATTTCACGTCAGAGCCTGGCGTCCACGGAGCAGATTTCCTGCCAGCTGCATATCCAGTCAACAGGATTCAGCCCATCGGATACAACACCCACTGGATTACAGTGATAACGCAGTACCAAACCTCAATGCTACCTTCTAGTGTCACCTTGTGGGTAGCGCCAAAACTTCAGCCTCATTGCCAATCCTGGGCAAGTCAAATCTATGCAATGCCAGAGAAACCGAACCCTCAGAAATATAGATAGAATGCCGAATAGAGCAAAGGCACATACGTGAAATAATGGATCCAATCAAAAACCCAGGGGAAAATCTGAACACAGCAGATATATTTAAATTACCTGAAGAGGAATTTAGAGTTACAGAAATTAACATATTCATGGGAATCCAGAAATCAGTAGAGGCAGTAAACGAGAATATCAAGAAGCAAAGAGAAGCATTAGAATAAGACATCAAGCAGGTGAGAGACATGATGGCTGAATTAAAGAACTCAATAGAAGGACTTGACAATAGGATGCATGAAGCTTCCAATAGAATCAGCAATTTCACTGATCTGGAAGAAAGGAGAGAGGAACTCAAGCAAACCAGCAAGGAGATAAAAATATTCAAAGAATTGAAGACAGCATTTAAGACCTCTAGGATAACATTAAAAGAAGCAACATTCACATCATAAGGGTACCATAAGAAGAGAGAGAAAAGGGGGCAGAAACCATACTTGAAGAAATAATAGATGTGAGTTTTCCCAATGTGAAGAATGAAGCAAGCATCCAGATCCAGGAAGCTCAGAGTTCCTAATAAAAGAAACTCAAATAGAAATTCACCTACACACATCATCATCAAAATGTCAAAATATTAGATAAAGAAAGACAATTAAAAGCAGCCAGAGAAAAATGTGTCACATGTAGAAGAGCCCCCATAAGATTGTCAGCGGACTTCTCAAGTGAAACTCTAAAGGCCAGAATGGAATGGCATAATATATTCAAAATGCTGAAAGAAAAGATTTCCAACGTAAAATACTATATCCAGCAAGATTGTCATTCAGAACTGAAGGAATGATAAAATAATTTTTTTCTGACAAGCAAAAGTTAAAGGAGTTCATCACCACAAAACGACCTTCGCAAAAAATAAAATAAAAAAATAAATAAAGGATGCTCTATAAAGCACAAATAAACCACACAGAAAAAGAGTAAGACAGCAAATATTAAACGTGGGGAGGAAGAGAACAAAACTGGGAATAGTTAGAATGAGTGGAAGACTAATATGTTTTCACATAAAACTAGGTAGTAAATATAGAACTGTGAATGCTGGCATCAGACTAACCTCAAAATACATTCCCACAGAGAAAGTGAAGACAAAACCCAAAAGGTGAAATCCATCAAAACATAACTGCCTCCATCTGACCTAAAAAGAAAAAGAGAACAAAGCATCATCTGCAGCAAACACACAAAAGACAAATTAAAAAATGACACGTTGCTGTATATCAATAATCACCCTAAAGGTGAATGGACTAAACTCACCAGTTAGAGGACTCAGAATAGCTGCATGGATTAAAATACGTAACCCAAACTTCTGCTGCATTCAGGAAATCCTCCTTCTTCCCAAAGATAAACAAAGGCTCAATGTCATTGGCAGGAAGAAAATACTACAGTCAAATGGCAACCACGAAAGATCAAGGACAGCAATACTTATATCAGATAAAACATACTTCCATCAAAAAAGTATAGCAAAAGCAGAGATGGACACTATATAATGATTATAGAATCAATCCAGTAGACAGATATAATGTACATTAACAAATGTGCACCAAATGAAGCAGCATCAAAATATATGAAGCAAGTATTAGACATGACAAGAGACATTAGCACAATGATAATGCGGGACTTCAACACCCCACTTACAGCAATGGACAGATCAACTAGGCAGAAAATTAACAGGGAAGGAGCTAGTTTAAATGACCATCTGGAACAGATAGGTTTAATAAACATCACTTCACCCAATGACTATAATAGATTTCACTTTCTTCTCAAGCGCTCATGGAACATTCTCAAGGATAGACATACGCTGGGACACAACAAATTTGCAAAGATTGAAGTCATAGCAAACATCTTCTCTGACCAAAATGGCCTAAAACTGGAACTCATCTACAAAAAGAAAGCTGAAGACCCCAAACTAATTGGAACCTCAACGATACGCTCCTGAAGGACACTTTGGCAAAAGAGGAAATCAAAGAGGAACCTAAAAATAGTTAGTGACAAATGAGAATTAAGACAGGAGCTGCCAGAATCTATGGGATGCAGCAAAAGCAGTAGTAAGGGGGAAAGTTCATCACAATCCAGGACTATTTCAAGAAACAAGAAAAATCGCAAATAAAAAACTTCACATTTAAAACAATTAGACAAAGACGGGCAATTAAAGCCAAAAATCAGCAGAAGAAAAGAAATAATCAAAATTCTAAAAGAAAAAATGAAATAGAAAACAAAAGGACAATCCAGATGATCAATGAAACCAAAAGTCTGTTCTTTGAGAAAATAAAAAAAAATTGACAAACTATTGGCTAGAGTCACAAAGAAAAAAATGGTGAAAATTCTCATAACTGGAATCATAAATGAAAGGGGAGAAGTTACAACAGAAATCACAGAAATTCAAAATATCATAAGGGACTACTATGAACAGCTCTACACCACCAAAATGAACAACCTTGAGTACATGGACAGATTTCTAGAAAAATAGTCTACCAAGACTGATCCCAGAAGAAATGGAAAACCTCAACAGAACAATCACAAGAAAAGAAACTGAAAGAGCAATCAAGGGCCTCCCCAAAAATAAAAGCCCTGGACCAGATGGCTTCTCCAATGAGATCTACCAGACCTTCAGAGAAGAATTAACACCTATTCTTCCTTCCAAAATATTGAAGAGCAGGAAACTCTCCCAAAGAGGTCAAAATACCACAGCATGGTTGAGCCATAGATAAATGCTATGGGAGTTATTTCTGGCACTAAAAGGGGTTATCTCTGGCACTGTGGGGGTTACCGGACTTTCTGCACTGAGATGATTAAAGCGGTGTTTGTTTTAGTTAGGACAAATAGAGCAGGGATTTTAAGGTCGCCAATTTTGGTTTTTGCCTAGGTGCCAAAATTCTTTGTGTGAGACCTGGCCGTGTGTATGAAATCTCGCTGAAACACACGTTGTTACTATATGATCTATAGTGTGTGTGTGTATGTATATACCTATATATTCCTATACGTACACACACACACACACACACACACACACACACACACACATATATATATATATAATATACTATATATGGGTGATAACGCATAGTACTTACTTGTCTTCTGGCTACTCTGCTCCTACTCAGATTGGTCTGCCTTGAACCCTTCCATTAGCCACCCTATTCCATTTTTTGCCTACCCAATGCACCTTATTTTTCTCAAGGGAATACGATCAGCCTATCAGAAATTCTTAATTGCTGTTGTAGGGGAATGACTGTTCTGTGCTTTGACAGATGTTTACCAATACACAAGTCTGGCCTTTACTCACTGTGTCACTAGGTCACCCCAGTTGTATCAAAGACATCTTTACAACTTCCTTGAGGAAAGAAATGACCACCTCCTCAACCTTACCCCCAAAAACAGTTCTTAAATTAGACCCTCTGATTTACATCTCTTTCCATATACATAGTCATCTCTATATATTGTCCAAAGAATAATGATTATTGATTGATTGATTGATCTTCATCTGTTTTAGGCACTAGGCAAAACAACATATGTTGTATGTTATAATTTCATGATGATCCTCTGCGGTATTATTTAGACATGAAGAAAGTATGGCTCAGAGACAGAAATAATTCACAACAAAATACACTACAGTGTGTGCACATTTCCTTCACCATGCTCCCCAAAACTTAGGAACACAAGATCCCTGTTCCTTTCATCTTGTTCTCTCATAATTTTTATCCTTAGTAGTTGCATAAAAACACTAATTATAAATGACAATAATAATGCTAATAATAATAAAATTAATGAATCAAAAGTAATCTTTTTAGATTTATTATATCTATTGTCTACCCTTGAGGGCTTCAAATGATTTTGGATTTGCATTATCTACAAATTACCTATCAAGCCTGGAATACTTATATGACATATGTAAATTGGATATACTTACACTATTTAAGTGAATTATTAGTATACTTAATCTTTCTATTTATCTTCAAGATTTAGCATGATAGAATAATAAAAAGCACATGGGTTTTCAGAATCCAAAAGATGTTAAACCTAATTTAGTTCAAAACAGAAACAAAACAAGCTAAGCATTTCTGTGGCTGGTACAAAGCATATAGAAATGAAAACCAAGGTCTTGACTACTTATAGATCTATATTCTAGCAAATGGTAACAAAATTTCAGTGGAAATGAATTCAAATATGCGCTATAACACTGAATTCCCTCACAAAGGGTGAGATGCAGGGGACTCTGTCAGGTAATGATAAGGGAAGTTGCCAGGAGAATCAGTGCTCCTGGTGTTTAAAGGGAAAATCAGAGCCAAAAGATATGTATCTTCAAGGTCCCAAATATCCATTTCACTCTTTGTAAAACAATAATTGTATCTGTTTCATAAGGTAAAGATGCATAACAAATGAAATGGATGGTAGCAAGTTTATCGTAGTGTAAGAAAGATGGTGGATACCTATCCCCGGCTCATTTTCTTTAAAGGATAAGGGCTGTGTCCTTAACAATTTTTTTCTAGATTACCTATTATAAGGATGTGGCAGAAAAAGAGGAGTAAAATTACTTTTTCCCTTCCTCAAACACCCAAAGAAGATCTTCCAGTTCTCTGTGTATTATAAATTCCCTAAGGAAGATGAGCAGTTTCTACATTCTACTTCAAAATGTTGTACAGATATTTTTTATCAAAAAATGCATCTCCCTCACAAGTCTTCCATGACCTTCTTTTTCTTTTTTAAAAAAGTAAAAACTATACAACCTAAACATTCTGTGTGTTTGCTTTCTGTTCTGTTCAATGACAGCAAATACAAGAACAGAATAGAAAACCCTGAAAAGTAGAATCAAATCCCATGTGCTTTATATATTTTTCTGAGCCTCTGTGGAAGATTCTAAAGATTGACTCTTCTGTTATTCAAAGTGCTTCATCCAGTGACCTCTGAAAGCTACAGACTAGGGCTGTATTCAGTATCTTTATCCCCAATGTCCCTTATCATCAAGATACATCTTTATTTTTCTTTAAAAAGTGAGAGCAGAGATCTGGAAAGAAGAGGAATCTTTCCTCACTGAACTTCAAATAACTAACTTTTAAAGCACTTCCATAATTCTCACTGTAACTATGAGGTTGTAAAGTCTCGTTATTTCTGATCTTGTTCTTTCTCAGCTCCTATGACCCATGAGAAAAACGGTCAGTGACTGACATTCTTTCATTCAAGAACATTTACTGAGCACTTACCATGTGCTAGGTTTGTTGCTGTGTGGAGGGACGTATTAATGATTTATTCACTCAATAAATAATGCGATAAATGCTTTGTTTTGTTGTTTTTATAGTTTTATTCTCTTCTTTTTGGAAAGTAGTCAATAAATGAAAATACGTTTAGCAAACTTTGTATTAGCCATCGTTAACACCTTGGTTCTTAAAATGTCTCTTAATCTTATATAATATACAACTTTGTGATATGGCTCCAGTCTTGACGTGCAGAAATAGCTTGCACTGAAATTCAGTATGGGGCCATTTCTATCGTTATTGAAAGTATATGTCTACATCTTTTGTATATCGCTTTCATTAAAGATCTAAAAGTATGCACTTGGGTGTCAATGCACGCTCTATTTCATGATCAGTAGAGAGTGCTTGCAATTGACCTTGCAAATTGCACGCTCTACGTCTCACTGGGAGTTTATTTTGCAAGACTGTACAATTGCTCCTGCTATATTTTATCTAACACAAACAGAACAAGTTAATAGTACACCCCTTACACAAACACAAACAAGATATTGTATCTTTTATGTCCATTTTTTTCCCTCTGTATAACACTGAGTCAGTAGTGAGTAGGTATAGTAACTGAAGAAAATTTACTGGGTTATTTAGCTTGAAAACACCAAGCTGCTCAGTTTAGGATTCAGAAGAGTTGAGAAGTAAACAAGTTTGATTTGAGGTATCGATATTGAAGGGCTCAAATACGAGATGTCATATGTCAGCAGTTGTAGGAATCTGGAATTTAACCAAATGTGAATCAGGAGATCTTGAGGTAGAATCTGGAAAGCATAAAGCAAGGGAAGGTGGCATGACAAAGTGAGGGTCTGAAACCCATAGTACTCCCATCTTAGAGCCAAAGTCTTTCCTCATTGGTGACTGGAGGCAGAGTCTGAGGACAGCCTGTCAGCACAGTCACATCTGGTGGACAGATAACTGTCATGTCCCAGGACTCCTGAAAAGATCCACTTTTGTTCTTCCACATGCACAGAAGCATTTGGTGTGTAATCCACAGATTCCAATAGATACCATGCTTTAATAAGAGAGAATCACCTTGTCTTCTATCATGCCAGATTCTCAGTGGCTCAGGTATAAATCAAGGAAAAAGTAGAGTTCTCTTGCTATGAGTACAAGATGAAATTCTGATATATTATCATTGTTTAATAGACAAGCTACAGGAGGTTCAGAAAAGTCATGGGGCTTTCTGTGTTCATACAGCAAGGGTCCAAGCACTATTCTGAGTGTATTACCTGATCTTATGTGATTTTGCTTCTCGTTTGTGAACTTCTGTGTACCTGTTTTGTGGGCATCCCTTCCTGGCACACAGCATACACTCCTTAAATGTTGGCACAGTGAACAAGCAAACCATAAAAGCTTGGTTTTAGCCTCTGTGGAATTAAAACAACCATTCATTCTATAAAGATTTGTTGAGAGCCAAGTGCTTGGCTATACTACTTTAGTGTTTGGCTAGACAGCAGAAAACAAGGCAACAAAAGACCTGCTCTCAAGGAACTTATGTTTTTGAGGAGGGAAGAATAAATAAAGAAGAATCAAACAGTTAAGCAAATCATTTCAAATAATATACATGCCCTTGAGACAATAAAATACAATATTGTGATTTAAAAAAATATGTCCTTAATATCTATATGAAGCATTTATGACTAAACACAGATTAATAAAACATGAAGGGGACTAATTATGCCTTCTAGACATGATGGTATGCTGCGATTATTTTGCTTCTCCTAATCACATTTTCTGATTTGACTGCTATATCACACTCTCTTTCTGTTGCCCCTAAAACAGTTTATGTTATTTGCCTAAAATATATCAATGATATTTAATTTTCAGCAACATATTTAAGACTAGTCAAAAATGAATAAATGGGAGGAAGGGTAGAATGGTGAGTTTTGGGTCGAATCAAAATGTGACTTATGCATAGTCAATGCTCATAAAAATCCCTTTTCTCCGTAGAAGGGTAACAAAGAAAAACAGTATATTCTTCTAGATATAGCCATGGATCTTAACTTCATATTATGTGCAGATTAGTTTTCAAAATATAAATTTATAAATAAATTAAAAAAATTTAATTGAGAGCTTTTGTCTTTGTTTTTTGTTTTTAAATCTGTTCCTTGCAATGTCAGTTTAAGCCCAATATGCTCCAGGGATCACTAGAAGGTTATTATATAAAGAGATGAAGACCTCATTGAAAGCAGGAATTGGATTCACAGAAAAATGAACCTTTTTTGCAGTGTTCTAATTTATCTTCTAATGATTGAAATAACAGATAAAGTCGACTTCTAATTGTGCAGACACTCACAATAAGTTATGAATCTCATTGTTCCTCAGTTTTCTTGTTTATAAATAAAGAGATAACCTAATTGCTTTGAAGTTCTAAAGCAACTATGTGTTAAGGTATACTCACATGTATAACATATATATAGCACAATGCTTGGCACATAGTGCAAATTTAATAAACATTTTTTTCCCTCTGCAAGGAAGTCTGGCTTAAATTTCAAACTAGTAGCAAACTGAAACCATGAAAATGAAAATAAAGAATATAAAATTTGAAAACGTGTAATTTACTGAAAGCACAAGAACCATTAATTGTCAGTGATGGTTCTCATTAAACTAGCAGCATATGTTGCTATTATAAGGATGTTTGTCATAAGCTCCTGAGAGGTCTATTAACAATAAAATCCTATTATTCCAGATGTTTCACATCCATGTAATACACCCACAATAATTAATTTCATATGGATGAAATTCATAAATCTAGAAAACTAGAAAGACATGTTATTCACCACAGAAGGCATCTTATATGCTATTTATAATCAGACTGAAATGCTAAAAATTGCCATTAATTACAGGGAAACCCACTATCATTTTTCTTTATCTCTAGAATGGACTTTGAATTTTAAAACAATCCATTACCATTATAAAGGCAGCATCTGAACAAAGAGAAAAAATTTGCTGCCACATCTGTTGCTGTAGCCACAGCCACTCCTTCTAGCATCACTGCTGCTAGTTCTTGCTGCTGTCACTCCCAGCTGGCACTACTGAACTCATACACTGCATTAAGAATTGCGCAGGGTGCTTTACCTGTGTCATGACTTATGTTCATAAAATAGCTGTTAACTGGATTGCTTCTCATTTTATGAAATCTCCCCTTTAAAAAACATAAAGGTTCTAAGAAGTAAAGTAACTGATTCAAGTGTACAGCTCCTTACTGATAGAGTTAAGATCTGAATTCAGATTTCTAACACTAAAACATGATCTCTTCCAACATTACCAAACTGCCTCTTCATGGCAGATTATGAAAGCTTTCATTAATCATATTCCTGACCCAACCTGTCAGATAGCTTGAGACAGAGAAAGACATTAGATTCTGAAGTTCTTCTACAGCAACTGCCACTGAATACCATAGTCCCCTTCACAGAAGTCTGAATAAGTAACTAAGTGCTCAGCCGTCATTCATTCAATCTTGTACCTCTCGAAAACCAAGTTCTATCTTCTCTTATATCCCTAGCACCTGTCATGTCTTATGGTCTATAGAGTCAATGTTTGTTGAATCACCTATCACATAGCAGGAAAACACACAAACTCATAAATGTGTGCTATTGGATAGTAATTCAAGATGTGAGATGTAAGGTCTGTGGTATTAAGGATTAACTATGGGTTAAGAACTTGAGAACAGAAGTGCTATAAAAGTAACTGTGTCATAGAAATAAGAGTTACATTACAGTTAATATTTATTATAAGCTTGAGTTAATCACTATACGAAAGTTTGAATCCTCACAACAGCTTTATGAAATAGAGAAATGCTTTTACATTATCCCTGGATAGGGTTGCCCTGCATCCCAGTTTGGCCAAGATTGTGTCCAGTCAGGAGGGAGGGTGGGGGAATCCTCCATGCTGCAGCACCCGAGTGCCTCACCCCTACATCCACAGCATCTGACGATGCTCCAGTTGGTCCTGGTTTCCACTCTAAAAATGATGGTAAGTCTGTCTAGACACAGAATTTAAGTAAAAAAAAAATACCACTAGATATGGACACAAAATTCAACAGAAGTCTGGCCTAAAATTCCGCATATCACCCCTGCACTGTAGTGTTCTACATACACACAGTCTCTTGTGAATTCAAATCTGACTGATGGGATACCAGGACATTGAGAGCTTTCAGTTTACACATTGCTGACTATGCGCTCTTAAACGGTGGGAAAATTAGGAAAAGAGTTGTCTGTGTATCTGACTATAGGAATAAAGAAAATTCTGGTGAGTGATACACCATGGGAAACCTGGATAGGAGGGTTACCAAACTGCTAGAATAATTGTCCTGTATTCTCAGGTCTTCACCATTTATATATACATCAAAACACAATCTAGGCATTGTACTAACAGCTTGTATGTATTTATCCAGTATCATTTTCCAGTGTCCTCTGATGTAAATATTACAGCAATGTACCTTTAACAGATTTAAAAGATTGGAAACCATCCTCGCTCACAAAAGCTCAAAAGCACCGGATCTAGACTTGATCTCCGTTCTCTTGGTCTTGACAACCACCAACCACAGTTCATGTGAAGACTTCCAATTTGCTGTTATCCATTAGTCAGATTTGTTAAGGTCCTGTAGTTTTCGTTTTAGAGGACTTTCACTTCCTTTGTTAATTCCCAAATATTTGATCTTCTTTTGTACTATGGTGAGTGGGATTTCTTTCTCAATTTCTTTTTTCTCTTCTTCATTGTTTGTATATAGGAATGCTATTAATTTTTGTATGTTCACTTTATATCCTGCCACTGTCGAGTTTATTTATT
The DNA here is from genome assembly GCA_004363575.1 of Solenodon paradoxus. NCBI lineage: Eukaryota > Metazoa > Chordata > Mammalia > Eulipotyphla > Solenodontidae > Solenodon > Solenodon paradoxus. The sequence continues at coordinate 365,677 of RJWH01000029.1, forward strand.
GTTTCTTGGAATTTTTTTCCATGGAGTCTTTAGAATCTAGCCATCTCTAAAAAATGATAGTTTTATTTCTTCTTTTCCAATTTGTATTCCTTTCATTTCTTTTGTTGTTTCATTGCTCTGGCCAAGAATTCCAGAACTATGTTGAATATTAGCGGTAATAGTGATCACCCTTGTCTTGTTCCACATCTTAGGGAAAAAACTCTCAATTTTTCACCATTGGTTATGATGTTCACTGTGGGTTTGATATATATTGTTTTCATTATGTTGAGGTATGTGCTTCCTGTTCCTATTGTGGGGAAGGTTTTTTTTTTTTTTAATCATGAATAGGTGTTAAATCTTGTCAAATGTTTTTTTCTGTATCTATTGAGATGATCATGTGGTTTTTGATTTTCACTTTGTTTATGTGATGTATCACATTGATTGATTTGCATACTTTGAACCATTCTTGCATCTCTGGAACAAATAACACTTGGTCATTCTTTACAATTTTTTTTATGTGCTGTTGAATTCTATTTGCCAGAATTTTCTTGAGAATTTCTATATCTATAGTCACCAACAATATAGGTCTGTAGTTTTCTTTTTTTGGTGTTGTCTTTGTTTAATTTTGGAATCAAGGTAATATTGATCTCATAGAATGTATTTGAGAGTTTTCCTTCTTCAACTTTGTGGGAGAGTTTATAGTGGATGGGGTTTAGCTCTTCTTTTAATGTTTGGTAGGATTCCCTAGTGAAGTCATCTAATCGTGGGCTTCTGATTTTGGGTAGTTTTTTATTATTTCTTCAATTCTGCTCTTAAATTGGCCTGTTTAAGTTTTCTATGTCTTCCTACTTGAGTTCTGGGAGGTTATAGGAGTCTAAAATCCCATCCATTTCTTCATGATTGACAAATCTGTCGGTATATTAGCATTCATAGTGTTTGTTTATGCTTTTAAAGAGCCAGCTTTTGGATTCATTGATCTTTCAGGTTATCATTTTGTTTTCAATTCCAGTTATTTTTGCTCTGATTTGTATTATTTCCTTTCTTCTATTGATTTTGGTTTTGATAGTTTTTCCCTTTCTTGTTCCCTCATATGCACAGTTAGATACTAATTTGGGCTCTTGTTTGCCACATTTCAAATGTTCTGGTAGCTCGTCTATGAATTTCTGTTTGCTTCCACATTGAACTTAATTGTGTCTTTATTTCACAGATGATCCAGGAGTTGTTCAGAAACGTTTTATTCAGTCTCTACATCTTTGTGGTTCTTCTAATTTTGTTCTTTTGGTTAATTTCTAGTTTTACCCCTTTTGGTCATAGGACATGTTTTCTATAATTTGAATTTTTCTAACTTTGCTGAAACTTATTTTGGGTCTCAAGATGTGGTCTATCTTTGAGGAGTTCTATGAACATTTGTAAACTATATATATTCTTTTTTAGTTGGGGTAGAACACCCTGTATGTGTATGTTAGATCCATTTGATCTATTATTTCAGTTAAGACACTTGTTTTTTGTTTGTTTGTTTGCTTTATTTTTTCTGCTGGATGATCTATTATTATAAGTGGAGTGTTAAAGTCTTCTGCTATTATTGTATTATTCTCAATGCTGCTAGCTCTGTCAGTATTTCTTTTGTATATTTAGATGAACCTGTATTGGGTACACATATGTTGATGATAGTTATTTCTTCTTGATGGATTACCCCCTTGACCATAATGTGGCATCCATTCTTGCCTCATGATATCATTTTTAATTGGAAGTTTGTCTTGTCTGATATTAGCACTGTAGTCCCTGATTTCCTTTCATCTTTGTTGCTTTGATGCACTTTTCCACAGTTCTTAACTTTAAACCTATGTTTATTTTTGAATCCAATATGAATTTCTTGTAGGCATAATATTGATATGCCCTGTTTTTTGATGCATCTAGCCACTCTTTGTCTTTTGATTGGTGAGTTCAATCCTTTCACTTATAGGTAATGACTGAAATGCATAGCTTTATTACTGTCATCTGACCTTTTGTTTTCTATTGGTTTTCTCTGCCTGATCCTTCATTTCCTGTTTGTTTAGGTTCACTTCTTCCTTTAGATGACATTCAGGTTTTGTTCTGTCAGTTTTTTTGTGCTTTCCAGTTATGTGTCTCTTTATATTTGGGTTTTGCGGCTGTCCCATGGGTTAACTCTAACTGTCCTGCTATATAATTTTTTTAAGAGCTGATGTTATGTCATATTTATATACTTGTATAGGATTCTTGCTTTTATTTCCCACTTTAGTGTTTTTTTTTTTTTAATTAATTCCTGTTGGTCTCATTTTTGCTCCTACTTTTGTTTTCCTATTTATCACTATTTTTGGGTTTGATAAATCTTTGTTTTTGTTTCCCCTGTTGTAGGGCCTCTTTCAGGATATCTTGAATGGCAGTTTTGGTGATGGAAATATTTAATTTTTTTTGGTGTCATTGAAGACTTTCATTTCTCCATCCCATTCAAATGATGCCTTTACAGGGTATAGTATTCTTGACTGGAAGTTTTTGTCTTTTAGTATTTTGAAGACACCATTTCACTCTCTTCTAGCCTGTAGTGTTTCTGTTGAGAAGTCTGTTATGTTTTTCTTTTCTCTAGTAGCTTTGAGTAGTTTTTCTTTTGTCATTGACTTTTGCTAATTTTACTATCATGTGTCTTGGTTTAGGTCTGTTTACATTTATAAATGTTGGTGTTCTTTCTGCTCTCTGAACCTCTTTATGACAGATATAGGAAATATTTTTCTATTACTCCTTTAAATAGATTTTTTGCTTTTTGCCCCCTCTCTTCTTCTTCCAAAATGTCTGTGATTCTTATGCTCGTTCTTCTCAGAGTGTCTCATATTTCTCTTAAGGTTTCTTCATTTTCCTCAATCTTATTCTCTTCTATTTCATGAGGGTCACCTCTGTTATCCTGTCTTCAATTTCTGATATTTATTCTTCTGTGTGATTGACCTCTTTTAATGGCCATTTCCATGTTTACCTTCAATTCCTTGACTATCATTGCTGCTAAGATTTTCTTTATGTCCTCAATCTCTTTGGTGATGTATTGCCTATAATCTGGCACTCATTTTTTGATATCTTCCAGTTGCCTTTGGGTAGTTGGGTGTACCTCATGCATCTCATTCAGCTTTTTATAACTATTTTTGAACTCTTTGTTAGGTTGTCCATGGCCACATAGATCTTCTCTAGTGAGCTCTTGGCCTCTTCCTCTTTGGGGAATATTTGTGTTTTCTTTGGTGACTTTGGTTTTGGCATGGCTGTTTTCTGCTTTGAATTCAGTACTTTGGCTTTCCTTTTCTGTTGTTTCAGGTTTCTTCCTTCTTTCGACTGTGGTGGTATGCATACTCTCTGCCTCTCAGGTTAGGAGAAGACCATGTCTGTGCCTGTTGTTTCTGAGCAGGTTGGTTGTGCTGGCACATGCTGAGAGGCGTGGAGAATTCACTTTCTCATTGGGCAGGGAGAAAGCTGCACACATGACTGTGGTCTCATGTCTTCAAATCTGGGCTGGTTGTGAAGTGAGGACACTGAAGCTTAGGAACCTTTCCTGCAGGTGGGGGGAGAAATGTACCCATGCCTGTAGTGTTTGGTGACTGTGGGTTGACCAGTCAGAGTTTGGGAAACAGACTTTCCCTCAGAGACTGGGCAATGGTACACAGTCACCTGCAGTGTCTGGTGTCCAGGCAGACTGGAGTGCACGCACTGCAGCTCGGGGACTTTCCCCTCTGGCTGCGGGAAGAACATACCTACAACCATGGTGTCCAGGTCAGCTGCAGACTATCTGCTCCAGAGCTTAGAGCACAGACTTATCCCAGACAGGGCAGAATGGTGCACAACCACTTGGGCTGTCCAGAGCAGCTGTGAGCTTCCCACACTGGAGCTTAGGGAGCAGACATTCCTCTTAGATGAGGGGAGGGGCATACCAGTGCCTGTGGTCTCCCACCAGCTGTGGCAACTTCTCTGCCAGTCTAGGTGGGGAGCATGCTTGGTTACCTCTCCTTAGACTGTGGGTGGGAGAATGGTGTCTGCAAGATCTCCATGGTCTCCACTTTGTGTATCTGCAATTTGCCAGGTCTGGGCCTCTGGCCTGCTGTTCCCTCCTGGAGTTGCCTCTTCTTCGATGTGGACTTTTTCTTGTCAGTCAGATGTGTAAAGTCTGTATGATCTGTTCAGAGGAAGCTTCATTATGTATCTAAAGATTCAAGTTATTTCCTAGAGAGAATAAAACAAGGGTCCTCCTATGTCGCCATCTTGACTGCAAGCCCCTAGTTCTTGCTTTAGTGAAAAGAAATCATAGAGTGCAATAACCAGTGGCTTGAGAAAGTGTGTGGAATGAAGTCACAGAATGAATAAATGATAAGAGCAAAAGTACTGGTGTTGATGAAGAGATCTGCCTTATCTCAAAGTGACAGAAGCAAAGAAGAAACTCCTATTCTTTCAGCAGATTCTTAGAAGAAACCCCATTTGGGCTACAAAGTCCCTCAGGTCCCGGGTGTCCTATACCAAGCCTAGCCACTCACATTCTCTGAGTTCTTGCTACTTCTAGCCATGGCTAAGGGGAGTCCCAAGTGGGGAGAATCTCTTCTTCTAACTTCACATGGTATAAAAGAAAATAAACAGAAGACAAATGATCGAGAAGTCAATTTCCCACCTCTGCAATCAGATTGATAATATTTGGCCTGGGGATAGCCTCTAGTAATGACCGCTATTCTGAATTCCAGATGTATGACTTTACATTTAGAAAGGCTTTCTGTATATTTATCTGACATGATTACATCATCCTGTTGGTTAAGTTGTTGCTGTGTTAACCTCTCTTTGTTGAAACTGAGGCTTGAAAAATTTGCATGAATTGAATAAAATTACATAGCTACGAGGAACAGATGAAGAATTTCAACAAATCATGTCTCTTCTTTAAAATCTACTCTGGCTTCCTACTACTCTCAGAATGGAATCTGAATTCCTTTGCATGACTACCTGCATGATCTTACTCCTGCTAACTTGTCTAGCCTCATTTCAGGGCAATCTCTCCTTGCGAATTATGCTCTCATGATATGTCTTTTTTTATTTTTTGCCTCAAAGGAAGGAAATTTTTCAGGTCTCTCCTCCTCTTTTACCCCACTTGCAACTGGTGAGCACAAAGGCAGCAGGTTAGAAGAGTTCTGGAAGTGTGGACTTGGCAGGAAAAGAGGCAGTAGATACAGACTCCATGCAGAGGCTCTGGAGAGTTTTGATCTGGAATTCCAGGAAAGTTTATTTAGGTCCAATCATGCAGTCTTTGAAGACTATGAAGCATATTGTCTAGGACATAACTACGGAATAATCAAGTTGATGTTCATTTTTTTAAAGGAAGCGTACAGTCAGGAAGTAGACATGTAGGTAGAAAGAGAGGAGGAAGACACATTTTATTCATTTTTACTTAGTTGTTCATCTTGGTTGTTCTTCCTGGTCCTGGAATGTGAACCCAGTTCCTTGGGATGTATGTTGACTGTGCTTGGTCAAAGGCAGCAGAATTGTTGCTCCACCAGGGTGCACATTGATCATAATTTTTGAAAACAACTGTGCAAAGACTTAAGGAAGACAATACAACTAGCATTATTTAGTACTTGATATGTGATATCCTCTAAACTATACATAAGATTTACTTTAAATAAAATAGAGTTGTGATAAAAGAAAGTTTTCCAAAGATGCAAAATTTCTAAATGGCAATTTGGTATTTAAACCTATATTTATGAGGCCCTACTGCTCGTGTATTTCCTTTTTGGCTGGATGCCTTCATACTACATTACTAGGATCATTTGATTAGAGCTACTTAATTCTTTTCACTTGGGAAAAACAAAGTGACCAATTAAATAAAAATAAAATGCTTCTTCCTCCCCCCCCAATTTTTTTCCACTGAAGATGAGGTTGATTTAAGACACAAGACTGGTGCTAAACATAATGAGGGAGTTAACCTCATCTGTGGAACAGAGATGGGAAGACTGGGAGACAAGGGGGTCTTGATAGGAAATAGTTTCAGATACTCATTATTTGTAAGAAAAACTTTTGGAAAAATAATACTTGAATAGAAATGTATATTTACACCTACTTTAACTTATTTATCTTTAACAAGAGACATTCAACAAAAACTTTACCTATCTTCAATTTTAAGTTTTCAATCACTGAAAGCAAATAATCCAACTTAATTATATCTTAAAGTCTTGTCATCAAAAGATGATTTTAATTTCTAGGCTTTTATTTTTAAGACATGTACTCCCTGAGATATATGTTCTAGAGAAAAAGTTCTAAAATATCAGTGTGGGATAAACAGTATCTAGACTACAAAATCAAAAGAGTTGGATCATTAGCTTAGTAATATTAGAATGTTTCAGAATCTACCTCTACTATGCATCTGAAAAACAGGTGAAATTTTAAAATCTATTTGCAGCATCACTATTAAAATAAATACATATGTAAATAAATAAATAATGTACATCTAAATGTTTTCTATTAGGTGCTAAAATCTAATATTACTATGCATATTCCAAGAGGAATAAATGAATGAATAAACTCATAAATGCTTGAGGTTGTTTTAAATAATCTTGCCAATGCATGTGTATTTGTGATGCTTTTATTTCAGAGGCAATTAATTAACTACCTATATTAATTCTAGTTATGCTTTATATTGCTCTGCTGGAATGAAGGATCACTATTGTTTATTGATAATGAGCTTCAAAATGACCAAAAAACACCTTAATATTGATTAAAAATAAACTATGTTGACAAAAACTTTCACCTGATTGCACAAAAATTCTATCTTTAACCCCTTCTAGTGGAAAACAATTTGGTTCAAATCACAATGACTTTCATTTTATATTTTTATTGTAAAAAATTTTCACTTTTGCCTTTCTTTTGGAACTACCTCGAGTTCCTATTATGTTCATAATTCATTTTAAAAAATGTGCAACCTTTTATCATATACTACCTGATTTTTAAGATTTCATAAAGCTGTATTTCTCACATATGTCTTTATCAATGCTTGATTTAATTAATATATTGTTTTGGTTTTGTTCACTAAGTTCAAGCACCATTATTAAAAGGCTAAATGTGATTTTGCCCAATCTATGTTTTTGGTTCTAAAACTAAATTTGGCGAATCCTGGTAACAATAAGTACTTTGGCAATAGAATAATTATTGGCAGGAAAAGTTTATTGTGAGTTGATTTGTGTTAGGGGTGGAAAGCTTCTAGAATATGAGTCACCATTCTAACATAGAACTGTCATCACTGATCAATTGGGAGTCACTTTTAAACTCTGTGATATAGATCTTGGATTGTAAACTAGTCAAAAATTGCTATGAAGTGAAATGAATCTATTCGTATAGGCATATGGATATAATAATTTGTACCAGAAAAAAAAGAAATAATTCTAAGTGGATAGTGAATTTATTCTAAAACAAATGGACACCTACACTGATAATATGAGAAAGAAGATACAAAGTAACTGATATAGGAGGCCATTAATATTTAATCATATAATTTAATTCTGTATAAGGACATAGTGGCCGCTTTATAATGCATGCCTAGACCCCCCCTAACTCCCAAGCAGACCTTCTCTCAATGTGCCCATATGATTACTTTAAGTATATATAATTTTAATAGTTCTGTGATTCTGGGGATAACTCTACTGAAGATTTGATCTGTCACTGATCACTGATATGCTTTAAGTATTTAAAAGTCTATTCCATACAACAGTTTCTCTTAAGCTTGTGTAACATGTTAAAGGGAAAAAAGACAATACAGGCATAAATCTAAGATTGTTTTTTTGCTATATTGCATTTCAAGGACAACATGGGATCTGAAAATACCTGGATATAAGATACTTATATCAAATAAATATGACCAATCTTATTTTCATTCCTAGGATATGAAGGAGAAAGGTAAGATTCAAACCTAGTTGAGAAAGGGGGTGAAAAAGACATTCAGTAAGAATTCAGACAACTTATAAATATAGATGGTCATTTTCCAGGTCCCTTTTTCTACTACCCATTCACTTAACTACCTCAAGATCTGGAGCAATCATAGCAAAAATAGGATATGTTTGAAAAGCATTTCTATTTTAAGTTGCGATAGTTCAACAGCAGATCCATATTTTACTAAATCTTTGACCCTGATCTTAATAAAAGACTTAGTTCTAAACTAGTTTTATACTAATAAACTACCAACTCCCCAGTTTCCACAATATTCATGCTCTCAGTTCTGTGATCATTATGGTTTCAGTCTCTAATTTTGATAACTGTTCACTTTTTCCCAAGTTTTATTCATGCATATATAAAGAACATCTACTGTGCTTTCAGAATAATTATTAGGAAATTTTATACATAAATAAATAAAAGTAGTCGTGGTATCTGCCATCTAGTTAGGAGAATCGTATGCTTACAATTCAGGTTTAAGTAGTTTGCTCTCTATGGGAACATAGAGAAGAACACAGCTAACCAGGACTCAGGAAGTCAGCTATGTCTTCTCAGGCAAGATAAATTTGGTTTATGCTTGGAAAGGAGGAGTCATAGTCTGGTGTGTCTCAAAGGTAGAAGAAAGTAAACAGCAGCTATAAAGGCAGTTGAGAGCAAAAATGAGTCTAGAAGCAGGCTGTTCATGACCATTAAGATGAGATGACTGTGATAAATATCACTCTGGGAAGACAGGTTGGGGTCAGTTTGTGAAGGATCTTTAGTTATCATGTCAAATTCTCTGTTGGTTATTTCAAACAAGCTGTATAGCAAATTCATCTGGGAAATATTTTCAAAATAATGTGCTTCTTTTACCAACAGGTATTGAATTAGTATTATTGATGTATACTCAGCACCTATATTTTTAAGGAACTTCCAGGTGATGTTGATGTACTGGGTAGGTGATATTGTATTTGTATCGTAGTTCTTGAAATACAGAAGTCTTGAATAATCCTCATCAGTTTCCTCCAGGATATGACATTCTTTCTCTAAACACCATCTCCAAAGACAATGAAAGACTCTCCATTGAAATTGTTCTCCAAACTCACACAAGTGTGTAGAGACAAGTGGAGATGGATAAGCCAGTACCACTGAAATTCAGTCCATAGTTTTGTCTTTTTATTTTCCTCTTGACCTTGTGTAGATGGCACAGTGAAAATATAGCTTGCCAATGAAGAGCATCGTCAAAGCATTTTAATGTATAGAAGGCAAGTTTTATCCTAGGGATAAGAAGGAATCAGACTTGGGATCAGTCCTCAGAGAACGTTGCATACAGGAAAGCTTCTCTGCTGAAAATGATGGACAGTTAGAAATTTTTAACTTGGACAAATATTTCAGGTAGAGGAATCAATATGTACAAAAGTCTAGACATACAAGAGGACATTGCCTTCTTTGAACTGAAATAGTTTGGAATTCTAGAACAAGAAATGGTAGGGTATGTATGTAGAAGAAAGAAGGGAGAGACAGGCCAGAGAGTACAAAAGAGGGAGACACGAGCAGGCCAGATTATGAAGGATGTTCACACCATGATAGGAATATGAACTTGATCATTAAAGTACTTAAAAATATTGAAGGACTTAAGCCAGTTGAGTGATGTGACCATATTTGAGGTTTAAAGAGACTATTTTGGTAGCTCTGTGGAGGAAAGATAGCAAATAGGTCTAGAGACAAGACAATTTTCATTGGTACAAATGAGAGACAGTGATTTGAATGAACATGGAGCAGAGAACATGGACAGCACTAGTTTTATTGATTTACACAGATAGCAGAAGGACAGAAAAGAGAGGACAGGATGGTTTAGTTTTAGAAGAAAATGAGAGAAAAAAAGAACGTTTCATGGGATAATGGTTTTATTTTGTTTTGTCATGAAATATGTTGGATCAGCATAGAAAATATCCCACCCATTACTAGGTAAGGGACAAGTCCTAGAGAGTAGGGATCTTTAGTTTCTGTTCAAATCACACTTGAAATATACCATTGTATTAGTTTTAGATATCATTTTATATGTTAAGATGAGGTGCAGGGAAGGATGTCAATTTTACAATTATTTACTTTTACTTTAGTGACTTAAAAAGTTTCTGAGAATAAAATTTATTTCAAGTATTATTCAGGAATTACATATATATATCTAGTATATTGTATATCATATGCCATATTCAAGAACAATATTGGTTAAGGAGAGTTATTTAATCTAGTGAACAAAACTTACCTTTGCAAACATCATTATCCTGAATGAACAGATAAGAAATATATTTCTCCTTTAGGAAAATAAGTCTTAATGTTATCTATTATTCTCATATTTCCTCTTACAAAATGCACCATATGCTTAGGACTCCCAAGAGGAATAAGAAGTGCAATTTGCATCATTCTTAGTCCTACCAAGTATTTTTGTTGTTGTTGTTGGTGGTAGTGGTGGTGTTTTTCTTTTTGGCATAGAAAGAGCCAATGTAAAACTAAAACCTATCTTAATTAAAATTGACAGATAATTTTTAAGGGCTGAAATAACATTAAAAAACTATGAATTCGCCCCTTACTCCCTCAACTATGCTTTTGCAGAAAATCACTTTCATTATCGGATGTCATTCCTTTTCTGAAACACAAGGACCCCGGGGTTCCTTGTGTATTGGAAGAAGCAAAGTGTGTGCAGATATTCTCTATTATAATCTTAATTTATAACACTCTTACTATCCATTGTGAATGGAGATGAAAATCAGTACAATTGAAAGGCAGAGTGACACGAATTTGTATGTGAACACAGAGGAATTTAGGTAAGAAGCGCAGTATTTTTTTTTCCCCCTCCAGGTGAGAAAGCCTGCACATTGCCTTCACGGTCCTGAGTACACCAAGGTCATCATTTTGGAGAGAGCAACAGGAAAAATTTTGTGCAGAGTGAATCACTGGAAAAAATAGTACAAATGATCTTAAAAAAAGCTTTTCTGAATGTGTTTAAAGTCTCCTAAAGTCCCTGCATATAAATGTTGAATACCTTCAAAATGTCAATCAATCTTGTTTTTCAGTTAACTGAGAATAAAATGATAATGAACTTGAATTTTGTTAGTGCCTGCATTGAGAGTAATTGGACTTGAAAAAGACCATTCAGGATATTTAATTTCATTTATCTGCCCTGAGAGGGTTATTCCTCCTGAGAGTTCCCTGTGACTATGTCCTGACTATTTATAAAAGTGTCAAGGGAAGAATTATTTACTATATTCTTAGAGTGTTATCTAATTACAGGCTAAAGGGAAGGAGCACCCACCTAGGAATCAGGAAGTACAGATTTATTTCCTGATTTTGTCATTTCTTAGTTTGTGACTTTGAACCAGACACCGAGACTTTCTAAGCCTCAATTTACCAAGTGGAGTAGAATTTTATATAACAGGATTGTGGTGAGAATCAAGAGGGTAAACATATGTAGACTGACAGACACATAACTTGGAATATTACAATCACCTAAGACATAAACTTTCTTTTCTTAACAAACTTTCTCTACTAACACCCCGTTCATCTACTTCTCTAAAATCGCCTCCTTCCCCCAACAATTTCTTTGAAGTAAGCACACTTTGTGAATTTCAGGGGAGGTTATTGCTGCTATTCTTTCTAGGTTTCCATGCATGTGAGTTTCCTAGGGCTATCCTAACAAAAGTCACAAACTAGCTTGTTAAAACAACAGAAATTTATTCTTTCACAATTTTGGAATCCAATAGTTTGAAATGAAGCAAGACCGTGCTCCTTCTGAGAGCTCTAAGGAAGTATCCTTCCTTGCTTCTTTCTAGTTTCTGGTGCCTCCCAGTATTCTTTTGATTCCTTGTTTTATTTAATTCACTTCTATCTCTGCCACCAATGTCTTTTTTTCTGTGTGCTTGTGTGTGGTGTATGTGTGTCACTCCTTTTTTCCTTTTTTAATTAAAGGAAAGGAGGAATGAAGGTAAGCAGAGACAGGCAGACAGGATAGAGAGAGGAGAAAGAAATATTTTATTTATTTTATTTAGTTGTTCATATTGGTTGCTTTCCCTAGACCCAGGTTTTGAACCAGGAACCTCGTGATGTATGTGGACTCTACTGTGGTGGACTAATCCACTAGGTCACCAGGGCATTCTTCCTAGTCTCGTCTTATAAGGACACCGGTTATTAGATTTGGAGTTCATTCCTTTTAATTCTGCAAAGATCCTATTTTCAAATAAGAACATTATAAGGGCATGAATTGTGGGAAATGCTATTCAACCTAGTACAGTATCACATGCATTCTTAGCCAACTTTCCAATCGAACATCTTCATCCATTTTAAGACTCACTGTAAGCCTTAGTGAGTCATGACATGGTATTGACTTGGTCAATAATCAAACTTCCACTTTTTACTCATCCTTCAGTTTTCCCAAATATTTTCTCATTCATTTCACGAGTCAAAGAAAACTATTTCTACTCTTATCCAGTCATACTTATATTTCGCTCAATTTTCTGCATGCTGAGAGAATAAAGCAGACGGATGATTTCTCTTGTAAGACAGAAATGGAGGTCAGAGATTGTGTGTGGTGTAAATGTGCAAATTCATTTCCACTATTCTATAACCTTTCTAATGAGAAGCATTAAAGTAAGTCCTGATCAACCCTATGGTTCTGCTGAGTGACTTAAGTACATCATTTAAGTTATCCTACCATCACCACCCCATTTGTATAAGTGTGCAAGTGTATAACTCAGTATTTTTTTGGAGGGTTGGTGAATAGCAAGTTTCTTTACCATTTCTCAGGGCTGTTGAGAAGGCAATACAACTTGGCAAATGACACAGTGATTTTAAAAGGGTAAGAAATATATATGACTGAATAATTTTAGCATTGTCAGATTGTTACTAGAGAATTAGCACATATTTATCATGCTTTTTCTTCATTTTTTTTATCCCTTTCTACAGAGCATTCTGCTAATGCCTTTGATAAAGATTCACCTATTTTGGAGTTCAATTTATGTGAAATTGAATTGAATTACTATTTTTCAAATTATGTGCTTTAAATAAATCTATTGCAAATGTATTTAGAAATATAAGATTTAGAATACCTTGTGTTTTTAACCCATTTATTTTCTGTTTTTCAGTTTTTCAAACACACCAAATATCCTTTTATCATTTTCTAACATAATCATAATCACTATGTAGTTGCAATAAAAATTGCTCTAAATAAATTACTTTATTTTGAGTGTTTTATAAAACAAATTTTAAGGGATAACATTTTTATATAAAAGAAAATGAGAAATAATTATTGTGTATAAAACTCTTGTTACATAATGATAGACAAACGTAAAAATGTCACTGGTCCAATTCCAGTCATCTTCTCAGTCTCAAACACGACGTTGACATTTCAATCCATTCATTTGATAACCTCTGCAAGGTCATAAGCCAACACAAATAAAAATGGAGAAGTATGTTATACAAAAATAAAAAAACTGAAAAAGACAAATGCAGATTTTCTCATAATCTGTTAGCATGAAATAGTATGGTAGTCTTTATAATTTTCAACATTTATTCTATGGAGAAATTTATTCATAAGCATCTGATTTTGCTATTCTCAAATGAGTCAGCTAAGGTGACAGAAATTTATATTAGACTACATGAGGAATCAACTTACTCCTGGCTGTTATTGTTTGATTCGACTACAGTTGGACCCAGCTTTGGAACTATACCCCTGTTGTTTTTCCGCTTCTGAGAAAACTAAACTATTTATCTATAATCATTCAACTCTTTTTGTTCCTTTTTAAGCATTCATTAAATTTGATACAATCCTGGGTCTTTGCATGGGATAGAGTTCTTTTGAAATTTTTCTATGTTAAGCTATCTATATATTTTGTAAAGAGCATTGTCTTCCAAGTATACTTTCATAAATATTATTATCATTTATTGAAAATAAAGATATCACATATATTGATTCTGCTATTTATTGCCAGATAACTTAATCTCTGTACACTTTAGTTTTGTAGTGGGCAAATGGGGAATAATACCAATTTTACTGGGATCTTAGGAAGATTAAAAGGAGGAATGTGATTGCTACAGGGACAGAAAGATGTCACTTTGAAGAACTTCCATTAAACAGATCTTTAGTTCCTGGGAAGTCCATTCTGTTCTCTGAGCCTCAGCTTCCTCATATTTTAAGTGAAAAAACACACTATGTATTTCACAGTTGGGAAATTCAACAGGTTGACAAAGAAGACACTGAAATGTTTTCTGAGAATATGAAATTATTCAAGCACTCAGTAAAGGTCAACACTGAGAAAACATGAATTCAATTCTTTCAAGAAGAGTCACTTTGAAGTCGTGGAGGTGTATTGTTTTTCCTATTCCAATATTAGCTGCTCTAATGAAATTTCAAAATTTCTGGTACCACTGTTCTGATGCTGTCAAATAAAACTGTCTTAGAAAAATAGCACTTTAAAAATTTTCTTCGAAGTAAACATGCAGAAATTTTGTCTCAAGGAAACAATAAATTCAAAACAATATTCTATTATCTCTATGGCCACTAGCAGTTTTTACAGTAGAGAAGACAACAGCAGAATGGAAGCATAAAATTAAACAAAAAAAAGCAAAAACAAACACACACACACACACAAAAGACAATAGAGAAACCTAGAGTTATAAATGTGATACAAAATCATAGAATGAAAGGGATAGGTTGCTGATAATATTAACTTAGCAAATATATCCCAGGCTAACTCCAAAGGTTCATTGCTCTTACAGTGTAACTACAGATTACAAAACATTTTTCCTAAAACTCATTTCTTACAGACTCCCTCAAAACCTTTGTGAAGATTCTATCTATTGAGGAGAATGAGAACTCTTGCTAACACAGTTGTGAATATGTCAGTATGGATGTTTTATACACATGATGAGTAGATTTGATGTGTCTAGTGTTCCTAGACAATTTAGTTTGTGACCCTCACAGAGGTTTGAAAAGTAACCGGATACAAAATTACTACATACACTTCAATTTGGACTAGGAGCTTGTAAAAAAGAAAAATGGCTAAAAAATTGTGTAATTAGTGCAGCTCTCCTAAGGAGCAATATAATTATAGTAACCATAAATAATTTTTCTCCCCCAGCTATAAATAGAGAACAAAGGGAAAATGACAGAGACTCTTTATGACTTTCATTTCTGGTAAGAAAATATTTTTTGACATGGGTAACTGTCACACATGATTGCCAGTTCGGTGAGAATCGGGGAAGAAAAATCATTTTGTTTTACTTTCTGAAAAAAATAATTTTTCAGTAATTATCATGGATATTCTTTGATAAGAATGAACTTTTCACACTTCTGATAGTTCCTGGTTGCCTTGGAGGACTGGAGAAGGAATAAGAAGTAATACCTTTTCACTTCTGTGTATTCTTTATTGGAAGCCTAAAATCCTAATGTTTTAGGAACATACTGTGTCAAAGTGAGTTAGATTTTGTTAGTCTCTCCACCCTCAACTCTTATGAAGCAAATGATAAGATCTAATAGTACTTCAGCAAAAAATACAGCAACTTTTTTTTTTGCCTGAGACCTGACTATCTGAAAACTCATTAAATTGAAATTTCCCTTTTGTATTTCAGTCTTGCTCAGTTCTTACATTCCTTTAGCATTCAGTTAGCCGCTGGTATCCTTATGTTAGGGATATAAGGATCTTTTGAGGCAGCTGCCCAGAGTCTAACAGGCCAGGTGAACTTCATCGCTTCCTGGATGAGTTTACACTTCTTTCAGCTATTGTACAATTTCAGTTTATCATGGGATACACCCTCCACCTTGAGCAAACTATAATTGATTTTAATAAAATTATAATGCATTAGAATACTTAATACCCTCCTTTATACCCAGCACGCAGCTGATCCCATACCATATTTGAAATTCCTGTATAGGAATAGAAAAGGGCTGGAGCTCTAATTCTGAGAAATTACACCAAGTTCCCCCCAAATCCCTACCCCTCTCATGAATATACCTACATTTCATTCCACCTAACTCCCAAGAACATGTCCTGCTTGGAACACTAGGCAGATTTTCCTCACTAATCTGTGTGCTTTTGGTCTCCAGAGTCTTCTTTTCAACTTTTACTGCAGCAAACAACTGTGTGCTTCTGAAACACTGTTCTTTTGAATTCAATCCTGTGTATCAAGAACCCCTGGAGGAAGTCCCAAGCCCAGAGCATCCCTAACACTTATATTAATGTTGTACTACTTAGAGGTGTTTAACTGAGACCATGAAAACTTTTATAGATTTCAGTGACATGTCTAGTAATAGTCTTCCTGAGAGACAGATGGTCCAGAAGACTGACTTCCCTACTTCCTAACTTCGGTCACCTCAGGGTGGCAAAATTTTATCTGTTTCCAATCACTAGAAGAGGGCTTTCCAAGATTCATTACCAGAATTGTGTTTAAATTAGTAGCTGTGTTCAAAGGCACGCTAATTTCAATCTGTTTTCCTTCCCTGATAAAAGAAGGTAATCCTGTAGTATATGAACTGTAAGAAAGCCTAGTGAGGAACACTAAGGGAGAAAAAAAGTTATCACCCCAAACTATGATGTTGACATAAAGATTATTTTGAGATGATTGTTATTAAAGAAAAAAACAGACATAGGAAACTCTGGAAAAAACAAATAGAAAGGGACCTTTTTGTAGGAGATATTTAAATCTATAAAACAAAATATCCATTTGTAGAGATGTCTCCCTCCTACCAGGAAGAAGAAGGTTTCTAAGTCTTTAGAGACTCTTATCGTTGAGGAAGACTGAAACTTAAATCTGCATAACCATCATACCTTGCTTATTGCATGTTTCCTGGTGACCTCCTATAACTGGCCTTCCCCTTCCCTTCAATAATTTCTTCCTTAGTTAAAAATATCTAACGTAGCTTGCATCATTTCAGAGAGTTTCTCAGTTTTCCTGGTCTCTCCCATGGATACATGTTGTTTTGATTTTTTTTTGGTTGTTGTTGCTAATCTATGTTTATTATGGCTGGTAAATCAGTTGAGAATAGAAAAGGGTAAAGGAAAAAATAGTTTTTCTCTCTTACATTAATAGAAGAAGAAATTCTATTCTGTTTATGAAGCAGGCACAAGTTCATCAGCAATGGAGAAGTTGAGAAGACTAACATGGTGCACTCCCACAGGGGTTGCTTAAGTTCTAAGATCTCTAAATTTCTTAAAGATAAAATACAAAACCATGCCACCATTTATTCATCTCCATTTCAGATTAATAAATAAGCAATATTACTGTTTCACAGTCTAGTTTTGAAAGCATGAATTAATTAATACATTTGAGGAGAAAACCCCTCATTTCTCTGAGGTTCTTCACAGGCTAGACAAATGAACAGATGAACATTAGGTACAATTAGTAAGAGAAAAACTCAACTTAATAACTTACAAATAGAGGATTTTGTAAATTCTGAGGCATCTGGGACAGACCAATAATGTATATCCTATTTTGAAGCCTGGAAAGGGGAACTGGGTGCCCTGGCAGAGAGGAAGAGGTTACCATGTGGCTAGGAGATACGCTTCTTAGAAAAAAGACGGTTTACAGACAAATTATCTTTTATATTAAGTCTTTCACAAACGACATTCTTCTAGAGGATAAGGGACAAAAAACTTCTAAGTTAAAGGAAAAAGTGGAAGCTCAGGGGACAGACTAAGGGAAGTGCTAAAGTATATGAAGAACTCCTTTGTGAGGTTGTATTAGGATAGACACTTAGGTAGATTAGGAAGACAAAAAGACATGTGGGAGTAGCTGGACAACAAAAATTGTAATGACCTTGTCAGCACAAAAGAATTATGGGGCAAGAGGCAAAACAAAACTACCGGGTCCAAGGAATACACAAGGGGAAATTTGAGAAAAGCAGATGTTTAACTATTGGTAGTTATGCAAAATAGCCAGGAGAGTAAATGTTGAAGCAATCCTCCAGAAGTACGCCTGAGATAAGAAAAGGGGATAAATCAGCCTCAGAACACAACAGTCGCATTCCTTCTCCACCTCTGAGTAACTGAAGTCACCCATTCAGACTCATCCTGCATGTATTTTCCTGTTGCCTATTAAATTCTTGCTTGACTTTACTTCTCCTGTGTGGCATTCTGAATTCTTTCTCACACCAAAGTCAAGAGCCAAGGTACACTCATTCACACTAACAGTTGTCCTACGTTGTGCTTGATTTCTTTTTTTTTTTGAGTGGGGCATCTACAAGAAGCCTCTATCCCCCATGCAAGTTATTAGAAAAGACTGGCACTTAATTGAAGCTGCAAACGTATTAAGCAGTTCCTATTATTGATCTTCAGAACTCACACTTGGTACTGTTTTCCTGGCAAGAAATGTTGCTTCTTTCTCTGTCAATGCAGATTCTTTTTTTTTTTTTGCCATTAACGGAGATGTTTCTGGCTATACTGAAAAGATAGCTGATCAAATTGGAATTATAGAGTGAAGCTGATAACTAAACAATGAGGCTATGAAATCAACAGACTTGGATCGTTGAAAAATACTATTGCCTTGTTTTTATTTTTACATTTTGAATAAGTAACTTCAACTCTTTTTAGGTTTTTACCTTATAGGATGTTTGTGACTGGGAGGACATACTTTATTTTAATTATGTATAGCATTAACATCATCATTGTCATTACCATTTTGATCCATCTTTCAACAAGTGGCAACCAGAGATGGCATGCCCTGGTCCAATGGGACCCCAGACAGAGGGGCTACAAGATACACAGAAGTGCAGGTAGCAGGAGAAAGGGAGTAAATGATAAAAACAATAACCCTCCTTAAAGGACCAAAAGTATGCTTTGATCCAATTGTAAGTCCAGTATAGTAGGAATTTTGTCAAATTAGACTTAATACTTTTTTATTTGGGAAGAGAGGAAAATTTATGCTTTATAAAACAAACTTGGTAGTTTATAAAGAATTAAAAATGGAATTTTGTAGAAAGAAAAAGGATACAATTCTATATCAGTTAGAGTTATTAGGGGAAATGGACAGCTGGGAAGTTCATTAAGTGGTTTTCACTCAAGGTGGATAGCAAGGAAATAGTTGTCGCTCTGTGAGCACTATTGCAGGGGAAACATCACTAGTCTGTGGAAGGAATATGTGTGCCTTAAAGAAAGAAAAAAAAATGACCATGTGGTTTTGGGTGACAGAACAAAGACAAAATAGAAACATGGTAGTTAAATTGAAGAGTTATTTTGAATAGAGAGATTATACATTTTCTAGGCATAAATGAAAAGAAAGGAGACTTTGAATCTGTCATTTGTTGGTTGAGTAATAAGTAGCTTAAATTTTCTAGGTTTCAGATGTCTTGGATGTCAAGTGAGAATAACAACAATTGTCATGCCAGGTAATTGCAGAAGCTAAATTCAAGAGAAAAAAAGCATATTTAGATATAACAACTACTACAGAACTTTAAACAAAGTGGAAGTGCAGTAAATGGTCGCTATTTTAAATTTTATTAGGATCTTGATATTTACTGTAAAATTTGAATTTAAGGAGCAACAAAATATAATTGCTAACAAATAATCAGAAGACAGATTGGGGCTAAAGTTGTAGATCACAGACAACGGTATGAAGACTCCATAGTTAATGCATTCTTCTCTATTTATGCAGGAAGGAAGCATGGCACACACCTGGAGTCATAGCTCTGGAGTCAGACTCTTAGTTTGGAATAGAGAATTTCAGTTTTCCTTGCTAATTCTAATTTTGGCCGAGTTATTCAACCTCTCTGCCTCTGTTTCCTCAGTCAAATGCGATAAGTAGAATATAACTCATAGGATTATTGCAGGAATTAAATGCAATCAATATGTACAATATTTAGACTAGTGTCTGAGTCTCATTAAATACTCAATAAAAGTTAATTGTCATCACCTAATTGTAAATTATTTATTGGAATTATCGTCACGTAGGTAGTTGATTGATAGAGAAAATTTGACCAAGATTGACCTTTGCCATATACAGGATGAAAGAAAATTGCAAAGAGATAAGAAGAGACAACCTATTAAATTTATGCTGCAAAGGCCAGTGGAAATGTGATTCTCATTAAGTAGAAAATGATGTTTTCCAATTCTGTATTTCAGTGAAATTCAAGACTGTGATGTTCATTAAAACATATATGGTAAATTATATAATGACCCTTCACAAAAGTCTACATCATAGTCTTTGGGACCTGAAAATAGGCTACCTTACATCATAATAGGGGCAATGAAAATTTTAATTAACTAAGTATATTGATAGCGATATTATCCTAGATTATCGGTAATCTAATTGTTTGTAATTACTGGGTCCTTATAAGAAAAAGGAAAGAGGTCAACATCAGAGAAGAATGTGATATAAGGGAGGTTAAATGCAGATCCAGGAGTCAAGGTAAACAGGAAAAAGGAAGAACCTCTTTAAGAACCTTCAGAAGGAATAAATCTTGCCAGTATCTTGATTTTCAACTCAGTGAAACTGATTTTGGATTTCTGACCTCCAAAGTACAAGATAATATATTTGCAGTTTTAAAACACTAAGCATGTGGCAATTTGTTACATCATGAATACAAAACTAATACATGTAAAGTATGAGATCAGTAATGATTTTTAAAAGTAAATTTAGAAATGTCAAAGTCCTAGTTATAAAGGTGAATAGATGAAAGATTAAGAACAGTGATGATATATGAAGAAATGAAGGAAAGAGTTCAGTGAGAGATAATTAATGATGCCATTCCTCCTTATGAACTACCTCATTTAATTCAATGTACAATACTGGTATCGTTTAGTGTTTAAGGTGCAAGGTTGTAAATATATGTATGTGATGGTTTTTCCCTCAAGAAATTCAGTCTAGTAGGGGAGAGATCAAAATTTAGGGCAAAGGATTAAAACTTGACTTATGAAAGTATTCAGATTGTCATAAAGAAAAGAAAAAAAAGAAGAGTGATTTATTCTGAATAGTAAAAGGAGAATCTTGGAAAAACTTCACAATAGAGATATCCTATAATTTGTTCCTTAAATGAAGAAAAGATGTCCCCCAAAGGAAGATCTGGAAGCAGGAAATACAGGCTTAATCATTGAAGTCTTTGTGATAAGCACAAGAACAGTGTGAGGATTGGAAAGTTACTCAGTGTAAGTGGAAATTAGAATAAAAGAAAGGTAGATGCTAGTAAAATGATAGTGGTGTTTGACCTAAGAACCAGAACCGTGGTGGTGGATAAAGTGTGATACAAACATTGAATGAGGTGTGAAGCTATTCTTCTGAAACATGCAGTGTTGTAAATTAATCAAACATAAATTTAAAAAGAAAAAAAAAGTAGATACTATAATTAGCATAATATACTTTGAATTGAATTGAGAACCTTCAAAATTTATTCCTGATATACCTCAGATACCTACCATACTCATCTGATGGTTCCCACTGAAAACACCTTTTAATTTTCCCTATTTGTTGCTGTATAAACCCCACGTGTATTGAAACTAGTCTCCCTTTTTCTTTTCCTTGCACATTCCCAAATCTTTACATCTTTTGTCTCTGCTATTCTTCCTGCTAAAATTCCTAGCCCCTAATGTCCACATGTCTTACCATACATTTCAATCAGATTTCACTTTGTGAAAGTGCCTGCCTTAAATTTGGTCCTCAGAGATTCCATACTGTACTATTCTGTATTAACTGCATTATTTACTCCTGGCCGTCATCACTGTATGAAATTATCTTGTCCTTTTTTTTTAAGGAAAGGGGCAAGCAGGAATGTATGTAAGTAGTTAGTTAGGTAGGAAGAGAGAGAAAGAAACATTTTTATTTTATTTTTATTTAGTTTACATTGGTTGTTTCCCCTGACTCCAGGAAGGGAAACTGCATCCTTGGGATGTATGTTGGCTGAGGTTGGCCAGAGGCAGGGGATCCAAACATCATTCCACCAGGATGTGTCTCCTGTTCATTTTTCCTGATTGTCTATCTAATCTCATTCTCAAGTCCTGCAAACATTTATGTTTCTGGAATGTATATGTCATTAGTCGTGTTCATTGTTCTACTTCTAGTACTTGGAACAACATGTAAGACACATTGGATAGTCAGTTATAAATATCTATGATCGTCCTTAAATACCATGAAACATGTATACATGTCACCAGTTCAAATTTTGTCTCCATTATTTATTATGTATATTCCCTGGGAAATGTTACTTAACATAGTTGGGCTTGATTTTCTTGGTATGTATATGGGCATTTCTAGTTCCAACTTTTAGAATTGTAAGAATCAACAGTTTTGTATATTATTTGTCTAACAGAGTCAATGAGTAATATACACTCTTGATAACACGTGTCATGATCACTTTGACTATCACTATTAATATGGTTTCCCTTGGGTATTAGAGGACATTCATAGGAGAAAGTCATGCTGTAAGTAATTTTTCTAAAACCATAGAGTCTGTAGATGAGAGGATTATGGTGTCACTCAGAAAGGAAGATGATCTGCTGGTACAATATGACAAAACAATTACTGTGATCCTGGAATGCTTCTGATCTATTAACTTCCATGGACATTTCAAGACTAAGAGAGACATTCAGTTCAGAGAGCTTAACAAAGTTGTAGATTGCTGATGTCCATTCTTATGAAAAAGAAACAGAATTTGCAGTCCCCAAAATCTTGAAATTAAGTTTGCTGCATTGTAGGATTTGCTGAATTGAGATTCAGAGAAATCAACTGGAAAATAATAGAGAAAATGTTATCTGTATAATAAATAGGTTCTAAAGCTGATTTCTTAAAACATTTAAGTAAATGTGAAGTATGTGAATATCATTCGAAAAGGAATTGCAGAGGATCAATTTTTTCAATTCACTAAAGAAGCTTTAATAACATTAATAATACATTCCTTTCATTTCCTTAACTAAATTTCTTCCACAGCCTTATTAAAATCTTATAGTATGAATGTGACTTATCGATAGAAGTCTTTTTGTCCTTATTTTCATTTGTTTTGGTGTCTTCATTGATTTAGAAGTTCTTACCTTGGAGAGAGAGAGTAGGTATACATATTTCAATCTTTCAAAATTAAAACAAGGTTTTCCTCAGTTTAAGACAAACTAATAAGCTAAAAATATCAATTTACTGAATTACATACTTAGAAAGTTTCCAAAGAAATTTGACTTTACAAAGTAACTCAGCACCATATTTCTCTTTGTTTAAAATTTGATTCTAAAACACAATGTTGGGGTCTAGATAGGTACTTATTTTGCTTGATATTAGTTGGATACAAGTCTAAAATTCTATCCAGTTTTGAGTTATATTTAAAGAGGTTTTTATTATTAAAAGAGTCACTAATCTGGAGAACATCCAGAAGGTAAAGAACATAATGATAGTAAGCTTGAAATCATATCATAAGAACACAATTAAGGAACTCAATATAAATTAAGAAAGACATAAATGTGGTAGAAGTTTCTGGAATTGAAGACACTGATGCAGTTGGTCAGTCTGTTATATTGTATCAGAATGTGTTCGAATGGTTTTCCTATGAAAGGAATTATGTATCATGTACACAGTTTTTAAAAGAAAGGATGGCGAGCAGAAAATGCAAGGCATTTACACTGGTTGACATACAGATAGATATTGTAAAACCTAGGCTTACACAAACTTAAAGGGACATCCATTTGAGGTCTTGTACTGGAAAAAAGTGACCATCATCTTAAGTTTATGATGAGCAATAAGCTTTTGAGAACGTTAGCCTCATTGAAAATGTGTGGTCAGTGAGGACAGAGCATTATTTTTCTTGAATTTTATTGTATTCCCAGTATCTACAACAGTGCCTAGAACAGTGCCTAAAACATAGTGTTCATTAAGTGTTTGTTGAATTAAAAAGGGAATGAATGCATTATTGATTTTAATATTTAGAAGCTCTATAGTCCACATTCCATCAGGAAAACTTTTAACTTACCTAAGTACTTAGTATATGAATATATATATCGAAGGAAGAAGAAAATGAATAAACAAATGAGTGGGAAAAGTAGTGGGAACTTATTTCCATAAGTATGTATTACTGATTCTTATTCCAATGTTCTTTCTAGTAGCCCACAACTGTATTTCTGACCTATATTTAGCTATGTTCATTAACTATTTTTAAGGCTGAGCAAAATCTGAGATGTGAAATTGATTTACTTACAAAAATAATTATTGGGTCAAACTTTTCTTTCCTATAAGGCTATCATTTCTCTTTCTATGTAGGTAAATTTCACAGTTTGTAAAATATCAATATTATATTAAAACACCTAAAAACTAAAACAAAAATTTTAAGTGTCTTTTAAATAAGCAATAGATAAAAAAATCTTTGGAGTGTTTAGATTTCAGTTATGATGGTGATGGATAAGAACATAATGCTCATGAGGTCTTGTTCCATTAATGGATTTGTCTTCTTTCAGTGAGCATTTGAAAAGTCATGCAAAGCAAAGTAAATAGACACAGAGTCCCTGAAAGTCAGTTTTGGATTCTTGATAAAGCTCTCTTCACTCTTGGGGAAATTGTCTGATTCTTTTTTTACATGATGACAAGGTTGGCTTTTGGTCTCAGTTTCTCCATTTCTAAAAAATGGCATATCACCAACTTCGATGGTGATAATTTCAAGGATGAAATGAATGTCTTTGTACATAATGTACACAAACCAGAGTAAATATTGTATTACTTCTATTCCCTTTCCTTATCCAGGACATGGTAGAATGGAAAGGGTATTAAGCATTATAAGACAAATATGTATGTCAAATGGGGCATGTTCTAGCTGCAGTGCTCTCAAGATTTCTAAATCTTTATGTAAAAATATAATTAAATGATAAAAGCAGATAGAAAGCTCAAGTTTTCACTGCCACGTCCCCAACCAGCTCCTCTCTGACCCGATGTATTGTCTATCTAGTTAATCAGAGTAGTTGTTGCTGACACTAGAGATCTTAGAGGTATTTGATTGCTTAGCCTTTGTTATCACGCAGACTGTTAACAAATCCTGCCCATTTTTATCCCCCAAAATGTCTCTGCAACTCAGCACATCTTCCTAAATCCACATAGCTCCTTCCTGAGTTCAGTATTTTAGTACTTATTTGCTAGGTGGTCATCTTAACTAATGCCTCCAATCCAATTGCTTCAAAACTGTCAATGCTTTCCAAAATCCTCCTGTGTTGTTTCCTGTAACAAAGGATTCTTGTTGACTAGAGACTAAATTAAAAATAATACTTTAACTTATCATTTAAAATCCTAGAAGATCTGGTACTAACTATGAAGACGCCTTCATTATTATCCCTCTGTAATTTCCAGTAGTCACAGATGATTTCTCTGGACTTGCTCTCATGTAGATGTATTCTCCATCTTTGCATATGTTACTCGCTGAGCCGTCCAAAGTAACCATTCAGACACTGTGTCACACTCCTGTATTATTTCCTTCTCAATGTGTATCTCCAACTAAGGTTTTCTGCTCACTATGTGTGTGCATGTGTTATGCCCTTCTGCCATAATATGTTTCCTGTAGGAACAGTGATACTCACTTGTTCAGCAACATGTAGATGCAATCCTACCACCTACAAAATCATCTGAAAAATATTAAATGCTTCAAATTATGCACTTTGTAAATAAATGAGTGAATACTGCCTCTGAATATATTATTCTTTTGCCAGTTGATTTTAAAAGGACATGACAGAGATCATCAGTGCTCACTTTTTTATATCTCTTCTTCTTACCCACATAACTAGACTACATTCCCCAACCTCCTTTGTAGTTAGATAAAGTTCTATGACTATATACTTGTCAATGTAATGTGAACAGAAGTGACATAAGGACTTCTAGGCTTGTCCTAACCCATATAAACTTTCATAAACAATCTGTGTTCTTATTCCACATTCAGTGGGTGACTGGAGATGAATGTGCAGATCTACATAAAATGAGAATCACAAGAAGGAAGAAACCTGGGTCTCTGAAACACTGATTAGAGCAGATTCTCTGACCCCCACTCAGTACCCACATTGGATTGTGATTTCAATGATAGACTTTTATTCTATTAAGTCATTTGGATTTGAAGAGTAATTTGTAATAGCAGTTAATGTATCCCAACAAAAATATTTTAGTGAGAGCATATGAGACCCCTCCTCTCACCCCAACCAAACTATGAGTATCTTAAGGACAAAAGTCATGACTAATTCAACCTAGTTTCCAGTGCAATTCTGATGTCTATGTTGTGCTGAAAACAGATGAATAACTGCAATTATGTAATTTTCTAAATTATTTCTAAAATATGACTTATTCATAAGTGACACACATTTATTGCCCTCTCTAGTTTTTCCTTAGTCAGCTAGAAGTAAAATTATTTATAGTATCTGTGTGATGTAATGGAAAAACAACAGCAAGTAAGACCCTATAGACACCCTCCAAAGACTGATCCTACCAGTTACTAACTTTGTAAACTTGGACAGTTATTTTGCCTCTATGATTCTCAATTTCTTCATTTGTAGATGGGGATAATAATAGCAATAATAACAATTATTATTATTAAAATTAGAAATAATATCTATGAACCACATAATAGTGCCTAGAAAATATGCTGGCCACAAAAATGATAGTGATATTTATAATTTTCATAATTATAAGACAAAAAGTATATACTGCTCTATGGAAATTATGGAAGAAAGCAATGCCATCTTTCTCAGTATAATCCTTGAGAAGGCAGTTAGTATGGATAACATTTCTAGCATAGGAAGAAACTACACCTTCCCTCTGAGGCTTTGGTCACGATCTAATGCTTGTGGGGACTTAGGCAGCATACACATTGGTAGAAGGAAGCTGACAGTAACTCAAAAGCAGCTCAGGTACCCCAAGGTTTTGCTGAGAGCTCAGGTCATTTGTAAGCAGCAGCAACTGTCCCAGTTGCTGAGACTATGACAGAATTAGAGATTTGAGGATTATAAGAACTGAGCAATAACAACAGGAATTCCATAATCATTCCTCAAAATTCTATGGTATTGAGTTTATTATTCGTAAGTGAATATTTTTCAAAACTGTAATAGCAAAGGCAGCCATTGGTGGCAAGAATTTAAGTTGAAGTTTTCTTCAGAGTTTTATTTAGAACGAATCTATGAATCATCTAAGAACAGATCAGGAAAATCCTCCTCTGTTTTCCTCCAGGAAGTCATCCTTTTCCTAAGGGGAAGTTTGGATGCTATACAACAACCAATATCAACTTATTGAAGATGTTGTCAAATACTGTCTTTCCTCATAATAATATGAGAAGATAGGATATGCAACTGAATCTTCACAGGAAACAGAAAAGTATAATACATAATTTAACTTGAGGTAGATAATTTTAAATTAATATGAAATTGAAATTGATGATTAATTGTCCTTTCCCTCAGGAAAGCATGAAAATGTGTTCCTAAGCTAGAGTATGAGCTTTTCATTTTAAGACACCCAGGGAAATCATGGCGCAAACAATAATAGTAACAGCAATACAAATAGCTTTTCATTTGTTTACGTATGAGGGATAACTTATAATTTGAAAAGCACTTTCACTGACATTAGTTAGTCTAATCTCCCAGAAAGAATACTCTTAGCATCACGGCAACTTTTCCGTCATGCCCTTGAAAGAACTGAGAGTGTGGAGTAGAAAGAAATAGAGAATAGTGAATAGGGGCAATCTCTCTAGTTTGTTTACTGCTTAGAAGATACTTCCCCATCAGAAAACTGAGCATTGTGAGAATGGATTGATCAAAGAGTGAGGGAAGAAAATAGTAAAGTCCCAGCTTATACCTCTTCCTTTGAGGATCAGGATGGAAGCGAGAGTACAATTTGGGAAGACTGAATATATTTTGAAACTATATCAAGAACCTTAAGTTTTCAGAGAACTGAAATACTGGAGATGCAACTTATTGTAGTGCTAGTTTCACTTATTAACAAGGAAAGAGAAGATGAGAGAAATAAATAACTTTATTAAAAGTTCAAAAAATAAGTGGCAAAATAGGGATAATAGATTTAGCCAGGAAGCTCTTACCATCTTGTTCCACAAAGCGAATCTTTACTGAAGATAGTATAAGTGTGAGTTCTCATCTTTCATAGTAGAAGTAAATAAATAATGACTACAATTTATATCTCAAGAATGGGGAGCACAGCTATTTTATTTGGTGATATGAAATTAATGACCACAATAAAGAGATTATTAATAGAGCTAAACTGCCTCCTTATAAACAGTAAAATTGAGTGAGTATGGGAAGACACTTTTAAAATTATATAAATTGAAAAACACACACAAACAAAAAAATATAAAATTTAAATCACATTACACCCTGAGCATATTATCTTTTACTAGCTCTAATGTTTATCAAAATTACTTTACATTCATGATTTAATATCCTCAAAAATCCTATTAAAATGAATGTGTCTAAGAGGTTAAATATTATATTTATCTACATAATAGAATGTTTTCTATCATCTACATCAAATAGGGTAGAGTTTTACTCAAATAATTTATATGAGGGATATAAGCAAATTCTGTTGATTATAGAAAGCACTTGAGATTTAATTTTAGCTCCAGTATTATTGCAATTATTAGATTGTGTAATATAAGATAGAATAATAATAAACAAGACAAAAAACCCCAACTATTGTAAAGTGCACAAGGAAAATAAATGGTGGCTATTGGAGGCGCCAGAAAAGAAAGAGAATTAGTTAAGTCTCAGCTACCCATGATGCTTGTGAGCTACTGTTTTGCTAACTGTTCTGAAGAGCAAAATATTCCTACATTTCATATAAAGACTTGTGAAAAAAGCTATTCCTTAAGCATGTAGGTTAATGAGGAGGAAACCACATCACTATATAACTCTTGTGGATTCACATTCCAAGATTAGATTATTATTAGTGCAACCTGCATAGAAGGATTAGATGAGAAAAGGATATCATTTCCTGGAAGAATTTCTATGTGACCTTAGAAATAACATCCAGAGTTTTATAGTCACTTCAATTAAAATGACACCTTGTATACTTAAGGTAAAAATAAATCATACAAATGGACCAAAGGGAAGTCATGAAATTGCTAATTTTTTAATAATACTCAAAGACATTTTTTATTAAGATAAGAACTTGGCACTTTAAATTTTCTAACACTGTCTTTGCCATGAACTAGTATTTCTTAGGTGAGAAATCAGGTTATTTACAACCTGAATAAATGCACTGCACGTACTGAAGGACTCATGTTTTCTCTCCATTTCTGCTTCAGGTTGTACACAAACATCTTAAACTTGGTAGCATCATCCATCTGACAGGTCCTGTCTCTACTGCTTCAATTCATTCCACATTTTTACTGGGAACACAAGTACACTGTCTCCTAAATAGAACTTAAGTAAAAAAGAATTTTTATTCTAAGTCAAAGCAACTGAGTCGTTCCTGTTTTGTGAATGATTCTTCAAACATAGAGAAAACATAAAATTAAAAATTAAGAATATGAGATTAAACTGACAGCAAAAGTAAGATTATTTTCAATGAAGTCTTAAGATAAAACAAGCAGTAGAAAATTAAACCTCGATATTTGAAAAACAATCAGGAATTATCTAAGCTGAAGTGAACTGAGGTAGTAGAAATGGAGAAAGAAGGGAGAAAGACAGAGAGAGAGAGAGAGAGAGAGAGAGAGAGAGAGAGAGAGAGAGAGAGAGAGAGAGAGAGAGAGAGAGAGAGAGAGAACAGATATGATTCTGGAGAGTTTCTAGCAAGTGATGAGTAAAAGACAGTAAATGAGTTAAGTATTGCTTATTCACATATCATTATCAAAGATCTAAAAACAGCATTGCTATAGTCTTCATTTGGCATAGTGTTTTCACTTTAACAAATATAGAAAAAATATTGATAAGGGTCATATTCAAATATCACAATGGTCTCCCTTATTTTAATGTTGCACAGATGCAATCTTTTAACTGTGGAGTTTTTAAGTGATATAACTATCAAGAACTATAAAGATATATGTGTGTGTTTGTGTGCAGTGTACACACATGTTAAATCTGTTGTTTCCTAAAGACATGATGTTTATTATGACTCTGGCTTTGTTTATGCTACTACCTTAATTTGGCCATAAACTTCATTTTGTTCTTCTCTAACTCCTATTTGTCTCTAGATATTAACTGAGGTGTGAGCTGAGCTTCTCTCCGATGATTTCACACTTTGTCAGTCATGTTTTCCCCCTTTGAGCTCTCTTGGCATATAAAACTTACATTTGTGGTAACATTTACATACTGTATATAATTGTCTGTGTCTCTGTGTGGAAAATATGTCTTTTTCAGCAACGGTCAGTGAACTCTGAACCAGTCCAGGAGATTCTAATCCTGGCTCTACCTTTTATTGTCTGAGTGATATTGTGCAAATTACTCAATTTCCCTGTGTCTCAATGTCTTTATCTACAATGGGGATCATCAACTTACTTCTTAGATTGGTCTTGTCACTTATGTGAAGTGATCAGAAAATGTCTGGCCCTACAAGATTCTCAGTGTTAAGTGACCTAACCAATTTGACTACCTATGATGAAACACCTTGATTAGATATCATGATTTGATTCTTTTAGATCTTATTTTCTCCAATGATTAAAAAAAAGATATATGAGTTCTAAAAGTGTGGAGAAGTGAAGAATACTTTTGTTCAAGGACTAGCTGAACTGTTCCGCATGCACTTCTTATGGCACTTAACACTTTCCTGTTTGAAGTATAGTTTTCTGGTGTTCTTGTTTTACATCTCCCTTGAGGAAATTAGATAATATATTAATTTGTATTTCACTGTTTTAGCATAACATGTTGCCTAGTATACACTCAAGTAGAATTTATACTTTAGAATGTATACCAGTAGAAATTCAAGTATCTGAGTTAACTAATGAAAAATATTAAAATATCTTCAAGTAATCAAAGAACCAGTAAGTCTGATACTATACAGAGTTTACTGGAGTATATTTCTTGAAATTGATTGCTGTGACTATCAAACACTGTTAACCTCCTCAGAGGTAAGAATAACTGTAAAATAGAACCATACATTTTTATTATAATTCCTGACACTATAAAAATCAAAATACATTCCCACACTCTAAAATCTTAATTTAACACAATAGTTAACAATTCAGTAAGCATTATAGACTTCTTTGTCTGATGGTAGAGATTTGGAGATAAATATTCAGGATTAGGCATTTGTTCTCAAGGAACTTAGAAGAGTTTGATCAGTCTTTTTTCTCCTTTAACCACATTTATATATTTTTATGGTCCATCAAAATAGCCTTATTCTAATAGCAAAAGATATTTTATCCCTGCCTGTATTGAATATAATTCATACAATTTATCACTTTTCTTTTTTAGTTCACTAAATGTCAAAAACCTGATATTTAATCAGATATTTGAAAAAAATATACTGATGTGCTTAGGCATAAAATTAAAAGACTTTAAATCCAATAAAACTTCCAATTAGATCTGACAGTCTTTAATTCCATTTAGTAAATTAGAAAACTTGTTGCTTGAATTAAAAGTTTATTCTTCTTTTAACAAGGTCGGCTTATTGTAATTTTTTAAATTAGCTTTTGAGCCTGTAAAACTCCTAAAGATGGGTTGGACAAAGCCAGAGAATGATGTTAAGTCTTTCTAAGTGTTATCTCTTGGACTGTTCTCTATTTTATTTTAGAAATGTTTTTGCCTCATTTGCTCTTTACATAAATGTTTTGAATAGTAAAGAGCCACAGTGGCGATGAAATTTACACTCAAACCATTAGGCTTTGCAATGTTTTTGCAAAGGTTTTGCTATCTTCTTATGAAACACCTCCTTCTATCCTGGGTTCCTGCTTTGGTTATTTCTATTCTCTTACAAAACACAATTCCAAAGGTCCATTCTGGAGAATGTCTCTGATATCTCCATACCAAGGTCAGCTTATTTTCTTCTACATTACCCAGTGTTATGACATTTTAAATATTGAATCAAACTTCTAAACATTGTCTCATGTTATTTGTACAGCAGTCCTATAGATAGGCACTATTGTGATTACAAGTTTATTGCTAAATAAGTGGTAGCTAGGAAGTTAACCAGTTTATGTTTACTATGTAGCAGAGTTGAGATTCAAATCTAGGTCTTCAGGACTCCAAACTCTGAGTTCAAAGTCACCAAGCTATA
Organism: Solenodon paradoxus; assembly: GCA_004363575.1. NCBI lineage: Eukaryota > Metazoa > Chordata > Mammalia > Eulipotyphla > Solenodontidae > Solenodon > Solenodon paradoxus. Next base: position 397,723 of record RJWH01000029.1, read on the forward strand.
TAAAATGTTATTAAAGCAAATTAACTCAGCATTCTATGACCATCTATCCTTCTGCAACTAGGTAGTAAAGTCCTTTAGAAAACTGATCTATCATTAAGCTCTAAATGTCTGGAAATTAATGGAAGACTAAAAGTATGTAATGATGTGCAGATGTATTGGTGAGTTGGGAGATGCAAAGAAGCAAGTAAAAGAAAAAAAGGAAGGTTGGAGGATTTACAAAAGACTGAAAGGATGCTAAAAATAAAGGAAAAGATCAAGTATCTGTAGATTAGCTTGGCATCTGGCATGGGATAAGATTAAATTCATGCATCAGCTTCCCTGTCTTTTGCCCTGGCTTCTTCTGCCTCTACAATCACCTTTTCTGAACATATAATCACACCCTAATTGGTTTTCACCTACTATTTTTAACATATATTAAGTTTTATCTCTGGGAATACTTATAGAATGTATCACTGACATTTAAGTAGTGATTTAATTTTTCATACTTTCTTTCAAAGGATGACTGAGATAGCATTTCCCCCAAACAAGTTTATTTCCCATGAGTAGGTGACCAGTAAATGATTGTTAATTGAATAATTTAATCAATAAAATATTACTGTATGAATCAACTGATAATCAATCAATAACAATCAATGATTATATTTAGAACTGTGGATTAAGTTACTAGTTCTTCTTTATTTTACAATGTGGTTTACAGACCTAAATACTTATTACCAACATATGATTCTGTGAGAGATACTGTGGCAGGTGTTTATGCACATTGGATAATATAATCCTCATAATAACCATGCAAGATATGGGTTTTTATTCTCATCTCAGACATGTATAATGAATGCTCAGAGAGGTTAAGTTTGATGAATTTAGAAGCTAAACATCTATGAGTGGCGGAGTTCAGATTAAAAACATATCATCCTGAATTTCTAATTGCTTGCTTTTTCATTCATATGTGAATTTCATTCATATGTGAATTCATATGTGAATTTGCAAGTTGTGAAAATTTTGCTTTCATTGTTTAAACTAATAAAATTCACTTTTCTAAAGACTCTGAAGTTTACTAATCAGGTATATTACTGGAGTTATCAATGATCATTGTAAGATTAAAAAGTAAAACTATGGGAAAATATGAATACTCAATTACTTATACAGTGCTTTAGGAAATTGACCTCAGTTGCCTTTTGAGGAGCTGCAGTGAGGTCGAGTACTTCCCCTAAATAACCCAATGCAATTGATCACCCTCTCTTCACCTCCCACTGTCTTCTACATACATAGAAAGATAATTATGTATTTATATAGTCTTTTATAGCACATCTAATTTTTCAAAAGGTGATCCATTAATTTTAATTAATTTTCTTGTGATTGCTAACTTTGCATGTTGTCCAAAAATAAAACTGTACTTGGAATATATACATTTTCTCAGGACAATTTTTCACAGTTGCTTTTCCCAAACTGAAAACTTACTGGGGTTTTTATTTTTTTCACTTTCATTAGCTAAATTTCTCCCTAAATAACTTTATACTTTTTTGAGGCATATTGACAAAGAAAAATGTATATATATATATATATATATATATATATATATACACACTGTACACCCTGATATTTTGATATATGTATATATTATTAAGTGATCATCACAATTAAACTAACATATTCATGACTTTATATGGTCACCATTTTTGTAAGAATGTTCAATATTTACAGCTTTAACAAATTTTGTATATACACTATTATTAATTATAGTCACTATAACCTATAAACTAGAGCTCTAGAACATACTCATCCTTAATAACCGAAACTTTTTACTGTTAGTCATCACTCCTCAATTTTTACCAACTCTCCAGTCTCTGACAATCGTTGTTTTATTCTCCGCCTTCTTGAGTCCTTTTTTTTTTTAGATTTCATATATAAGTGAAATCATAAGTGAGTATTTGTCTGTCTCCGGTTTATTTCACTTAGCATAATGTCTTTCAGGTTCATACAGGTTGACAGGGTTTTTGTCTCTTTTTATGGCTCCGTTTTGTATGTGTGAATATTTTCTTTTTCCATTCAGCCAATAACAGATACTTAGATTGCTTCCCTGTCTTGTGTATGGTAAATATTGCTGCAATTAAGATAGGAGTGCAAATATCTCTCAAGATATTTATTCAATTTTCTTTAGATATCTACCCAGAAGCAGAGTTGCTGGATGTTATGGTAGACCTATTTTTATGTTTTGAGGAATTCCACGTTATTGTTGTTGTGTGTGTTTGTGTGTGTGTGTGTGTGTGTGTGTGTGTGTGTGTGTGTGTTTATAATGTCTGTAGCAATTAACATTCCTAACAACAGTGTACATGGATTCTCTTTTCTCCACATACTCATCAAAACTTGTATTTTGTCTACCAGAATAGTCATTTAAATAAATAAGAAGTGACAATACCTCATTATAGTTTCAATTTGCATTTCTCTAATGATTATGTTGAGCGTCTTTTATATACCTGTTGACTCCTAGGTGTCTTCTTTGGAGGAATGCTTATTCAGGTTATTTGCTCATTTATATTGAGTTACTTGCATTTTTGCTGTTGAGTTGTTTGTGTTCCTTATATATTTTGGATATTAATTCCTTATGAGATGCATGGTTTGCAAATTTTCTCCCATTTCCTAGGTTTTCTCTTCAATCTGTTGATTGTTTCCTGACTTATGAAAACTGATTGGTTATAAAATCATATTAGACTCAAAGGAATAAGAAAATCAGTGTGTGGGAAACCTAATGGATTTTTCCTCAAAAGTAATAATTTATATATTTAAAGAAAATATAATGGCTCTCATATATTCTTATGAAAAATAAAATATTCATAATAAACAATTTATAACATTCAGTTATTTATGAAATAGGGTTATTGCAGTGAAGCAATTATAAAAGCAAGACATCAGATTTAAGATGAAGTGGGGAACTTAGACTCTGGGTGACACAGTCCTGTGTGGGATTTCTCAGTGGGTGAACTTGCACAGATTATTTAATCCTTTTAATATATCAATTCATGCTTAACTATTAATTAATTTAAAAAAAATAAGAAAATGAATTCAAGTATACCCACATTTAGAAACAAAATGGGCCAATAACTTCGAATACCTCTGAACCCATTACTCTCTCCCCCAACACTCAGAAATAGTCAAGTTCCTGGTATTTTTGCTATCATTCCCCATTGTTCTTTAGATTTTTGTCTTATGTCTATGTGACCCTAGACAACATAGTGCTTTATTGTCTCTGGTTCTTAAGTTCATATGCATTCAGTTACATTAAATACATTTTTCTACCAATTAATATACTCACCCAACTTTATGTTCGTTTTTCATCCCTTTGGATACATTTAGGTACAGTTCAGAAATTGTCATTACTATATTATATATATATATATATATATATATATATATATACGCCAATAATACAATAATTTATTTCACCATTTTACTGTGATAACCATTTGGGATTTTCCTTTCAGTATCATTTTGCTTTGAAATTGCAAATAATGTTTCTATGGACATTCTTATCTATGCTTCTGAAACATGTGAGAATGTAAGTAGAATAATTTTGTAAGAGGGCGATTGCCGGGTCAAACATATATACAGCCTATCATCCCCAATCTGATCTGATGCACATTTTGGGATCATATTGGATTAAGCACATAATTTGAAAAATAAAATGCTCATAAAAAGTAGCGCATCCAAGCGTGTATTTTAATTTCCTATTAATATCAAATTGTTTTCCAGAATGGTAATGTTAATTTACATTTAGACTGGTTGATCCTCTTGTTCCATATTCTAACCAACAGTAGGACATTTTAATTTTACCACATCTGGTGGATGATTTATCAGTGTTATTTCACTGTCACAATAATGTAAATTTAGCTGACTTCTAGTGAAGTTGAGCATATATATACATGCTTGTTGTTTACTCAGATCTCTTAGCTTTATCTACAAAGCCTATCAAGATCTCTATACTTCTTTGTTAAAATGATAACTGATACTATATTATGTAACATACACTATGTATTATCTATATTTAAATATATGCATGTATATATACATATATAATATCCAACACAAGTTCTGGAATAAAGTTAGCATTTCACAAATTTCTACAACCATCCTTGGTCCCCACCTTCCTCACATTTAAGAAATACTAAGTAAAATGCGGAAGAACATCTTTTATGTTTGTAAAAACATGCCAAAGTACTGTTCAACTAAATGCTTCTTGAACCTATGTGTACACACACACTCAAATACACATACAAATTCACTGATGGCATTTTTGTTAAAGTTGAATTTAACTTGTCATATTGTGTTCATGTCTTTAATTCCAACTGAACAATAATAGCTAAATAAATTAAATAAATGCAAATTGTGAAATAAGGAATGTATTTAAAAAAGAATAATTGGAAACTGTAGCCATTTTGTCTTTTTTTTTTTTAAACAATCCTCACTCTGCTGGCTCTGAGCCCAATCCCAATGAAATGTATTCTAAATAACAGCAAGTGGTAAAAGTCTAACTTTCTGTAAATTTCAAGAGTTACAAGTATTTATATGATAGTAAATTGCATGCTTTTTAGTGAAAAAAATCAGCATTACACAATTTTCTTGCTATAGTGCATATAGCAACTCCTTTCTGTAATGGTTAATACATACAAAATAAGCTTCCAGGAAATCAGCAGGGGCACTTTTATCAGTTTCCAGCTTTGGAGGGATTCCAAGTACAACTCAATCATTTTTAGAGAGACAAAACTAAATCTAAAAAGTGGAGAAGATAACACCTTCTTTGAAGCGTTTGTTCTTTGATTAGAGAGTATGCACATAATTTGGTTAAGGATAGTTGACACTCAATAATAACTAACAACCATTTAAAAAACAGTATCTTTTTTAATTTAGCAAAAAATTTCAAGGGTCTGATAATATGCTGAATGTTGTATTATGCACTCAGATATATGTACGGCAAGAGAAAAATAATAAAACTGAACCAAAAGTCATCTTGCACACATGCACACACACATGCTTTATCTTAAATCTTCCAAAAGATATTCTGATTTGAAATTGGTGTAATTCTCTAGTAATATTTATAACTATATGTACTATATTATTTATATGTATATAAGATATACATATATAATATATACATATATACATATAGAGAGAGCTTTATTTTTACTAGCTCTATATTTGGGTCTGATAAACTTTCATTGTGGAGGTAGATCTGTATTGCACCATGTTCAGCAATACTACTGGTTTCTTTTTCCACCAGATGCCAATGGCATTCCCCCACAATATTATGACTACTAAAACCATCATCAGAGAATGCCTAATTTTCCTAACAGACAAAATCACTCCCATTTGAGAATCATTAGGTCAGAAGAAATAATAAAGTTAAAAGAGCAGAGGACTGGGAGAAAACAAACAGAAAAACAACAAGAATTGGAACTTGACTTTTTCCATGGATCACTTGTACTTATTGAATCAGGGAAAGAATTTAGAAAAAAAAATCATAGGTTCATTCTAACAGAACTTCTCAAAAATTTTAGATGTTTCATTATGTTCATCAAGCAAGATCTGGACTTTCAAACATCAGAGCACATGTTTCATAGAATAAGTGAAAAATCTCAGTTCCCAACATTAAGATCTGTAAAGCCATAGTCAAGTACCATAAATACTCGATATTTTATGCTGTAGGTAAGCTTGCTAGCTCTCTGTGTCCTCTAAACTCAGTAACCTCTTCTGTAAACAGAGTGGTAATTCTTCACTTCTCAGGTTTGGTGTGAGTATTCAGCTAAGGGTTTCCATTAGTCCACATATGCACTTCTTTGTCCTCCTTCAAGATATCATGTTGCAATTGTTGATTTGTTGGTATTTTCCTCTAGAGTATGAGCAGAGATAATGTCTTAATATCATATCACAAGTTCTTAAGCTAGTATCTCATAGATAGCAGAGAAGTGATAAACATTTGTCAGGAGGATGATTTATTTTGTGAATCTGTGCTTTAAATTTGTTGACTCATTTTCCTCCCCTTTTCATTTCTTTCTTTCCCCTATCCTTACTTCCTTACTATCTTTCTTTCTTTATTTTCCTTTAAAAAATATTTCCAATATAACCAGAAGCCACAATGATAGAAAAGTTATGTAAGCTGCCATAATTTCTTATCATTTTAATGGTTTCCTCACCTACTAAGAAGTCTTCTCTACAGGTGCTCACCAATGGGTGGAATTCATATAACACAACACAGAGTTTGCATTTGAATCTTTGGAAGTTTATTTTAAGTAAAAATATCTCTAGGAATGGAAGCACTCAGTTCATCTGAAAAATATATACAATTAAATCTAATTCACAGAATTGTTTTTTCAGTAAAATAAGTTATTTTTAACTAAAATCTCTATAGAAATGCAAAGAAAGCATTTTGCTAAAATTTACCACCAAGTGTAAGTGACTAGTATCAAATTCTTTCTCAGTTATCAGTTTGGTTCCTGAAATCATGCAATCTTTCTCTGACCTCTCACTAAGAACAAAATAGCAATTCCAGAGCATTCTTGGAGGGTGGTCTTTTAATTACTCTTATCAACAATCCTTATGTCAGGCTGAGGGCTGACACACCATCTTTGAGTGAAGCAGCTGGAACCTCCCAAGACCAACTCTGGCCTCCTCACTGTTGCTCTTCATTCTGTAGTAATATAAAAATCTATGAGTCAAAACTTCTAAATAAAATTTCTAAATGAGATTAGTGCAACAGAAACACAGAAGAACTTGGAACTGCTAGGATCAGAGAAGGCTATTGGAAATCCAGCACCACTATTTACCATGAGACTCTGAACAAACAGTACAATCTTCTGAATCTCACTTTGTTCTTCTCTAAAATGGACCTGATATTGCGTATGTTGTAGTATGGGGTTAAGCTAGTGCAAATAAAAATTCAAGTGACCAGAAAGTTGGGAGAAGAAATTTCAACACAGAAAACAAATATATTAAGTGTAAATATTTGAAAGTATTCTGATTTGAAGTGACTTTTTCCATCTGTTAACATTTTTTGTTTTGAAAACTGTGCTTTGAAACTAGAAAGAATGTCTACAAGATTGACTCAATTCCTATACATCTTAGTAAAACAAAAGCCGAAGGGAAGGCAAGGGAGACACAGACAGACTGACAGAATGTTTTAGTAAAAAGAGATTCTCCTTGCAGGAAAGAAAAATATGACTTTTCCTAAAAATAATTTCATCTATCTTGAAATAATTATGACCATAAAGAATTATAAGCATTGAGTGGCACTTACAGCCATGCACCATCTCCAGAAGATTCTACTCTAGATCAAGTCATCTTTCTCCTACTAAGCCTGGCTGATTACAATTTCCCACCTGAGTTACCCGTTGAGAGCTGAGTACATGCAGATGTATGTTAAATAAATTTCATTATTTTCTTTTAGAAAAGTAAGGTATCTATGGAAAAGTCTCTCTCTTTCATGTTCTAAATACAACATAAAAAGTTTATTGTTTTTCAATTACTAAATCAAATTTATGAATCATTTAAGAGACAGTGTATTTTAGAAACTGAGATTCTAGTGTCAGTTTTTCCATTAACAAAGAAAAAGTGACAAGGGATACTTAGCTCCCTGCAGTGAGTGAGTTGAAGAGTGTTCCCCTAAATTCGTGTATACTTAGAACCTCAAAATGCAATCTTATTTGAAAATAGAATCTTTGCTAATATCAATAGTTAAGGACCCTGAGATAAAGTATCTTGTTACAACGTGAGAACTAAATTCAATGACTGGTACCCTTATAAGAAGAGGAGGAGACAGAAACACAGAGAGAAAAACCTAAGAGGCAGAAATTGGAGTGATATGCCTAGAAGTTAAGGATGATCAAAGATTATCAGCAAACACCAGAAACTTTATCTTTAAAAAGATAAAGCATGGAACGACTTCTCTCTGAAATTCCAAAAGAATAGAACTTCCCACAACCAATTTTAGGCTTTTGGTCTCCTGATCTATGAGAGAGCAAATTCCTGTTGCTTTAGGTCACCAGATTGTACTATTTTCCTATGAAAATCTGGAGGGGTGGCACTATTCTGTACTTTTATTGCTTCACTATGATATGATTATATAGAGGCATATATTTATTTAATAATAGGTTACTAATTACAGTGTTTGGGTGAGATAACAATGGTAAAAAGACACAGACATATCTTCAAGGAGTTCGCATATGCCTCAAAAGTTGAGCCACACAATTTATTGAAAATAGCGATGACTTGAATGTTGTTATTTTTCTGGTAGCAATAAGGTATCAGGGAAAATTTGCCATCATAGAGAGGTGAACAGAAGTGGGGTCCTAGGTTAGACAAGAAAATCTTTGAAGAGAGTGACTGAGTTAAATGCTGGGAAAGATGACAGTCAGCCGAGGGAACAAGAGCTACTTGGAATGAGGAATTCGTACAGCATGCTGTTTCAGAAGAATAAAATGGTAGGAATGAAAAAGTGGGAAGATGTGACTAGAAAGGAAGGCAGATTCAATACATATTGAAGTCCAATTTTTTTCCTGAAAGTGAGTGTTTCTGGCTTCTTATGTGTTAAATTAAGATACTGAACAAAGTATTACTTTGGCTTCCAGTTCTAGAATTCTGAGAATCTAGGAGTATTAAAATTCTTAAAATTTGTTGTAACTTTGGGTTGACAACAAAACAACTAAGCAATAGATCTGTTCAGTTAACCATCATTAATCATCACAGAAATGAGTGATATTAGAGTATATGTAGCTAAGTGGTTATTCATTAAACTTTTTACTCTGAAGTTATGTATCAAAACATTTATGTCTTAGTGAAAGAAACAGAGAGCTTTGGCAATGGATTATCTACCACAAAGTTGGTTTCATTTATGTCTATGAATGCACTCACACTCTTGACAAGACAGCATAAGAGTACTGATTCTGATCAGTTTGAAGGATTTAGAAGATCACTAAGGTAACAAATGTGTTATTAAACTGGCTCTCCCGACTCAAACACACATTATATGGAAGAAATGTCTTCATTTTGGGTTATTTTTGTCAGGTTCAAATTTTGGTATTGCAGGAAAGGTATTGAAAAATTAATTGTAGTGGAGAGAATTTCCTAGACTAGAAATACCTGAGTTGTGATCAAGACTCTGTCATTTATTAGGATGTTTCTGTGGAAAAATACATAATTTTTCTGAACATAAGTTTCTCAGCTGCAAAATGGAAATAAGATCACACTGAACAGTGAGAGTAAGGATTTTTGAAATTACATATCTCATCCATTTAATACAGCTATTTTTAAAACACTTTTGAATGTTCGATAGTGGTACTTTTGAAATTAATCTCATCAGTTAAGTCTGGAGATGAAATTTATTAAAAAATTCTTGAATTTTAAATGATTTTATGAAATATATGAAAGAAAATGTTTTAAGGTCCTGAGTACAGTGCATAATCACTCAATACATTGAAATGATTTAATTGGTGATAGTTTCTAGATAGTCCTATAGAAAATCATACTTTATGTCTGCATAGTAGCACACGAGGGTCATGGTGGACTTTTCCCAATAATACAGAACTCTATAATAGTGAAACCTATGAATAATGTAACCAAATGCAATAGTTGTATTGACTTTCCTTAACCCCAACTCCCTGCAGATAAAAAGAATAATAATCAACTCTTTAGGCAGTACATTTTATCTGAAAAGAGATAACCTTTCATGGTTTAGAATAATTCAGGAAAATTTCACATCAGCACTCTGTTGTGTGACTTTTTAGCCTTTAGGATGACAGCCTAAGGTGTAGTGCAGAGATCACATGATCTCACTCACATGTGGAATATAGAGAAACAAAACAGAAGAGCAGACTAAACAATAGCCAGTCTTGAACAGTAGCATTAGAACTGAGGTTACCAGTAGGGAATGGGACAGGGCATGAGGGCAAGTGGTAGTGGGGTCCAATGGACAGTGGTGAGGAAATTTTGATATTTTGGTGACGGACAGGATGTGTTGTCATGTATCTAAGGAATGGGAATCTGCACATATGAGTTTATATTATCTTGTAATGTAAAGTTACCACAGTAAATACTGAATTAAAAATAAATTGTAGTGCAGAGGACAATTCTTTGAATCAGAGAAAATTGATTTCCCACTCTGCCATAATTCATTCTGAGAGTAAGTTAGCTTCTTTGGTAATGTGAGAGTAATAGTGATCACTTCATACAGCTAATATCATCATCAAATTAAATGATGCATGTGGCAATACCATATTAAATGTCTTACACAGAAAATACCAGTGAATATTCTTTTACATAGTCCACGGACATATACATGACAATCTTTTTTGTTGACATAGACATGGGTATTTAAATAGAAAAAGAAAACAATAAATTTGGACACCACGTTGTTGACCTATTTACAGAGTCAAAATGCTTAGACAATTGCTTGTTCCTGGCTTCACATTTTATCATATAGATCCAAAAAGTTTTTTCTAGTGTTATGTTCTTTACAGAGTAGAATATTCTATTGGTGGTAAACAGTGAACGCAACATAGCACATCTCATTGTATTTGTAAGTCTAAAAATATCTTATGACTACTCAAGTCCACTAGTCAAATAGGATGCACAATTCATAGTGACATATATTGTTACCATCCATATCTTAAAGTTCAGAATATAGTTTCTCTTGGCAAAGCAGTACTTATTTTTGCCACCCATCCACTATTTATCTAAGTTTTATACATCCCATATAAACCTAAACGGCAAGTACCTAATGCACAGAAAGAATTTCTACCAGTATTAAACATATGCATGCATACACATACGCAAATTATTAATAATCTTTGAAGTTTGACGTAACAGCTTTGCTTAACTGGAAAAAAACACATAACACTTTAAATGACTTATTTGTAATGGATAATATCATATAAAATGCAGGTGATTTTTTTTTTATTATTCATGCATTGTAAAGAAACAACATTATTGCAATTGCCCAAGGCTTTTGCCTCAATCACACCCAACCTCCACCTTATCCTTAAAACTTGGAGATCAGGTGAAAAACTGTAATCTCTTCAGAAAAGGAGTGTCACTTCTGCCCCAAATACAACAGATGCCACTCCCTCATCTCATTATTGCTTCTGTGCAACCAAATGGCAATCAGAGAATATCTTCCTCATCTCTGTTGCATCTATTTTCCTCAAAGTTTCATTTACTAGAAAGAGTTAAATAATGATAAAAAAAAATCTGTCCTCAGAAGGTCATCTTTTAAAGTATGTTTTTTTTAAAGGATATATAAGGTTCACATCTAAATTTAGTATTCCATTATAAAATAGGATTTGGATTTGGCATTAGCACAAACTGAGCTTGGTTTGTGCCTCTATTTAGGTAGGGTCAGTTGGGAATGTTCTACTTATATTCTTATTCTGGAAAGCAAGTAAAATAATATTTAAAGATACATTACCATGACAATGACTTTGAATGAGTACAATGTAAAGGTAGAGACTTGACCTCTGCCCCTTGAGTGTCCTGACAATTTTAACCTTAACTGTGGCAGTTACTAGGAGAGTGGAAGGAGCTTTAGCTTTGGGACAAGATGCTCTAGACAATTCTAGTTTCCTTATTAGTTAATGCTTGTCTGAGATGAACAAGTCACTTATCTCTGAACTTCTGTTTATAAATTATAAAACTGAAAAATAATATGTGCTAGAACTAACTCAGTGGCTTATTAAAACTTATTTAGATATCAAAGTGTTTTGTAAACTATGGAATAGCACTTAAAGAAAAAAGCTTGGGTAGTTTACATGGTAGGACTTTCAAACTGTTTTGGTAAATGAAGAGAAGCAACATGTTGTGAAGTATATAAAAGAAAATCACATTTTAAGCAAATAATTTTGAAACTCATATACATATATGTATATGTTATGTATTTGTATAATTACATTAGCATGTATGAATATAATCAACATTGTTTACATGAACCACTTAGCATCAGAGTCATGAAGGAAGAAAAAAGATTGATAGAGGATCAGCAAACAAACCAAAAAATTTGGAAAAAACTATTTTAAAATAAAGACACCTATATTCAAGATACATAATACATATATATATGTAAGCATATATGTATGAATATACAGATGTATATATATGCATATTTATACGGTCTTTGTAAATTTGCAGTGTGTGAATATATGTGTGCATATTACTAACAGAGTAAACTATCCAAGGATGATTACCCAAACATTAACAATAAACAATCTCTAAGTAAAGCAAAGTAGAGAAAGCTGTTTCTATTTTTTTCCTAAACATGGTTTGCATTGCTTTTATATTTGCTCAAAGACAACATATTCATAAAATCTAAAATGCACACGTATTTTCATTCATTGTTAAAACCAAAATAACTAAACAAATTCAAGGAACTGGTATCCACTATACCAGGTATATTGGAGCTACATACAACCATTTACCTTCCTTTCCCACTGCAGATATCACTAGTTGATTATGCCATTATTTTTTTAATCAAAGTTAGATATAGTATCATGATTCTTCACACAATTTAATAAGAGCCATTACTAAATGATGAGGCATTATCATTCTAAGTAAAAACAATTTGCTAACAAAGTGTCCATTTTTTCCTTCAAAATATAGTCCTGGAATTTCATCTCTACAGTTACATTACATCAGCAAAATTTGTCAAATTAAAAATAACTGAATATATTAACATAATAATTACAATTTGAACAATTTTCTCGTGAGATTATATAACAGTGACACTAGAAAGTGATTAAATAAAAAATTTAATTACTCACATATGACAATGACTCTATCAGAAAAAAGGGTTAAGGACAGCGAAAAACTTTATAAGTTTCCAAAGTAGAGACAGAACGGACATGTACCTCAAAATTGTGTGATCATGCTCCTGTTACTACAGAAGAAGCAAAAAGTATTCACTTTTTGACAAAATAGATTATGACCTGAGGTAGATCATTTAAAGACAAGTTCTCAGCCTATATATTTGATATCACCTGGAACAATCTAATATATAGCAGGTGTCAGTGTGTCTCTGTTTTCTTTCATTTCTTGGGGGAAATTTATGTTTCTTATAGAAGCTTGATCACCAAATATAAACAAAATAAATTAACTCTATGGATGACAGAAAGGTATTGAAATAGAGGTTGCATATACAGTATTCTTGCATTGCATGAATATCACCAACATTTATGAAATACTATCTAGGTACCAGACATTGTGGTTAGTCTTGGAGACAAAGGGACAGCTACACAAAGGCCCCCTTCCTTAAACAACTCAGAACCAATTAAGAGTAAATAATCACAGAGGATTAGGTACCAAAATAGAATGGAAATTCAGGTTAATACTCAATTTTTTTTAAACAAAATCTCCACTGGGCATATAACATCCATTAATATGTCCAAAATCCTGTTACTAGAAGATACTTAAGTAGTGAATAAGCTTAGACTAAATATTTGATGCAGTTCAATCCCACTGAGAAATTCAGCTTACATGGAAAAAAGTATTTTTGGACCAAAGAGCATGAATAAATTCCATTAACCTCAAGCTGTATTTGAAAAACAGAAAAGTAGTATGATCGGAGAGACAGTTAGTCTTCTTCTAACTTAATTTTGTTTCTTATTTTGTCTTTTTCCCAGGATTAAGACTGACTTCGTTTTTTCCCCTCTTAGCTTTGATGTATATGTGTAGGGGCTATGAAGGCTATAAAAATAATATTTTCAATAATGTACATTCTCTCAGATAGACAGAACTCTCTCAGTAAAATATATATGAGAACATTCCTTCCAGCCACTAGCTATGATTCATTTATTGCTCAGTTGACCAGGGTTCTTAAGAAAAGAGAACGAGAACAGTCATTTCTTTTAACATCTACTCACACAATTCTCCAACTTTTACCATTTTTTGTTAGTTATAATACCAATCAGAATTTGTATTTTCTTGCCCCACCTTCTATGACCCTTCATTCCTTATTTCCAACTTTTTGGAATTTTCATAAAAATCTTAAAAAATGAGAGAAATTTAAATTGTCTAAACATAAACTTAGAAGGGAACTTTTTCATCTAATCATTATTTGACAGATAAGGGGATTGAGGGAATTGAAATCTAGAGAAGGAAGGTGATTTATTAAGCTCATTCACCTCGCTGGTAACAAAACAAAGCAAAACAAAACAAATGGACTCAATTCTACTATAGTAGAACCATACTGGAAGAATACAATGCTCCTAGTCTTTGCACCTAACCTACTCCTTTACCATTCATGATGCCTGCCTCTTTCCTTCATCTCCACAATCAATTGCAGTACACATTTACCTAAAAGTAGAAGAAAGCTAAATTAAAAGCCAAATAACCCAGTTATTTTTGATGCCCTGTTTTATTTAACTAATTCCCCAGGTGGAAGACTAAGAAAAACATTACCTTTATAGTTCACATTAAATAGTTGTTTGAAATATGAGTTCATAGGAAAATGTGATGCTTCCAAAACAGATTTTACATATCACTGAAAAAGCAGGTCTCTAAAGACCCTATGCCAGAAGACATAATTTTCTCATTTTTTGCTTTTTTCTTAAGCTTTATAGTTTATATAAATTCTTTCTAAAATATTCTTATAAGAAAAATTAGTAGAATCTGTCCCTATGGAGGTAGAATGCTTTAAAGCTTATAAAAGGATGTGTACATTGAACTATTTTTCCCAGTGAACAGTTAAGTGATGTATTATTATCTCCTTTTCCTCTTGAACCTTTGGATGGGAAGGTGAGTTTGCTAAGGTTCCTCTGTTTATTGAGGAATAGATAGACACTTTATGTCACAAGTGTCCAACAATTAATAAAGTAGACTCTATAGTCAGAACTTGCTCTCTGAAAAATTATAAAGTAACCTAGACAAAATCAACATTATAACTCAAAATGATCCTCTACTACACAGTTTTCACTTCTATGTACACGAGACAACATAGCACAATGCCAGCATATACTTCTAGAGACACACATACCCAAGACCTCTCAAATACAGCATGCCCAAGTGCACACATTATCTTTCCCCCAGGTTTCCTTCTGGTTTTCCTACAGTTTATGTATACCCTAAGCTTACTAGAAATATGGAAGTCAAAAACTGTCTATATATTCTCATTCTTTCAATAACTACTTAAGAGCAGAACTTCTTTGCTCCTTGTCTGGAACAATATATATCTTCTTGATGGCGCTCCTTCTTACAATAATTCTGCTGCTGACATGACAAAACTTTAACAAATACTATTTGCTCACAATCTACCCAGCCATAAGCATTCAATGACTTTCTTCCCATCATCTGCAGTTTAGTTTCCAAAACACATCCCAGTATTAGTCATTCTTCTATGATAAACAAAAACAAACTCAAAGCAATTTAAGTGTTTATTGTCCTAAAAGTTGGGAAGAACTATGGTTTTATCTCCCTTTTCAGACTGATATGTCAAAAAATGTTGAAGAAACAAAAAAAAATGAAGAAACTTGAAGTTTCTAAGAAGGAATGGACTCATGAGCCATAAAAGGGTCATATATGGAGCCCTGCCTTTGGAGTAAAAGAGATAACTCACAATTCAGCTTTAGTATGAACTTTTCTTGCTGAGTACTTTTTCTTCCCCACTTCCTCTTCCCTCCTCCTCCATTCTCCCTCCTTCTCCTGCTCCTTCTCCTCCTCCTGCTCCTTTTCCTTTCTTCATTTTTATTGAGAGAATGAATTTCTTATTTGAGAAGACTTCATATTTCAGTAGTCTAGAGAATTCCTTGATCTCAAGGGATTTTTTTAAAAAAAATTACAGAGCAGTCTGGGTCTTTTAATTTTGTTGATCTTTTGTGGATAAAAATGCCAAAGATGACTTGGTCGGTGAGAATATTAATTGAGTCTTTTAATTGAATGAGAGCTTTTCAGTCTGGACAAGGGTATTCAATTTTTTTTTCTTTATAACACAATTTTGATAAACTGTTCTTTTATCAATTAGTGAAGGGTCCAGATATTGAGACAAATTTTATACAAATAGTTTTTTTCTTATTGTTCTTATTAATTATGATATTCATGCTTTAAAGCTTTGGGGGATAGAACATATGCTCAAAATGCCACAGGAAACACAGTTGTTTGACTGCTATTGTATTTGAGAAAGCAACTCCTAAGGCTTCAGAGAGACCACTTTAAGAATACTGAAATTGTCTAGAGATAAGGAATAAAGATTCTGATGAGCAGGAGATGAGACATTAGAAAAGTGGCAAATACAGAAGGTAAACAAATGTTAGCTGAAAAATATTTATATATAAGCTACCAAAGTCTAAAATAGCAAAAAAGCTAAATTGGTTCAGAGCGAAATCTGACTCTTAATATGTTCGCTCATAACTGGCACTAAAAGGAGCCATTAAATAATTACTGTAAGTGAACTGTAGCTGAATTTTAAAAGGAGAATTTTCAATAAATGACCAATAGTGACCTAACATGCTCATGATGTTTAGAGTATAAAATCCTCATTGAGAACTGGAGTGGAGTCCTACAAGTTTAATTTTTAAGTACATTAGTATTTGGCATATAGGTTCAGTTTGTTTTTGTTTTTTTTTATAAAAAAACTAACTTTGGAGGAAAAAATAATTATTTCTCCTATGATTCAATGATTTGTCTTGTTTGTTTTCTTTGTATTCAGAATAACAAATTAGAAAAAGAAAGTGACAATAATAATGATGTTGGTATATATTTGTAGAAAACATATGGGTATTACTTACATTTTGCATAATGATTGCATTTGTGCTATCTATTTGATGCACACCATAAGAACATAGGACAAGTAACATTACTTCAGACAGAGACTACTAGAGACAGCAATTTTATGAATCATTCAACTTAATGTAGGAATTTTTTTAAAAATAACAATTGCCCCTACCATAGTTGACCCTCTATTTAGACCTTACATGTGTTTCAAATCCTTACAAAAAATCTCTATAATAGGGATTATCAGCCTGCATTATTTATAAAAAAAACAAAAGTCAAAGTGATTAGGTAACTATATAAGGTCACATAATTTGTAAGCTCTAATCTTGCTAGCAGTTGATGTTCTGCTTTCTAACCAAGATGTCTGTTTTACCCTGAGAGATTGCTGTTTGGCCTCTACTTATATACTTCTAAGACCAGGAGACATTTTATGTATTTTGTATACTTCAAGTGATTTTGATATGTTATTTTATCAGATAGCTCATCTGATACTTAACAACTCTAGAAATGCCTTGTAAGTGAATATAACATGGAGTGTAATATAGCCACAAAGATGAAAAACCAATGCTTCCTATTCTTTGTTAGACTGAATAAAGAAGGAATTAACTTATTTAATATATATACCAAAGCCATGTGGTATTATTTTTGTTATTTTTATGGTGAGGGAGCTGAAAAAAATTAAAAAAAAACTGATGTAAGCTGTGTATCCCCAGTGGGTTTTATAAAGTATTTGAACCTAAATATGAGGAATTTCTTTAAACATATTATATAACAAAAATCATATCAGCAAACCACCTAGCTGATTACTTCTTTAATACAGAATCTGAATGAGTAAAGGTTTCTTGTTTTTTAAGTTGATTGTGTTGCTTTTTTTAATGAATAATCCTTGAATGTCTCCAGAGAACTCTGAATATTTTAATGATAAAGTCAACACATAATGGATGGGTTTAGAAATATGAATAGTCTTTTTTAAGAGAATGAATAGTTCCCAAGCCAGAAAAAGACTTTCATTGTTATTAGCTAAGCTAAAGGAGAAAAAATATTTATGTCAGGAAAAAATAGGTTGTCAGCAATGGCAGCTCCAAAAAATTCAGAGAGAGGAAAACCAATGTTAGCCATGTTTGGACAGTGTCCAAGGAAAGAAAAATTGAAGCTAGATAATGTGAACATTGTCTCACGGAAACTCAGTATTATTCCTCATTTTATGTATGCCCCTACATATGATGAGAATTACTGCTAGGAGTGGTCAAGTGGTTGAGAACATTGATTTGGCATGATTTCTAGAAGATAGAGCCTAAGTTGACTTAGTTTAAGAGTAAATCTTTATCAGGTTAAATGCCTTTTCCTCATTTTCTTGGAATAGTTTTCTTTTCATGAAGCTAGAAAGGCAACACAGAGTGCAGGGGCCATTGATGTCACCTGATGGACACCAGAGTACAGCTATTTCTAGGATTTAGGAAAATCTGTCTCTTTTACTATAAATAGAAAGTCCAAAATTGGATGTACCTTGAAATGAGAGTAATATGACCTGAGATTTGAAATGAGCTTAATGAAAAAAATATCAGGATGTTATAATGCTAGGCCCTTGATGACCTCTAGTCTATTATATTAATTTGGGTAGGCTACAATATGGTATAATGCTAGGCCCTTGATGACCTCTAGTCTATTATATTAATTTGGGTAGGCTACAATATGGTAACAGACAATTATGTATTATTAGTTCAACATAAAAGAAGTTTATTTGTTGCTCATATTACATGGCTCCAAGTTTGTTAAGAGTAAGTGTTGGTAATATGTATGCAATTCTATATGTCTTAGAAGGAGAAGATCTTCCATACACATTCATAAACCAAGACTACAGTAGTTCTGACATCTTCAACTCATAATTCCTGGGACTGCCCTTGGAGCCATCTCCTTTAAGTTAAAGGAAGAAAAAACTGCAATGGAACAAGTCTGAGATATTAATTACCATGCCTATAAGTGGTACATTATCACTTCTACTAATATTTTATTAGCTTTATCTCAGTCACATGACCAATCTAACTGCAAAGGAAAATGTCATCCGGACATTTCACGATTGTGTTTTCTTAAGAGGAAAAAGGATTTTGACAACATCTTTTACTGCAAACTTTGGTAAAAGGATTTCTACTTGTGGAATAGCTATGGTAACAGAAGACTATACTGGGGCCTAGTAGTCCAGTTTTTCAGTTATCCCTAAAGAAATATATGAGACTGAACAAAATACTTAGTAAAAAAAGCAATCATTAAAGATGATCCCAACAAAATAGCCATTACATGTATTTTTAAAACTACCTTATCTTTACAATTTTGAAATCTCTTAACTATCCTTAACATGTCTTATATATGAACCAAGAATAGTGTTCATAAAACAGTTGTCAGATAATTACTTAATTTCACTGTGTTCAAGGTCAATTTGGGAATTCCTTTCCATTGGTATAGATGACATCTCCCAAATTGTTTTCTGTCAAGTAAGACTTTGTTCCATCAATGACTGAGAGAAGGATTACTCTGAGATCTAATCTCAGATAGTATCCTGAAGTAATTTACTAAAATAAATTCAACTTTTGAAAATTCAATCAAGTTATTCAATTTATGATTTTTACTAATCAGTGGTGGGTGGTCTAAGAAAGAAAATTAGATAAAGCTTATCAGAAGAGACAGTGTTTGGATAATCTGAGATTGCAAGCTATCTCTTCCACTTTCCAGTTCTATGATTTCCTTGTTTTAGTTTCCTCATCAACCAAATGCAGGTAATAATGCTAATTTATGACAAGATAGTGAGGATTCATTGGCTGCTTATACCATTCACCAAAGTAGCAAATATGGAAGGAGAACAAGTTGAACTAGGAATTATAAACTCATTCTTGTGAGGAGCTTGGGTACCTGTATGACAGCCATCAATATTTAAAAGAAGATGATTATGTAGGCCACAGCTGAATGGAGTGATGAGAGGTTAGAAATTTGAGAACCATTATGTGATGATAGTTTAAGTCCTGGTAAGGAATACATTTACCCACGGAGAGGAGGGATTGTCACAGAACTCTGAGCAGATGGGGCAGGTTTCTAGGGAACATCAGCAGTGGATAGCAGTATCTCAAGGATAATGTTGATCAAAGTTCAAGAGAGGAGATATGTAACCACTGTCTCTTCTATTTTTGTGGGGTAGCAGTGCCAAGCTATTTTTATGAGACTTTTGTTCAGCTGATGAGACAAAAATAAGCATTGAGACCATGGGAAACCTATAATTGCCTAAACATCCAAGCTTTTTAAGATAGTGGCAGCTGGTCTAGCAGTCTTTTCTCTTACTCTCCAATTTACAGATAAATGCTGCCAACAATCCTAACTAACAGAAGAATGACCTGAAAGCTTCCCTTGTAAAAAAGGCTGCTTTGGTGGCAAAAGTGAAAAATAGAGCACCTGGCCTGTGTAACAATAAAGTCTGCATCCCAAGCTGGATTTAGATTTTCTTGGCTCCATTCAACAAATCTCCTACCTATTGAACATCTTTCATCTGGTTTATTAGTCTGGGCAATTAAAACAAAAATGTGAGTGAGAAGGAGTCTTTGCCAATGGAAATCTTAAAATCTGGTGTGAGACAAAGCTATGATGACTTATGGAATTAAACACACACAGAAAGGATGGCTAACATTATATCTATTCCAGAATGTCTTTACATTTTTGAGAGGTTGAGGGGAACATTTCAAAGTGTGCTTTCTCTCTATTTCAGGCAATATTATGGTTTAATCTATATTTTGAGAAAGGTATTAGTATCTGTGTTTTACAAATGAACAAATTAAGGCAAAGAATAATTTGTTTCCTATCAGAAAATTAACTAGGGGTGGATTTATATTAGCTAAATATTAAAACATTCAATTATAAGCCCATTTATTTATATTATCTTGTGGTCACATTGAAATTATAAATGCAAAAATATCTATCATAAAATTTTAAATGGAGATTTACTGTTCACCTCTCAAACTCAAAAGAGACAGAGAGAAAGAGAGAGAGAGAGAGAGAGAGAGAGAGAGAGAGAGAGAGAGAGAGAGAGAGAGAGAGAGAGAGAAGAGGCTGAAAGGAAAAAGAGGGAAGAATCAAAGGGAGTAAACAGAAGGAAAGGAAAGAGAATGAGACTAATAAGAATAGTGAAGGTGGGGTGGGGGGAAATGAAGAGATACTGGTTTCCAAAACTAAAGACAAATGATATTTTTTATTAATTTCTTTCCCAGCCTTCAGAAGGTAAAAGATAATCATTACTCAATAAGACTTCTTTAAAGGATATCTAAAAGCTATACAGCTGATGTTAAAAATAATTCCCCAAAATCAAGAAAAAGGAAGTAGATACAAAATAAAGCCCAAATAGAAAATAGTACCAAAGATAAAAATCAGAATATGTTATTGCTAACACAAGGGCTTTGAAACAAAAGCAGAATAATTTTTATAGAACTGTAGGTTATGAAAGAAAGTTGTTTTGATGGCATGCGTATGTGATATGAATGGTACATATGGACCTACTCATTTGCCTACCCTACCTCTGTCTCAGGATCAGAAAAAAATGGCAGAAAATCATGGATCTTGGAGTTAGAAAGCTTCATTTGAGTCTGGCTATCACTGTTGACTTAATTATTTGGGAAAACAAATTATCTTATATGAACTTTGGAATCCCCGACTTTAAAATTTAAACAACTTATTAGTCATATCTGTAAGCTCCCAAATCCTTCTATTTGACCGTTATAAGATGGTGACAATGGTGCTAAAAGAAACAATGATGATGATAGTGATGATTACGTCCATGGTGATAAAGCTGTATTATCCTCTGGGAATCCTTCCCAGTTCTTGCCCTAATCCTTCACCCCTTCTTTCCCCACATCACTAGACAATCTTGAATATACTTCCACAATAGATCTTCATATATGATCCTGGTGTCACTGAATTTTTTGTTTCTTTCCTGCTAACCTATGAGCAATGTGAGACTCTAGCTTAGTCTTTTTTTGTTCCTTTATTGCCTTGGAAGTAGTAGTGAGTATCTGTTGAACAGATGAATCAATTGAGATAATATTGTGGATAGAAAAATGCAAATTCTGAAGCAGTATAGGAATGTTCATTTGTATTAGAGTGGTTGTTTATATAGGTCTTTCCCCTTGCTCAGTTATTCTTCCAAATAATAAACACTTTCTGTGTTGGGAAGTTGTCCAGTATCACCGCCACCTGTAACTGTGAAAACAGCTGTTCTTTGTTTGATATTAAGGCAAAGCAGGAAGAAATTGACTTGGAGCTGGAGGTACTTAGTATAAATCAAAAAGAATACAAATTTAAACAATGCAAACCATGGTGATAAAGTATGGTCATAGAACTTCCATATGAACATAACTTGGGATCTTATTAGATAAAAAAAATTAGGCTCCAATCCAGACTTACAGAATCTAGTTTCTAACAAAATCTTCATGTGATTCCTTCACATAATGAATTTGAGAAGCCCTACTTGAAACCCTTGACATAGCCAATGAAACGGGCAGCAGGCTCTCTTCTTTTTTCGGGATTCTCTTTAGGAAAAGGAGTATGATGAAGATGAAAAAGAAAAATAAATGTTTAAAAATCACCTAATATCTACCAAGCTCAGTGTTTTGTTATGTTTGATGTGCTTCAGTTCAATCTTCCCAGTGTTTTTGTGTTGCTCTCATTTATTTTATAGATACTCAGAGAGGATGAATAAGGTAGCAAAGGTAGCACAACAAGCAAATGGAAAATTTTGAATTTGACCCAATGATTCCAATTCATAGCCAGTTTTTGCAGGAAGCCTGTAGCAGTCTCATCAAACTCTAATTTAGTCAACCTGCTCTCAACCATTCAAAATTCTCTTCTGGCCCCATTATAAAGACAACTTTACCTCTATTTGGAGTCTTGAAACATCATTTGTTTGAAGTCCAGAAACTCTGAATTTGTCCAGACAAGGATTCAAATTCCAGCTTCCATTATTATGCCATGCAACACCTGGCCTCACCTAATGTTCATTTAACTAAACAAGGATGCCACCTACACAAAAGGGCTGTTACTAAGACAATATCACTGCAAAAATTATTTGGCTCTTTTATTAACTGCGGAACTGAGCACTTACTGGTTTATGTTTTCTAAGAAGTGCAATATCACAAGTATTTACAAGCATTGCAATTCAACAGCCCTAGTCTTGAATCTCAGCTTAAAATACCACTATTTGTATGAAGTTTAAAAATCAATTAACTTTTTAGCTCCATTTTTAATCTATAAACCTAAAACAATTTAATTTGCAGGGCTATTGTGATGATTGCATGAGATAGCATTCATAGGAGGATGGAGATGTTCATAAATAGTAACTATTCATTTTTTTAAGTGAATGTCTAGATTCTGGTCAAATTATAAATAAAGTACAAAAATATCAATCTGCAGCATAAGTTCATATTGTAGAGCTTGATCTTCTCTTACCTTTGGTTAGACATTTTTTTCTTCCTTTAATTTGATTTATTTCAAATATAAAATAGAAAAACAAATCCAAGTTACTGATGTGTGCCCCCAAACATGTTTTCTAGCAAAGATATTTGATATTGATTCATGCTAACATGAATACAACAGAATTTAAAGAGGAAAAACATTTGAAGTAAGAACAGGAATGGTTATGGTAAACTTAATGTATTATATACAGGTGTTGAGGTATGATGCACACATTTATACCTATGTTCCTTCAATATAATTTTAAAAATAAAAATAAAACCAAACCCAAACTGTGTAACAAAGAAATGAATCTCCCTCTGAGTATTAGGTGTATAATGGGGATACATAATGCTTTAGAGCAGCAGAAGTTGCTATAAGGGAAAAAAATACCTTCCAAATTAAATAAGGAAAATTGAACTTGTCACTATCATACAGATATGTCAAAAATTAGGGTAAAGTTTTTAAGATGTTGATGATGATGTTGGTGATGGTGTGGTCACAGCCCATTATTTATTTGAACACCCATCATGTGCTAAGCTCTGTATTATGTGTATCATATGCATTATCTTTACATTTTGAGAATGTCTACCAAGGTGTTCTTAACATTTTCATTTCACAGAAACTGTTTAGGTAGTTGAAGTGACTTGCTTGGAGCCTAAGAATTATAACTGGCAAAG
This sequence comes from Solenodon paradoxus, assembly GCA_004363575.1. Classification (NCBI taxonomy): domain Eukaryota; kingdom Metazoa; phylum Chordata; class Mammalia; order Eulipotyphla; family Solenodontidae; genus Solenodon; species Solenodon paradoxus. The sequence goes on from RJWH01000029.1 coordinate 421,620, forward strand.
ATAGAAGCAGAATTCAGATATTCTCTGACACAACAACCATTAGATAAAACAGTTTACCACTCTTATTGGAAGAAAGGCAATGCAAGTATTCTTCCAGGAAACTACTAAAAGACAATATCCAAAAAGCACATATTTAGCATTATCCAGAAATTTCAGTGCCCTGACTTGCTGGCACAAGAATTCTAGAATTCTGGTCTTTTTGCAAGTCTAGTCATGTAAAAATCCATGTATAACTGGCTAATACACATCTTTCAAATGATCCAAAGTAAACTTGGCTACCATGATTCAAATATTGATTAATTTAATCATCACTGGATAGGCTGCCAATGTTTCTGGATCCAGAAAGTTTAATCTAGTTTCTAAATTGTGTTTTTATTCTCATCAGATCTGGACTATCTCAAGTCCACCTACCATTAAGTCCATGTTAGTACATTAAACTAATCTTTTGCTATGACTTACTCTCTCTCCTTTTATTTGTGAAATAACATCTGCTATCTTTAAAAATAATGTTCCTAAACTGACATCTTTAAACATTTCATGACATTAGATACGTAGATAAAATATTTAAAATAAATGTCTAACCACAAATGTCTAACAATAGCCCCTTCTCATTTTCCTAGACTTTTCCTCTCTCTAATAAGAACAAAATAAATGTTTACCAAAGAACATATATCAACTACATAAAGATTAAGTAAACAAATTTTTTAAACCATTCATGTATGTCAGTATTTCATGAACACAATTGGAAAAAACACAGCCACTATTCCAGAAGGTGACTCAACTCCCAAATGCCAGTGCCACCTACTTCCTGACAGGGTCTACCAAGAAGCTGATACCAGAGAGATATCAGCCTTTGGATGTCTAAACTGGTTGCTTGTCTGTGTCCACTGAAATTAAATACCATTGTGTTATGAGGATGGAGCTGTCAAAACCCATATGCAGACCCTGGCCCAATTACCAAGTGGCAGGCAGCACCTGGATGACTACAAAGGAGAAGTGTCTCAATGTGTCACACACAGTACAACTTAATAATTGCTTTGAGGGAATTAAAAAGGGAGTTCAAAAGCAACAGAATAAATTATCTAGTCAGTGTTTTAGCCTGGAAGAGTTTGATGTTATCCCCTGTACTCTATTTCTATCCATTAGTTTAATGAAAGCAAATTAAGTTAGTTATTTAATACAATTATTTTCTTTTTAATAAAACCCATTGCAGATCAAATTAGATAATGGATGTAAAGACAGCATGAAAAGTATAATGTACAATGAACACTGTGACATCAAACCTTAGACTAGTATTTTTTCCAGAATTGGACAGCTACCTCTTGACAACTTAAATCAGTACATAGTCTATTTTATGCGAATGGAAAGACAGTTGCCTGTGAGGTAATGATTAGCTACCCTAGATGTGTGTATCAGACACCAGACACTTCTGCAGGGAAAAGTTCTGACAGAAACTGAGTCTGACCTGAGCAAAGACAAGCACCAGCTCTATAATCTTTGCCAAACCACTTTCTTTGAACCTCAGATTCCTCCTCTGTATAATGGGTATGAATGTCTGACTTGCACATAGAGAAAACCACAACCAAACCTGTGTTTACAAATCTCTCTGTACACAATAGTTTCCTCCCAATTCCCCAAACCCTATTCTATTCCTTCAATGTTCTACACGACTAGACAATGTCAGGCAGGTAGGATAAGAGAAGTTATCAAAGTCAAAGCTGTAAAAGCTTAGAGAGCTCAAATGTCTACTTTTCGAAATCGTAAAATATATGTGTCAAATTCTTAGCTCATTTACCTTTTTCATTAAAAAAAGATTTCTTAACATGCAGGTTAACAAGATAAATAGGAGTTTTCTACTCATTTCTTAGTGTAAGACCCCTTGAGACATGCCTGTGTTTTACTATCCATGTATTTTATTTGGGAATTTTTCTTCTTTTTCAATGCATTTCAAGAGGGAAATAAAAGGACATCACAAAGCTTTTTCTCCTCAGCACCTTAGTCATATTAGGCTTCTGAATAAAGGATTAAAATAGAAACTATTACCCTTATAAGATCTATTTTTTTATAATTAAGCTCTAGTTTTAATCTTAATTATTTAATGTCAAGCATAACTCATCATCTAGAAAAAGCGAGCTGAAGATTGCATTTGGCTATAACTTTACTATTCACCTACTGAGATTATGAACACCATCTTCAATTCATAGTTAAATACCAATATGTCATATTAAGTCAATCACAAAATTCTAAGCATCATATATTTCAATTTATCTTTAGTAAAATTTAAGGATAACGGTAAGTTCCTTTGTCTAACATTTATATGTGTAATTCCCTGAAATGTGAAATAACTCTTTAAAAACACAGTCTCCAGCACAAAGTCACTTCCTGGCATGTATTATATATTACTTGTCATAAAGTGAGCTAAGGTGGATAAATGAATTAGATTATAAATTGATTAGCTCCTGTAAATAAAAAGCAAATGCTTGTCTTAAAAAGTCAGCAACTTGTTATAAATAAAAATATGTAACACTTAAAAATAGGTAACACTTAAGTTCAAATACACTTGAGGTAGCTTGTTACTGATCTTTGGCAAGAAGGTAGATAGGTGACAGGTACCAAAAGGATAGATAGTTTAGATAGATAGATGGGTGGATGGATGGAGAGATGGATGGGTAGATAGATAGTAGGTAGCTGAGGGGTGGAGAGAAGAGAAGAAAGAGAAGGTTTGTGTTTGCAATACAATGCTGTGTGCTCAGTGGTAAAAATAGGTGGAATGCTGGAGTTAGAAGACCAGTATTTTGTATGCTCAGGAAAATAATCAAGCAAGAATCATCAAAAAATACTAAATTGGGGGAATTTTGATGAGGAATATATTTATGGTCTAATGAAATTTCCTGAGAGCCTGCAAGAGAAGGAAAATGGTAATTACGCAGTTAGGGAAATTTGAAAATACTTTGAAAAATGCTCAAAATTAATATTATTAATGAGAAGGACATTGTTCACCTCCTGATGTGATGTCCAGAGGAGGACAGAGCATCACACCAAACCTGAGTATAATCATGAGTCCACGGAATGGGGGAGCATTCTATTTTTAAAAAAAGAAGGGAATGTATTCTTTTAAAATGTAAATGTTGAAAAAGAAAAACTAAAGGCAATAGAAATATTACAGACTAAAAGGACGCCAAAGAGAGGAGTGTAAAGTATGTAATACCCAACTCATTTGAATACCATTGTGGGAAGGTGGCTGCACAGCTATCTAACGGCACCGACGACCAAGGCACATTCAGCCTCCAGTTGCCGCTGGGCCTGGCCCTGCTGGGGTGCTGCCTTTGTCGCTGCACAGTGCTACCTGGCCTGGCAGGCTGTGGAAGCGCATGCTCTGACATCTCCAGGACGTGGCTGTAGGTGCAAAAGGTGATGTGGTTGGTCATGCACTCTTCCAACGTGAGTCGCAAGCAGCCATACGACTTTGAAGACACACACACACACACATACACACACACACACACACACACACACACACACACATCTCCCAGGCTCAGAGCCAGCTGGTGTCGGGTGACCTGATCAAGCTGATAGGGAACCCCGACTTCCAGATTAACGCGCTGACTGTAGACCACAGGGACTGCCCGCTTGCCCTCCGGCCACAGCAACAGGGCAGCAGAAGCGGCGCTGCAATTTTCGGACTGTCGAGGTTCCTTCGCAGAACTCCTGTAACCTTCTAAAGGACAGCTGCGCAGACCTGTAGAGACCTGCGCTCAGGAGCAGAAGCCGGAGGGAGCAGGAGAGGCCAGGAACTGGGGCATGGGCGGAGGGCATGGGCGGAGGGCACGCGGCTCCTCGACCCCATGTCTGTTGCAACAAATCACTAACACTAACTCTTGGAGGAGAAGGAAAAAACTGCATTGTATCTAGCTATCTATATAATGTAATTCCTGTGACATTCTAATAAATTTTGGAGCACATAACTGACATGAGGAAAATGAAAGATTTTTGTGTCCAGAAGAATTAGATTTTGAAATATGATTATAGATGCACTATTCAAAATATTACAGTAGTCTATGATACATGTAGATTGTGAAGTTTCCTTTCACATCTCTATACTGCCTTACAACTTGGAATTCCTGACATACTTTTTAAATTTTTTTTTTTTTAATTCTCTTTGAAAACCAGCCCGATGCTTCTAAGGTCTAATTTCGACCTAATATCACCTATAAATGGGGCTTTTTGCCATCTATATTTTAGGGAACAACTGCAGACTTACCTTTTCTTGGTCACACAACATAACGGAACCCCTCATTTAGGAATCATGCCACAAAATCAGGGTGTTCCCTTTCAAAAGAGGCCCTAGCATCAAGAATATTTTAAGCTGTTTCAAAAAATAAAGCATAATCCAACATCATAATCTATAGCCCAACTTTATGAAGTCAATTTTGCTTTTCTTAGTAGTAATTTCCATTCCCTCAGTTATGAATCACTAAATAACATGTAGTGGAGTCTCAATATAACAGTTCTCAGTGTAACTCTCTTTTTGAAAGTGGCTCTTGCTTTTAGAATGATTCTCAATTTACAGAGAAATTGAAGACTATGTAGAGAATTCTCAGTATAGCCCATGTTGTCTCCTTATTTAAAAATCTTACATTACTATGGTGCATATCTACAACTATTAAACCAATATTTATACATTCATATTAACTAAAATCTATACTTGATTCAGAGTCCCTTTGTTTTTACCCGAAGTCCGTCTCTGTTCTGGCTCTCTTGCAGAATATTCCATTACATTTAGATGCCATGCATCCTTAGGGTCCCCTTTGGCTGTGCCAGTTTTTCAGAATTTCCTGGTTTTTGATGACTTCAACAGTCTCAGGATTACTGATGGGTACTTCCTGGAATATCTTTTTAATATTTTTTAAAGGAAAGTTACAAGCAGGAATAAAGGTGAGCAGGCAGGCAGGAAGAGAGGAGGAAGAAGCACTGTATCTATTTTCATTAAGTTGTTCATATTGGTTACCCCCTCAGACCTGGGCGTTGATCCCGGGACCATAAATGCATGTGGGACTGCTCCCAGGTGTACTGGAATGCCAGGCCACCAGCGTGAGCCCTGAAATGTCTTTTGATATACATTTTCTGCAGGTTTTCATAGCTAAACATAGGTTATGAATGTTAGAGAGGAAGACTACAGAAGTTCTGCTCTCATCACGTTGTATTAAATATATATGCCTATTCCCCTGACTTACCACTGGTGTTGACCTTGATCATTTTGCTGATGTGGTGTTTGCCAGGCTTCTCCTGTGTAAAAGGGTCCCTCCCTCCAGGCCTCTTCCCTATTACACTTTTTTTGGGAAAAAAATGCCACTGTGTGCACCTGCATTTCAGGGATAGTGAATTAAGTACCATTTCTTTGAATGCAGAGTGTCAAACACATATTAATTGGAATTCTGCATGGGATTATGTGCAACTCACTTTATAAATATTAATATTAATTTTTCATATGTATTGAAAAATAAATAGAAGCACAGAATATTCCTTTTTATCTAATAATGGAGAAAAATGATCTTTTAAGTACAGACAAATCAGTTTTCCCTTTTATAATTTTTGTTTTGAAACCCCATTTGTGTTGTTTTTCTACTTAAAGATGGTCAAATACTTTATCAATATTAAAATGGAGTCCTATACCTTGGTCATCTTCATCTCCTATCATATTCACATGCTATCCCATAATTCTGCCTTTCTAAAATATTGTATGTTTCCTGTACTTGGAATTGTCTTATATTTTCAAACTTTTGCAGCTCTGTTCCTTTCTGGTAGAATGTCACATCTTGCCTTATTCACTCAGTCAAATTCTATTTATCATTTAAGACTGCACAATATTTCTGTTAGAACTTTCCTAACTTCTTCTCTCTTATCTCCATTCAATAAAGGTGTCAGACTCCCTGATACAACCCCAGAAGACAATGTGTTTAACATTCTCCTATGAACCATCACACTAGACTGCAACCTTAGCTTATTTGCCTTCTTTTTTCAGACTGAGAAACCTGAGGCCATGCCAGGATCTCAGTCTTTCCCTGCAGTTCTCGGAAAGGATGCTGGCAGAAAGGGGACATGTCAAATTCCTTGAGAGATCATGGAGGTGACATAATTGTTTTATGAGTAAATCATTGTTTTCCTCTTATAGTTAAGAGACCTGTATTTTGAGTTCCCTGGGGGATCAATTTTGTACTACATTTTAGATGTACATGTCTTATTATGTCAAATATTTTTTTATTCTTCATTTTTCCCACTCTATCTTTTTCTAAAAACCCAGTACAAATCTCAATTCAGGTCAAATATTGTAGTTGTTCTCAGGATTTTCCCCAAAGAATAAAGAATCTTGAAAGATATGTGCAAATTCAAGTTTCAGCTACCTTCAGTTGGCTGTTAACTCAGAAGTTAGGAGGCAAACTAATTAAAGTTATTCACTATTTTTTTTCCTTTCTCTTAGCCATAGTTGGTATCTTGACAGAACACTTATGCACTGTATCATTCCAGTGGAATTTCATATCCAACCTTAAACACCCTAAACCTCCCTTGTTCTAGCACTAGTCCAGACCCTGTTGTGGCCAACATTCTGTTATTGGTGATTGATGTCCTTATCATACCGATTATTGACTGTTCCTTGATCACCCACTCCCACAGCTGAATTCAATATAGTATCTTCAGAAGCATTTTGGCACTTAGGTTCTGAAATGACTTGTATTATTCGTGGTTCCCCCAAAATATCTATAATAATACTTCTTTAACAACGTTGTTTAAAAACTAGAAATAATTTATGAAAATTTCCATAATATAGATTTAATAATAAAAATTTTAATAGCTATTAAGTACTAAAAAAAAAATGAAGCCTTCTATCTTTTTGATATATATTAGCTGAAAATAAAATTCACTTACAACTGAAATAGTGAAGTAGGAGGTTGACTTAAAGAGGGTAAAATTATTTTAAGTCTGAATAATGTTTGATAAAGTTTATAGTTGTAGTTAGTGCAAATAACTCCATCCTTTTCTAACAAAAGTATTAATAACAGTATAATGTTAAATATAAGGTATGATTCATATTCCCAAGAAACATAATACTCATTATATGAAGTTTCTTATGGCTAACAGTATATGTAACCTACTATAAGGCTAGAAACATTATGATTATTGTGTCACTTTAAATCTTAAGAAACATAAATGGGATATGTCACTTTAATATGTATTGAATGTTTTTGTGGAGCAGGCAATGTACCAGGCATTGAGGAATACAAGAATGGATTAATAATGCAATGTTCCTCACTTGGAAAGGTTCACAGGTTAACATAACTTACAAAACTATAAATAATTTTAGTAAAATGAAATGAATCTAAAAGTAACAGAAGCCCTAAGGAAGAAGGAATATATGAATTAGCCAAGTCTTGGGAGGAAATGAGAACATTTTGTACATGTTGAACTTTTTTATGCACAGATCAGGACAAGACAGAAGTCACTATCATATCCAGCCTTTATCCCAAGTGCTATTCCTCTTTATGTCATTCTAGCTTCAGAGCTGCCATAATTCCTTGGCATTTGAACTCTGCTACTTTTTAAACCCGCCTCATCATATATTCATGCTCTTCTTACATACAATATAGTTTAGTAGAACAGGAAAATATTTTCTGTAAAAATATCATTCCACTAAGAAAACATAGTCAATAATGGACTAAGCATTTCAGCTCTTTTTTTGTTCAAATTTCATACTATATAGGTGACCATTAAAGCAATAACAATTATGGTCACTTAATAACATTCACTTTCCCTGTTTCTTCAGTATGGCAATTTATTTTCAAATGCATAAGCTGCAAATGGAGAGTTATTATTATGATAATGGACTAACATGCAAAACAAATGTGGTCATGACACATGTAAGACATTCCCATGATGCTATCAAGCAAAGAGATGCAACTCCATGGGTATTAAAAAGGTAAGCTCCTTCATCAGCATACCCCACCATTTATTGCACATATATTTCCCTGTGGTTCTGTCCTAGCATTGTATACAACAACGGAAATTCATGGTTCCTGACTTTAAGACTCCAGTTGAGAAAAGACATACATTATAATGGGCCCATTTTTTAAAAAACATGAAATTCTGCATAAAGGGCAAGTGATGATCAGAGGGTCCATTTACATTTGTCTGGTGGTGTTGAGGAAAATCCCAGAGTGAGAGCTGAGGCTGAAAGGATAAGAAGGAGTTTGCCAGACTCACAACCTAGAAGAGAACATTGAGACCAAAGGGAACATCTCTGCAAAGGCACAGTGCACAGAGGTATGTGAGTGCAGGATAAGAGAAGACAACTTAAACAGAAAATGAAGGTGGAATACTCTGTTCCAGGTTATAAGACTGAGAAATCATAGATGTATTAATATTACTTTTAGAAAGAGGGCTATTTGAAAACAAATATTTGAATGTCCAATTTTTCTTAGGTGTCTTCAATTTCAATCTGTCTTGTGAATTACTCACTTAAATATGATTAATAAAAAGCTTTTCACTTCTGGCTGTCCCCAAAGATTGCAAGTATTATGAGAGCAAAGATGGTTTCTCCCTCTAGAGCCCACTATACCATCTGGTTCATAATCTGTACTCAATGAATATTTGCAGATTGAATGAATAAATGTAATAAGTGATTGACAATATTATTATAGTTCTGGAAAATGTTAGCTGCATAACCACAGGAAAATGATTTAATATCTCTGAGAATAATTCTATATCATAAAATAAGCTAATAACCTCTTGATGCTATTAAATGGGATAGTCATGTGAGAGTAGTAACACGAGTGCTTAGCCTTTAAAACATGTTTCATGATTAATACATGTTAGTTTCTATCCTCTTTATTTCATGCTTAATCTCAGTCTCAAATCCCCAATATACTATTAATCAATGGAATTAAGGAAGCTATTAAAACAGCAAATAAGCCCACTTTGCTACCCTGCTTCTCAAAGTTTTAGTCAGACTGAGCACTCTACTACATTTAACTGCCAACATCTGATAGTAATAACATAGAATCACTATGAGCTACTTAAATGTCATATTTTACACATAAACATCTAGGCCTTTAAAATTCTACTTAGAAAAAAATTAAACAAAAATACATGAATTTTCAAGTATATATGCACTCCTGTGTTCATTAAAGCATTATTTACAATAGCTGTGAACTAGAACAAATTGTCCATCAACAGGTGAATGGCTAAAGATAATACATATGTATATAATTGAATACTACTTATCTATTGGAAAAAAACATGAAATACTACCATTTGCAGTAAGTATGGATCTATACAAAATTATGCCTAATGAAATAACTCAGACAAATACAGACTTGGTATTATTTTACTGCTTTATATAGAGAAACCAAACAAACATGAAACAAACATAAACTTTTAGTTTACAGAAACAAATTAGTTGTTACCAAAAGGGAAGGGAAAGCAGGGTTATGGTAAAAGGCGTCAATTATAGGATAGAATTGAACTGTTGGTAAACTGAATGTATTATATTCAGATATTGATTTACAGTGATGTATAATTTAAATCTATGTAATATTATGGTGTACTGCAATGTTCCTTCAATAAATTTTGTTTAAATAATAAAATACAATTTTTCTCATATTTTAAAAATGAGTCTTTTTTCCTAACTGCTTAATTCATTAACCTCTTACCATTAATTTCTTTTTCTTTCCTAGGTTTTATGACACTTTGTTCATGATCGCTTTTCAGCTTTTGAGGAACTGGAAATTTAGTGTTCCTTTTGTTTCTACTGCCCTTTACATGAAGACCATTTAATCATAGCATCCTTTTTGTTCCCTTCTCTTTTCATACATATACATAGTCCTGGTGACACAGCTTTGTTCTAGTCCCTCATTCATCACCAACAACTAGTCCTACCTTTCATAAAGACTAGTACGACTGTCCAGTTGCCAGCAGAGCATCTCTACACAGGTGCCAGAACCTTCTCCCTAATCATTGTGACTAACACAGATCCACTTCCGACCCTCTTTTTCCATTTGGCTTCTTTTTGTATCCAGAAGAAATGCTTTTATCTTTCTCCTTGAAATCTTAATCATTATTTCTAATTCCCAAAATTCTTTGACTCTCAATAAACCATTACTTGATATTTCATGGAATTTCAAATTTATGCTACAGTGAAACTCTTCCACACACTTACTCTAAAGATGACTACCTAATCCTTGCCTGATTGCCTCTCTTAGTTCATTGCAATACTTTCCTCTCTGCCCCAATTTCCGTCTTCCCCAGTTCATGTTCCATCCTATAGATACAATGGCTCCATGAAAAATACAGATCTATGCAAGAAATCTCCAGTAGTGCCACTTTAATTGCTCCCATTGACACAAGAAGAAAGAAAAAAATACAACCCAATCATTTCAGCCCTGCAGCAAAATCTGTGACATACCTCAGGCGACCGTCTAAATATGGAGAGAAGGTTTTCCTTCTCCTCTATCTATATCCCCCTCAAATATTTGAGTCATATAATACTCATCACCATTCCCAGGAGGTCTCCCACCTCGCTGACTTGGCTTCTGCTGTCTCTTCTATCTAAATCCATCAGTTGCAGACTGTGAAATTTTTATCATTTTCCACAGTTCAAATTATACCTATTCAAGATTGGTCTGGTGCCTTGAGTGATATTTCTAACATCGTGAATAGAAAAAAAAAATCTTTTCCTAACTCTGGAAAAAAAATCTCCTTCATAAGTGTGTTATACCCATGTATAGAAATAATTTAGAGTGATGGTTATCTTTCATTCCAGCTGTTATTTTAGGCTTCCACATTAGCATCAACATTAGAGCGGGACTGTTGACTTTAGGTATAAGATTAGCTAGAAGGTTTATTGCTCCAAATTAGACCTTCTGATGAGATTCTAAATTCTCCCACATAATTATTGCCAGCAAGAAATGATCTAACTCCATATACTTAATTGCAGGTTTTTTTTTTTTTTTGTTTTTGTTTTTTTTTTTTTTTTTTTGCGGGGCGGTGGAGAAGAGCTAGATGGGAAAGTTGATTCATTGAAGTGAGACAGGTAAACAGCATTTAGTGCAGGGTGGGTTTTAAAGGTTCAACAGTTTCTATTTATTCCTGTAACTTAAAGAGTCAATTAAATATAATGGGTTAAAATATTAAAAATATGTTTGATTATCACTACTTACTCAGTGAGACACTGATTAAAGCTTAGGGAAAAGACAATTCTATTCATAGAGCGTAGATGAGGAAAATGATCAGAAATGATTTACATACACTTTTCACCTTATATTCCTCAGTTAAGGAGGGAAAATATGGAAACTTTGAAAACCTGTTCTTTAAAAACTGACTTAATAAGTGGAAGATGGAGCAAGAATACCACATTAGTCTGAGGATATGCTAGCATATACTTTTCAGTTTCCACAAGGATATGCATTATCAATTTGTCCATCTATGCTCCTTGAGAGATACTGTTTCCTACTAAAATTTTTAAATAAACCCTGTATTTGCTTCTTTTTCTTCCTATCATAACTGAATTTCAACATGTCATACTCATTTTAGCAATAAAATCTTTGTTGGAATTAATTTAACTAAGATATCATCAGATTGAAAAAACATTTTGGAAAGAGTACTGAACGTGCAGTTACTAAAACTGGGTCTCAAGTTTAAATTATACCTCATTCTTTTCTTCCTTCCTTCCTTCAAAAAATGTTTTATAAACTAACTATGGGAATTTTACCAAGTTAATTAAGCACACTAACATTCAGTGTCATCTCTGTATAACAAAGATATAATCATTATAATTTGCCTTACCAAGTTGTTGTAAGAATTGAAAAAAAAATTATTAAAGTGATAGCATTTGTACACTTTAAAACACCATGTAAGTGGATGCATTTTGATGCTGATAATAGTGAGATGGGAAGCCTCAAAGTTCCTCAAATACTCTCAATTGTTGACTGCTTCACGCAGTCCCATCCACCAAGCATTCAGTCTGGGTGATAGGCACACCAGGAGACACAGAACACGCAAAAGTATTCCAGTGATTATTTTCCCATGGGGATGAGAGGGAGAATTGTGCACCCACAGGAATAACAATATTATACTATATAAACTAAGCACCAATAATTTATCCAAGTAGCAATATATGAGTTCAGAGGAGGGTAATGTGGGAAAAGCTACCTTCCTGGGCTTTCATCTTAGTAAAAGGGACAATCTTCCCAGAACACTCTTGATTAGGTGCGATCCAAACAGCTGTTGACTTGGTCTGGCGGGTCTCCCTAAGAAGGATCCCCAAAGTAAAGCACAGGAAATATCCGAGTAGAGAATGCTTTGGATTGATGCGCTGAAGAAAGTACAGTTTTCTAAAAGTGGGGTCAGGAGACTCTTATCCTCCATTCCTACTATTCATTGCTCTCCTCTACCCTAGGTCAGCTTTATTACATTCCTTTCCTTCCATAGTCCCCATCTCTGTTGACCTGCTATGTTCTCATGAGCTCTCTGGGTTGTAGTGCTACGGAAAAATCAAACAAAAGTACATGTAAGACCAAGTAAAGAGAGTATGCATTAGTTTGCCCTATACTTACCTTTCTAAACTCACAATCACATGTTGAATCATTCTTAGGTTCTGTCTTTCCTGCATAAGAGGAATCGCATTTGCCTGACTAGAAGTAAGGTGGTGTTTCTAAAAGATGTGCTTGTGAAATCTATATGCTCCTTCAGTTTATAATAAACATTCAAATAATACCTCAATAAATATTTCTGATTAATGTAGGCTCTAACAATTGGACCTCATGGGAGTAGAGGTAAAGAGATGATCCTAAAAGATTTCACAATAACATTCTTCTAATAAAAAAACAGTAAAACTTTCCCCATACCTCATTTCAAAATAATACTTTGTTTAAATATCTAAAGTTATCCAGAATATTTTATACTTTTTAAACTTTTTTATACTTTTAATGATTTGCATAATTAGATTGTATTTTAAGTTTCAATATTTTTATTTTAGTGAACAAGGAAAGAGGAAATAATTTGGCTTGATGATAAAAATAGCTACATACTTTTAGAAATGAATTTTTTTTCTAATAAATCTATGTTTTCCCCTTTAGCCACTAGGAAGGTCAATGTCAAACTGAACTATCAAATCCACCAATTTCATTAACTCCCACCAAATTCTCAGCCTCTGTTTCCATGTACTTTTTTAATTGAAAACGGCTCTTTGTATAAGTTTGCTTCACACACTAACCCAATAACTTTAAGGAGATCCCTTCGGGACAGTTGGTTACTTTACTACTCCTTATCCCCACTGACCTCACGCACTGAAAAGTCCATTTTGTGACGGAGAAGCAGTAGGCTGCAATCATAGAAACGGTACAAGCAGCTAATCAGTCTAAATCCAAACAGCCTGTATCTATGCAAAAGAGGCATTGTTGCATGGAAGCAGATGGTGCTGAAATGATTCAATTTGAATATCATTTAGCCATTTAAACTTTCACTTTTACCATTTGACTAACCTTCCCGACTATGTGCCTCTCTAGCTCATAGTAGTAGCTCACAGTGCTAAAATTACAGATCTACACCAGAATGTGCTTATGCTTGTAACCAGTTCCAGATGAAAAAAAAAAACATCGTATATGCTCTCGTCCACTCATGTGGAGAATAGTGTGGCAGCCACTTTAAAGACTTTAGAGACACTTTCCATTCCTCTCTGAGAAAGTCCTTGTCAATTTCCTTAAGGTTTGACATTTGTAAAAAGGACTTTGGCATCACATTAGCCCACACTCACATCTCAGCACCATCATTGATTGCTAGGCAGTTTGCGAGAGAGAGCATTTTTAAAACGTGTCCACCGAATTCGTTGACCGTGCTTCTATTTATAGGTGGACATCTATGTTTTTCTCTTTGAAACTGGGTTCTACAATTACTTGACAATTAGGATACAGTGGGAGTGATGCTGTGACAGTTTCTAATCTAGGCTTTATAAAACTGGTAGTCTCCATTATTCTGTCTTGGGATACACCTTGAAGAAGCCTGAGAGGCCCTTTGAAAGGCCCATGTGGAGAAAACACAGCCCACCTTTCTGCTCATGTGACTGAACCAGGTTGAAAGCAGATCGAGAAGCTCCAGTTGAACTGCCTCCCCTTGATGTGTACTGGATCAGAGACAGTATGTCCTAACAAATCTCCACCCTGTTTGTGAGCAAATGAATGATTGGTGCTGCTTTAAGTTACTAACTGTGGGTGCGGTTTGCTGCACAGCAATATGTAACTAGAACAACAAAATAGTTTTCTGTAGAAAGAGAAATGATGATGTTTTGGGCCAAATTCAAGAGATTATATTCCCTGTATATAAATTATAAAATTATTTTATTTAAAATTCTGTCCATTCAAAATAGGATAATTATAGTTATTTTTATTGAATATATATATAATATGTGTGTGTGTATATATATATATATATATATATATATTGTTTTATGTCCTTTTTAAGTGATGAGAAAACTTAAGCTGAGAGAACCTATACAGCAATGAGCAGTTTCTTCTGGATTTGAACACTGATGGGTTAATGCTAAAGTCCCTATTTATCTCTGTTTCATGCTGCTTTCCAAGTACATAATACAATATTGAAAGTGTATTTTAAAATCAATAGGAAAGTAGTCATTGGTCAGACTTAGAAAGGAAAGGCTTTATAAGAATTTATTGATAAATGTAACTGAGCAGTGCAGACAGTACCTTCCACACAGAGGATATGGCAGAAGCAAGGACTTTGAGGAATGATGTTTCCTTGTCAGCGAACTGCATATATTTTGGCATTACTGGGGTTTTGAATTTGGGACATGGGATGATTGGAAAAGGATTGGAAGATTAGGCTAGGGGGGATTTAGAGTGGTAATTTTGGAAAAGGCTGAGCTTACTCTTGCTAGACAGCCAATGAGAGTTCTTAAGTAGAGAAGTCATATGGTAAAAACCTCATACTCAACTTCTTAGGAATCTGTATCATAACTTTAGCAGGTGAGCTGAAAGTCTAACATTGGACTTGATCATCTGAGTACTTCTACTGTTGAGGTATTCATCTAAGCAACCTTGAACCCCTTGGGATCATGAAAATATTGCAACAATTATTGTGTCTATAAATCATAAGCTAGGAGAGTTATGCACAACAATTTCCATGTTACAATTCCTTACATTAGTGACGATGATAAGCGTAATAGTCTTGTGTCTTTGGTATTTTGGGAAATTAAGGAATAGCCCAGATTCAAACTTGGGTGAGAAAAATAGGTTACAATGATACAAAGAGTCATTTCAAATTTCTAAAAATTATGAATGAAGATGCAAGGAGCAATGGTCTGCAGAAAAAGGTGACAAACAATGATGGAGAAATGTGCAAATAAACCTATTCCTAAATATCTTCAGAAAATACACAAGAGATAAACTAGGCTTCTTAAGACAAATATTTAGGGGTAGTTAAGAAAGGGTATCTGAGAAGCTAGATGTCATATGTGATCTGTATTTGTTTCTTTTACAGGTTTCTCCATTTTTCCAACTATTATTTCTTCAATGGTAACAAACCAAATTGATGTTTCTTTGTATATGTACATTTCCAAGAAAGTGTTCAGTACACAAAGGTATTCAAATACATTCTCATTCTCCTTTGAAATCCTTGATTTTAATAAAAGATGTCCAATACTGATGTATATTTCCCATCACTTTCAAGTATTTAAGCAAGTAAATGGATTGCTTCTTGATTAATCACATTTGATATACTTTGACCAAGTTTCCTTCCATATATAGTCTACCATTATTCTGAGTAACTCATACTAAGTGCAGGGTAATTCATGCATAGACAATTTGGGTTTTGTTTACTTATTTGTCTTTTTACTTGGCCTTTATCTTGAAACTACCAGTATGCATTTTGTTATGTAACTCGGTTCAAGTGTAACACAGAATCTATAATATTCAGACTAAGGACTATGAACCTCAAAAGGCAGTTAGAAAGAATTTTCTAAGAATTATGCACCACTTAAAAACAATTTTTAAAGATTAGGAAATTGAAATGTGACCTTTTAGCACAGTGGCTAAATTTGAGTAGAAATTTCATCGAACAATTTAATTAATGAAATAGCTAGAACCAAACCCTAATATTGCACAGTAACCTTGCAAGCCTTTGCACCACCATTTTAAGTCTGAATTTGGCTTTATTTCATTTTTATTGCTGCTTTACACTTTTCATTAAAAAGAAACAAAACCTTTCAAGGATAAGTTTTCAACAAACTTTTCAACAAAAATAATTTTCACAGAAGCCAATAAAATGTCAAAAAGAAAGGAAAAGTTATGAATGAGGAAAAGGAAGAGATCGAATATAATAATTTCAAAAGACTGGCATTATTAAAGATTGAAAATAAGATTTGCAATATTTGGGTTTTTTTCTATTTCATTTAACTGATTATATACTATATCAACATTGTGCATTCATGTTTTTATGTATATAAATGCATCACACATTTGTCATACTATTAAAATTTCTCAGTAAAACATTATTTTAATGACTTTGAAGTGAATGAAATTACTTTCAGACTAAATCAAGACACGCAGTTTTCCCTGAGCCATATTTCCTCCTGGGCTACCATGGACTATGGGTATCTACCTATTAATATCTATTTTGAAGTGTAATCATGAAAATTAACTGAGATGGTACATAGACCTGAACTACCCAACTCAGTTAATACTTAGTAATGGTGTATATAATTAATCCTTTGCTACAGATTGAACGTTTGTTTTCAATATTCGTGTTGAATCCTAACTTCCATGTCAATGGCATGATGAGGTGAGGAACTTTGAGAAGTGATTATGTCATGAAGAAAGAGTTATAAAATATGGGATTAGTGCCCTTATAAAAAAGGTTCCAGAGAGCTTCCCAGCCTTTCCTCTCATGTGAGAACAATGAGAAGATAGTCACTGATAAAACAGGAAGTCAGGTTTCACCAAACAGCACACCTGTTGGTGCCTGGATCTTGGACTTTCCTTCTAGAACTGTGAGAAATACCTTTCTGTTATTTATAAATCACTCAATTGATGTCATTTCTCATACTACCATGAATGAACTAAGACACCCAGGTAACTGAACCTTTGAATTTGGGGGAAAATGAGATCTCAAGCATGCCCCAGTATCCATCACCTCAAAAAAATTAGAAAGTCATCTCAGTTAACACCTCCAACAACTTGCTGGATGACAAGTACTAGTGCCTAACTTTGTATACATCACCTTATTTAAATTATAGTATAAAACAGTCTATTATTAATCTTATTTATGAAGGTTTTTTTGACATAAGAATACACTTTTGATATATTAATTATGTCAGAAAATAGTACATATCTCACCATCTCTATAATATAAATTAAAAATGAAACAGGAGAATAAGTCCAGAAAAAAATATGACTTTCATATTAGACAAAATAGTTAAATAATTTGTTATCTCTTTCTTTGATCTCTCTCATGCCAACATAAATTTAGGTTAATACTCCTTTGACTCTAATGAGTGCTGCCATATTTAACAATTAGGATGCAGTAACATATGAGTTTCAGATAAACAATGAAAACCTTTGAGCACATGTACCAATATTGCATAGCATATACTTATGCTAAATAAATCTGTGTTATTCTCTAGAGATTAAATAATTTAAGCAAATACTGTGTATTTTATCTGGCTATTGTATTTCCCATAGCATCATGGTATGGGGGTGGGGGCAGCACAAATAGAATTTTAAAGTTCAAAATTAAAGCCAGGGTCAAATTCCAGTTCTGACACATTGTTGCTTGAACAAAAGCAGTCTCCCCTCTCTGGTCTAATTTCATATCTATAAACCAGTAGTAACAATCATACCCACTCAACAAGCTTTTGGGATAAGGAAATGAGTTCAAATATATAACTTTTAGTATAGTGCCCAAGGCATTAAAAAAAAAAGAAATGTTGACATTTTTATGTTTCCCAAAATGTAATTATTTTCTTTTTTCCCACATTCTAAAATATATTTGAGAACAAGTTGTATAATTTTGAACACTATATACAAATTTAGCTTTGCTATTGACTTCTGGTGTCCATTCAAGAAATAAATGTTTAACAAATGCATCTTTCACCAATTAAATCTGATTTATATGATTCTGCTCTACAGTTCGGCTTTCAAAAAAATAAAATAAAATTTCTATAGTCCTTCTTGGAAATCACCTTACAGCTGCTGTATTAGAGCAGAGACTGGACACATCTACCAGTCTATCAACTTCCTGGACTTCGTTTTCTTGCTTATGAAATGTGGAAGGCAGAAAAACAGGAATGTCTGCTTCACAGACAAGACCAATTTGACTAAATACCAGAGTGAGACCAAGCAGACTGCTTTCCTGAATATTGTCTTTAACTCCACTTAACCATTTAGGTGCAGCAATTGTCTCTTTGGTCTTCTCTTTATAAGACTGCAACCTTCTGCATTTGAAAACCAGTGCACATGGTCTTACCCTTAACTTTCTGTTCTGGGTCAGCATTTTAAATTTTGCTTTCCCAAGTATACTCTGTGTACCAACTCCCTGAAGCCTAAGTGGAATGAAACGTTAGTAGGGATTATGAGCCTTGATTCTAATTTATCACTGTCTCACTGTCCTGCAGTATGCCCAGACCACTTTCTGAGATTACTGTTACCTCATAGCAATCTTGACAGTTACCCTAGTTTGAAGCAATTCTGTCTATTTACTCAGATTCTCTTACTTTGACACCTGCTTTAATAAAAGGAATTCACTGGGGATGTGGTTTCTTCTATTTCCTACTTCTTTCATTGTTACATAATTGCTTTAATTGTTACACAATTAGCTTTTCATTATTTTACTGATGCCAAAACTTGAAGATAAATAGAAAGGTTAAATATATTATTAAATAATGCACTTAGGTAATGAAGTCTACCCAATTTACATATGTTATATAAGTATGCCAGGGTTGATATAAGGGTTGATACATAGATAAGGAAAATCCAAAAACATCTGAAGCCCTGGGGGTAGAAAAATCATATAATAAATCTAAGAAGATCCTTCTGATTCTCCAATTTTATTATTATCCTCATTACTATTGTTGTTTATTATTATTCTTTTTTTATACAACTACTAGGATAGAAACTGAGAGAACAAGGTGAAAGTATGAGGGATCTTGTATTCTTAAGTTTTGGGGAAGCATGGTGAAGGAAATGTGCACACTAGTGTATTTTGTTGTGAGTTATTTATCTTCCTGAGCCATACTTTCCTCATGTTTAAATAATGCCACTGAGGATCATCATAAAACTTTTAATACTAAATATGCTATCTTGCCTAGTGCCTAACATAGATGAAGACCAATCTGTCAATCAACTAATCAATGTTATTCTTTGGACCATATGCAGATATGACTATGTTTATGGAAATAAGTGTGAATCAGAGGGTCTAATTTAAGAACTGCTGCTGGGGGTAGGGATGAGGAGGTGGCAATTTCTTTCCTCAAGGCAGTTATAGATATGTCTTTGATTTTCACAACTGGGGTGAGCTATTGGCATCTAGTGAGTAGAAGCCAATCCAGTGTATAGGTAAACATCTCCAATGCACAGAGCAATCATTCCCCCCAAACAGGAATTAATAATTATTGATAGGCTGGCCGTATTTCCTTGAGACAAATAAGGGACATTGGGATGGCAAAAAACGGTACAGGGTTAGTTATGCACCGGTGACTAAGGGCAGGTGATGAGCCAGAGCAATCTGAGTAGGAGCAGAGTAGCTAGACAACAGATAAGTGCTATGCAATACCACTCAGATCACATAGTAACAGGGTGTGTTCCAGTGAGACTTCATAAAAATGCCAGGCCCCATGCAAAGAATTTTGGACCTTAGGTAAAAACCAAATCTGGCACCCCTATAAACCCTGCTCTAAATGCCCTTCCTAAAACACAGGTTACTTTAACCATCCCAGTGCCAGAAATGCCAGTAACCCCCATAGTGTCATAATGTTTACCTATGGCCTGCCCATGCATGGTGTTCTGTTCCTTTTGAAGAAACATGAGAATGGGACCGTGGGGATGGGGTTTGGGAGTGAATCCTCTTCCTGAGTTGACTCCCATCTCCTCACAGGGGAGGGAACAACTGTAGCAATCACAGCCAGGCCCAGGCAGCACCAGAAAGGGCTGTCTTTAGTGGGGTAAAGAGGGTGAGCTGCTTTCAGGCCTCTCAAGAGACTGGGCCCACGGCAACTCAACTGCCCCTTTTGCCCTATGTTGAAGAGGGTCCTGGTTTATTAAAACCACTTCTGTTAAAATGATGGTATGACTGAAAAATTAAAAAACAATATAGTACTGCCCCGTTTAAAGTAATACATACCGTCAGTCTATACAAAATATAAAAGCCCAGATAAAATAATACTACCATTTTATGACTAATATATATAAGGGACCAAGTATATGCTAAGTACTTTACACATATTCTCTTTTTCTCAAAGCACAGTGGCAGATTAAGTATTACTTTTCCACTTGATGAAAGAATCAGATTGTTGAAATTGCTACCCAAAGTCCTGCTAAGTGTAAGAATGAGAATCAAAGTGCTTGTCTGTTTTCCTAGTGGCTGATTTTTTGCCCTGTGTAAGGATTTAAGAATAGTGTGGCTTAAGGAGAAACTTGAGTCAAACCCAAGGCTCTGCTGTTCAATACCTGTGGGCACTGTATTGGTGCAATCAATTTAATTTATTTTAGTTTAATTCTACATTTATTAAATACCTACTTTATATAAGATTCCATATAAGATAACTCTAAACATAAAAACTGAAAAAGAAATGCTGCAAGTTCTTATTGATTGCGAATCCAATAGAGGAGATGAGATTATACATATATATATATATATGTATAGTCTCATTTTCTCAATTGGAAATATATATATATATATGCACATATGCACAAAGAGCTTCAGCAAAATAAGATATGACAGGCTCTGTAGATCAGGCATAGACAATTGGTTATAGAAACAGAAGAGAAAGAGATTTTCACAGGGAGGATCAGAAGAAAAAGAAATTAGGCAAGAGACTCAATGAAAGGCAGTTTATCTTAAAATGTAAGAGACAGAGCTCTTGAATTAGAGAGTCCTGGATAAATCTTAGGTCTGCCAAAGACACCTAGCTATGATGCCTTTTAAACATGCTCCACCTCTAGAAGTCTTCTTTTCCTTGTCTTCAAAGGTGAATAATATTTCCACTTAATGGGAGGTTTCTATAGTTGTGAAGACCAGAGAATGGATTACGTTTATCTAAACACCTAGCATGCTTCCTGACACAAAACAAGGACTCAAGAAAGATAAAATTTTAAACAAGACAACTAGTATATTTAATAAACAGTGTGTAGAATAGGGGAACAGGGTTTAAGTCTTCAAGGAGAATATGAGTAAATAAATGAAGGGTAAAAAGGAATATATTTGTGGAATAGAATGTAGGTTCAGTCATATATCAGTAGAATATAAATTGATTTGAAAAGAATTATGATCCTAGGTGTCAGGTTGTTGGTGTCAGAATAATCCCAACGAAGAGTGACAAAGGAGAACTGATACAAGACAGCACCCCTAGGCTGGAGAAACAGATTGGAAGGGAGCTAGCTAAAGGGAGGCTGGCAGATCTTGGCAACTATTGAACTAAGGTTCCAAAAGGGATGCACTAAATACCGTCTTATTTGTGTTTTTTCCAGATGTGGAACAGAGAACACAGTGACCTTCACAGAGAAAGAAACAAAAAAATAAATAAATGTAAAAGAGGTGAAAGATTTTTTTGATAGTTTGAGTCTTGCAGACCTTTCAAGATGAATCTGAGACTCCTAATATTTCAATTTTATTTTTAATTGATTTTATTAAAGGGATATTGCATTATAACACTAAATAGTTTTAAGGTTTGTACCATTGCAGATCAACATCTGTATACAATTTTGTAAATTCACCATCATTTCAGCTTTTCCTTCACCTTAAAATTAATCCCCTTAACCCTTTTGTTCCCCCACCTTATGAAAACCTTTGATTTGCCATTTTTGTTGCTAAACTCCCTTGTTTCATTTCTTTATCTTTTTAAGTTGGCTTTTGTTTAATTTAGTTCATTCATCTGCTTGCTGTCTCTGTATGTCTCCATGAGTGATAGCATATGATGTCTGTCTTTCTCCTTCTGGCTTATTTTGCTAAGCATCATTCCCTAGAGCTTCATCCATGTTGCTGTGATTGATAGGATTTCACCATTTTGATAGCTGCATATTATTCCATCACACACAAACACACATCACATCACATTTTTTTTTTATTCACTCATCTGTTGATGGGTATTAAGGTTGTTTCCAGTTCTTGCCTATTGTAGATAATGCTGCAACAAACATAGGAATGTATATATCTCTGCAAATAAGTGATGTTGTGTTTTTAGGGTAAATACCCAGGAGAGGAATAACTATCATATGGGATTTCCATTCTCAATTTTTTGAGGAATCTCCAAACGGCATTCCATAATGGTTGCAACCATCTTACTCTCTGACCAACAGTGTATTAGAGTTTCCTTTTCTCCATATCCTCTGCATCACTGTTATTTCCATTCTTTTGGGTAATAGCCATTTCTCACTGATGTAAGATGGTATCTCATTGTTGTTTGATTTGTAGTTCCCTAATTAGAGACATAAGATATATTTTTATGTGCCTGTTGACCACTTCCATTTGTTATTTAGAAAAGAAAATCTTCATTCTGGGTCAAGGTAAGTGTTAGGTTGATGAATGTGGAGTTAAGAGAAGGAAGTTAATTACATCATTATTAACTAGAGCAATTCTAATGCTGTATTCACTTATAAATGTGGCCTAATACTTTCTTATATAATTTTTGCAACAGGCTCTGTGATGGAAATTATTGCTATTCTCATTTTACAATGAGAAAACTGAGGTTTCAGAAGTATTTGTAACCTGTTCAAAGTCATGAGGCTACTATACAGAGAAAAAAAATGCAAATCTGAGCTTAATTTTAGGTTTGATCTTACCTACTACAATTTGAATATGTGATTTTACCTACTATACAAAGCAATCCACCTGAATAAATTACATATTTTCTAACTGACGTAGTATATTATGGTTTAAGTAACAAATTAGATAATGATGTATAGTCATACTTTGAGTAAATTGTAAATCATTGTATAAATGTTATCTATTGCTTCTCTAGTAGTAGTTTTGTTAATAACAGGGGTTAATCTCTTTTGAAAAGTCCATATTTTCTAACTTTGAAAGTTGAGCAAGATTTTTTCAGGCAAAAGTAGGTAGTAGAAGATATTTAGGACAAAATTAATAGAGATGCCAAGGCACGTTGTCACTCTGAGGTGTGTGATGATAATCTGGAGAGTCCTATTTTTGTATCTAGTGTGGATATGTGGAGAATGAGAACAGAAGAGCTTCACAATGAATAAGCTGGAATACCAAACTAAGGGTTTTGAGTTTTGTCTTGGTGATGGAGGAGAATAAGCATGTAGTTCTAAAATTCTTAAACTGTATGGTTATTAATGGAGGAGCAGCTTGAAAGTTGGCAGGTTTATAGAAAAAAATACAGAAATACGCTGATTCTCCAGTTTTGTTTCCAAGACACACAAGTAAAAGTAATCACACAAAAATGCATTAGTAAAAATGTCACTGCTGATCTAAACAATTATGACAAGTAAGGAACAAGATATTTTTAGTTTCTGGTTATGCTAGAATAGCTATGAAATAATATGATTTTGAAATCTTACAACTCTATAAAGCCACAGCAATAACTGCTTTCATCGCTCTATCAAATGGAATGCATTTTCAGTGCCCAACTATGGCCAAGAACTCGGTCTCTTTCCAAGTTAACAAACAGAACTAATGAATTTGATTCCACTGTATATCTGGACTCAGATATATTAGGAAAGTTTGCAAGCTGAAGTGATGGTCATTAAAAAGAAAACTGTGGTAACTAAACATAGATAAACTGCAGTAATTTAAGTATATGTAAGCAGTAATCTAAGAGGTATATGTTACTGATAATGGTTTGTATATAGATGATGCATTCTTCATAGCTCCTGGAACACACTCAAAGCCAATGAAAAATGAAAAAAAGGTGTCCTTTGATTTAAAAGACTGCTTGTCCACATTGCAGTATTATCACCTAAATGCTAATAAAATTGGCGATATCCTATATTTATCCTTGGTAGATAATGTACTAATTCAGTAATGTTTCAGTTGAAAGCACAAAGTGGGCAAAAGAAAAAAAAATGAACAAATTTGAGAAGTTACAAGAAACTAGAGAATCAGTAAATATCAATTTTAAAGTTTTTATTGATAAAAATTGTGTAGACTAGAGCACCCTTATTTTCAAGTTAGTAAGCAATAGACAGAAAAGTGTTCTTTCACCAACTACACTGAATTTTGCTAACATAGGGACACAAGCTTAGTTATCTCAGCTCCTCTGGAATGAAAGTATCTCCCACCTGTCTCATATTTGGGGGTCTGACTCTCAGTTTTCTTTCCTTATGAAGTTCCTTCTCAAACATACCTTCCTTTACTCACTTTCCATCACTGGTATTCGCTGATTTGCTACACTTAATAGTATAGCATCTCTGAAAAAATAAATATGATTCTTGATCTCTTTTCAAAGACACTTGTATATTAATATTGGATTTCTGATTATTTTCTTTTTTTATGTTGACAATAATAAAGCAACTGTGTATTGTGGATTAATCATGAGCCAGGCACTGTTAACAAAATTGGTATATCCCTTTAGTCTACTCAGCAATTTTTAGGGTATAATAATAGTCATTATCCTATAACAAGGAAGCAGAGAAAATAACTAATACGTGGTTCTATGGCTATCCCTCATAGTGTGAAATTAAGCCTAGTATCATCAGACATCAAATACTTTTCTCCTAACCAATGATCTCAAATTTCCATCCCACTTAACGCTTATTCTTTGAGTTGCTCTACAAAATAAATAAATAAATAAATAAATGATCTAAGGCCAAACACATTTTAGAAACCTTGTAGATTCTGTGTTTCCCTTGGGAATTCAAAATGCATATTAGGGCATTCAAAGTTCTAAAAAGTCTTGCAATCAAGAGACCGGTTTAGTTTTGATTAGCTGTTAAGTTTTTCAAACTTATTTAATCATGAAATAAATTCTTCCCCTGTATAACATCCAAAACATCACTCATTCTGGGAAATATTGCCATATTTTCTTCTCTTGAGTCAATATTTACACATCTTGTTAGGTTCTTATCTTATACTTTTCTACTGCACTCATTATGTACTTAACCACCCTACCTTCTGAAGCCCATTTTAATGAAAGTGGTACCACTCTCTTCTCTCCAGAAATCTTCTTTCATTGGATATATGAATAAAAATGTTGCTAAAGAAAATGTTTTCCTAGACTCCTTTTCTTCATCACTTTTCCTCCATCTCATCATAGTCTAAGTAAGTCTGATTGGTGCTTGGTTACATGACTTGGTTACATCTTCAGCAAAGAAGCTTAGCACTCTTCAGTTTCTGTGAGAACCTCATCTTCTATTTCCATGGTACTATGTTATATAATGTTATATATGTTATATAATGTTGCATTCAGCTGTCAAGTACTCTAGTATCTGCAAAATAAAACAAACAAACAAAAACACAAAGAACAAAATAAAAACTGTACGATGATACAAGGAGCATGAAATCACAAAATGTATAGACTTCCTGAATACAGCTCTATACATAAGCTCTATACTCACAAATGAAATCATTATGCTGACAGATCAAACCACTCTATTTCTTGAAAAGGATATTTAAAAAATTAAAATTTAGACTTTTAGCATTAGCCTTTAAAATCTTTGTGAATATGAACTCTGTTGTAGTCTTACTTAGATCTGTTATTTCCTTCTTTTCCAGTTTGAGTCTTTTCTAAATATGCCACAGCAATATTGGAAAGAGCATAGACTCTAGAGACAGGTAGAACACAAATTAGCAGCAAAATAAACAATTTGCTGTACCATACCTCATTATACCCATCTGTAAGCCAAACTAAGGTATGATGCTCCCACCTGTTCATATGTATGTTAAATATCCTGACAGCTGATCAACTGTTTAATCATTAGTAATTTTCCATTCAATGCTTTTTTAAAAAAAATTCATGTCCTTCCATTTACTATCTGAACCACAATTTTTAAATGTCTCACAGAAATATGAAGGTGCTATAGACTTCTTTGTAGAACATGCTAGTAAAGCTAACCAAAGTGAAACAGTAGAAAGAACAAAGGATTTTCCAGCAGACATACCTAAATCTGAACTCTGCCTCCTTTCCATTTTTTAACTAGATGATTGATTATTTAGACTCTCAAAATTTCAGTTTCTTTATCTCTAAAGTGGGGGTTATAATATCTATTACATAAAATTACTTAAAATATTAAATGAAATAGCACCAAATTAATGCCTAGTATTGTATTAATGTTCATTTCTATCATATTTTTCAGCATTCAGCAATAGCATCCTTCATTAACAGGAATAGAGGTTGGATATGAAAGCATGTATTCAAGTTAATGCTAGAGGTTAAACTAAAATAAATTTGCAGGGGTGTCTCAGAAACTGATGAGATTTCCCAGAAATGGTTTTAGCTCTGCCATGTGGGTTTGGACAACATCACAGTCAGATAACATTGAGTTTACAAATAGAAACAGACGAAACACTCCAATCTTCCAGGTTTCACGCAACCCCTCATCAAATTCCTGTTCCCTTAGCAAGGCACTCATCCCTGTTGAGCCTGGCAGAGGAACAGAGAATTCATGAGACATCCATGCCATAGGATTAGATTCTGAAACCTGGAATTAAATCAAAGATGGTATTTGGCCCTTTTCTTTGTACTGAAACTATATACTTGCACTGAAGAAGAGATTATCATGATCATGATGTCTAGTTTGTTCCAAATAGCTAATTGCATTTCTAGGAATAGAGACATGTTGGAAACCTTCTCATTCAATGATTAAGGCTTCTGCTTTTCTTATTGTTAATCCCTCACTTGTTCAATACCTCCACCCCAGCATGGCAAGTTTACTCTCATAATTTTCCTTTATTACAACATCCAATAACTGATTTACATCAGATCAATACTGGTAGACTCAGATTAGAATACCACATAGAATGGCTCCACTCTTTCTATTAGCATGTTTCCTATTCTCCAAACTTCCTTAGTTATCTCAGCATTAAGAATTGAGAGTTATTCTACTGTGAACGAATTTCTAGTCTAAAAACAAAAAAGCTCACCAATGCTGTAAATAATTAATTTAAGTAAGCACAGTTTAGATGTTCTCCCAATATAATTTATAATTTTATAATATTTCACTTTTTTAGTAATTTTATTGAGATCCAGTTAACATGTAATACAATGCATCCCTTTAAATTGCATAATTAAAGTTTTTCAAAAACATACTCAGAGTTGCACAACCATCTCTAACATTAATGTAAGAACATTTATATTACCACCATCCCCCCAGAATCCATCCCCATTAGAAATCACTTCATTTCTACTTCATACTAAGCAGTCCCCATTAATTAAATTTACTTATATTATTTATAAAAAATGATTCAGAGGAATTAAGTTCCAAAAAATTCATAGAGTTGGATATTGAGTTAATAAAATTCAATATTAGAATCCATTATTTGACCTCTCTATCTTTCTGGACAAGGCATACTGCACTGTAAAATATTTCACTTTAAATCAATTCACCTTATCTGTGTTCCAACTCCCATTAAGGAATGAATCTGATATACGAAACAAAAAATTGTAGGATAGAGAACAGGATGGGAAAGCTCCAAATTTTGTATTGCTAAGCTTGAAATGGTATTTCTCCATTTTTTAAAGAAAGTGCAAAACAAAACCCTCACATATGGTGAATAAAGAAATTAAAGTCAAATTACTACCACTTGGTGCTCATTTAAAATACCTATGGTGAGTCTCATAGAGTTTCAGAAGGTCAAGGTAAAGTTACCATCAAGCTTCCTTGTACTTGAGTACAACCCAGAATCATATTTGAGATATTTGTTCCCTGGGATGGATCTCTCTTTCTCTCTCTCTCTCTCTCTCTCTCTCTCTCTCTCTCTCTCTCTCTCTCTCTCTCTCTCTCTCTCTCTCATAGGCACACACATACACACACAGCCCAGAGATTCTGACTGAATATGTTTGACATGGGGCCAGGGAAACTGAACTTTCAACATGTACACAGGTAGAGCATAACTATATATAATATTTTGATAAAACTGATCCAATGAATTGACTTGAAATTAATTAGGCAAAATTTTAATCTTACTTTACCCATTAGCTGTGCAATACTAGGCAATTTACTAGAGTCAGTGAGCTGGTATATTAAAAGGGGTTAAAAATAACCACTCAAAAGTTCTTCCATGAAAATACAATGATAAAGTACTACATATGAAAAAGACTTGACTAGCTAACTCTAATTTCTTCCATGCTTCCCCAAACCAGTCATAATGTATTGGTAAATACAATGGTTTATACAACTGGTGAAAAATGAGTTTCTTTGTTTCATTCTTTTTCCTTAAAGCCATCACTTTCTCCTCTAATATAGCCTCTATCGCGAGCATCCTGCCTGAACCCAGGAGAAATTCAAAAACACTCTCATTTGGGTGAACTAGTTGCAGCTGCAAACAGGATGCCAGGAGCACGGTACTATATATGCCCGATGTTGATTAGCATCACTGCAACTCATTATTCTGATCAGCCAGAAGCAATTTACAATCATCTTTAAGCAAATGAACATCATTTTCATAATTGACTTGCAGGAGCTTTGACAACAATTCGTTGGATTTGTCAATCACTGTCAAATGATGGAGGAGGAAAAAGCCCTTCTGGAAGGAAAGAAAATTACATTGCCTGTCCACCATGGACTGTCTGTGGACAGGTAGGGGTCTGTATAGGAGCAAAATGACTATGCATTCTTTTCCATGTTGCTGTTACCCAGGTCTTAGAACATACCTTTTCCAGATGGAAAAAAGAGCTAGAGAGAAAGAGGAGCTTAGTGAAGCAATTGCTTGATTAAAAGAAAGCTGGAGTAAAGCTGACAGGTTTATGGTATCTCAGCAAACTTTGACTTCTTCTTTTTATTTTATTTTTTTTATTATTTTACCCTTTCTATAACTGTTTTCATTATTCCTAGGTATAGTAGAACAAAAAGTTGACTTGGCAGTTAATTCTTTCTCTCTAAGTGTTATACATTTTTGGGTGACCCTAAATATATTGCATAGCATCCAGGCAGAGAAGTAAATAGATGATAGAAAAAAGGACAATCAATGGATCTTTCATATTTTCTGAAACAAATAGTAGTACTATTACTTAATTTAAATGTACATGTATGATATAAAATTTAAATAATCATGAATGAGAGCATTATTTAATTTTTGTATCCATAATAGCTGAGGAGTACAAGAACAAAAGTTTGTGAACAAATTTGAAAAAATAATCAAATATGGTGTTCCCTGGTGAACTAGCATTTAAGCGCATTGGGCACAGTACATACATATCCCGAGCACTTGGGTTTAAGACCCGGGACCTGGGAGAAACAACCAAGATGAACAACTAAATAAAATAAATAAAATGCTTCTTCCTTCTCTCTCTTCCTACCTGCCTACCTATTCACCTTCATTCCTGCCTGTACCTTTCCTTAAAATAAAATGGTATCAAAATAGCAAATATTGGTAGTAAATATTAGTTCCCAAAAGTATTATTAGTTTCTTACTTGGTAAAATGGAATTAACATGGTGGTAATTATTAATAAATTATACACAGATGTTGATTTTCAATGATGCATACCTAAAACCTATATAATATTATGATTATTATGTTATTATAACATTTCTTCAATAAAATAAATATTTAAAAGTGGAATTAAAATCTACCATACAAGATTTTCATGTGAATTATAAGAGAAAATTAATGAATTTGTAAACACACTTTAAAAGTGCAAAGTTGGGAACATAGTTACATTGTAAAAAAAGCAGAAGTCTTAAGTACTAAATTGTATTTGAGTCTAGTTCTGCCAACAATGAGCTGTGATGATATAGTCATATAGTGTATATGATGTTAAGATAAGGCTGTTTGCATGCAGTGGGTAATCAATAAAAATACCACAGGCAATATTTATTAAAGAACAATGCAAATATGAGTTATCTCAGCTATGTTATCTATAAGGGAAAAATCTATAAAGCTAGAGTTATCTGAAGAAGAAAACTTGAAGGATTAATACAAAGAGTCTGTGTTGTCCATTATGCAATTCGAGTTGAAAAATGTTTACTGCATACTTCTCAGCTACTATTATGTGCTAGATCTGAGTAAGTAATTCCCAAAATGACACAGTGACTGGAGGGTTGTTGAGATGGTCACAGCACATCTGAGAGGGGACATTTACATGAGTTAGCAGGAAAACGAATCAAGGATATTTAGAAAGTGTCAGGCTGTGTGGTTTACAGATGACACATTCAGAGACAGCAGTGATGCAAGCTGAGCCATTCTCTTTTTCACCTGGGCTATAAGCATTGAAAGGTGGCTTTATTTTCTGTATAGCTAAGTCATTAACCATGTTTTGACAGATATCCTACAGTAGACCAGACACCATAAAATGAAAACAGGCTAGAATGTAGTTTCATGAGAGCAGAAAGCATCACTCTTCATTCTTGTCATTGCCAGTGGTTTGCAGATAAGAAGTCCTCAGTGACTATTTGTCAAAGCTGGAATGAAAACAACTTGCCTAAAATTTAGAGCAGGCTATTAATTGTGGCTATATAGTTTTGGCTGCATCTTGACTCTCATTTATCACAGATTAATACATTTCATTTCTATGAATCTGTCAGTATTTCCTAGTATCTGGTAATGACCAAGAGGATGGGAACTTTATTTACTTTTCTTTCTCCACCTCAGAATTCAGCTCAATTCTGATAGTTAATTACAATTTATATTTTTCTATTAATAATGTGTTTTTTTTTCTTGTACAGTTTTTAGAGTTTCCTAAATACCCCTAATATTTTGATCTCTCTCTCATACACTCACTCGTTCTCTCTCTTTCTTTCTCTCCCTCCCCGCCCCCAGAACTCCCACTCCATGCATATGTAGGTTTGTGTGCTTGTTTAACACTGTTTGAAATCCTGGGTCTTTCCATCTGTAGACTTCTTTCTTTTGTATGTTTTGAATAATTCTCAGCCATTACTTATTCAGATATGGACCTCCATTTTTATACCCTCTCTTTTTGGAACTCCAAAAGAGATGAATGAAGAAATTCTGGGTCTGGCCTCCATAGCTCCTAAGTTTTGTATCATAATTTCCATTTTTCTCTTTGTATCTCCATTACAGAACTTTAAATCAATCTTTCAGTCCATTAATTCATTAATTAGCTGAGTGAAGTCATCTTTTCTTTGATCTGTAATTGTGTGGCTATGATATCTTTCATTTCCAAGATCTGCTTTTATTACATGACTATCCAGTTTTATGTCTAACATGTTTTATATTATTGAGATGAGTTTCTCTTTGTATATCTAGTGATACTAAATATGGACATTCCTTTCACATACTTTGGATCTTGTCAATTTGCCTTTTCTAAAATTTATCTTATTTTCTTTTGTTTTTTCCAATACTTTACTATCTCCCTTTATTTTTCTTGACATTTGAAGTACTCAAGTTTTTGTCTTAAACAATAAATCTCCCTCAACTGCATATGATTCTTCATCCAACTACGTTCTCTCCCTTTTATAGTCAAAGTCACTGAACAAATTTCCTATATTTATTGTCTTCCTTTTCTCACCCTTATTTATTTCCATATGGCTTCTGTCCTACTATCATTTACCTGATAGTGATAAATAGAATGAATGCTTTGTTGTTCGCATCTTACTCAACTTTCTTATACATTAATCATTGTTGGTCACTCTCCTTTCTTATGATGTTACCGTTAGTTACCGTTAGTTTTGCTTCCCTTTTTCTGGATTCCCCTTTTAAGTCTAACATGTATGGTCATTCATTTACTTAACCACCATGTGTTAGGGATTCTTAATGTTTTGTCTTCTTCTCACTCTATTTTTCCTAAAGAATCTGTATTTTTCTCCTGGATGTGATGACTTCTCACAGACAGTTATCTTGAATTTTTATTGCCAACTCAAAACTATCCTCTGAGTTCTAGATCTCTATACCTACCTTCATAGCATCTCTCTTGGATATTTCAAAATCACTCCAAACTTAACAATATCTAAATGTCAACCCATAATAACTTTTAAATGTCATTTTCTTCTAATGATTCTAGTTGGCACAACCATCTTGTTGGCTCAACCAACCAGATACTAGAGGGCATTTTTTGATACCATCCTTTCTCTCACACTTCCAAATCTAATCCATCACCACTACCTCTCAGTCTTACCTCTAAACATCTCTAAAATCCATTCAGTTTTCTCTATCTTTTCCATCTTTTCCATAATTTAAGTTGTCATCATTTCTCACTGGAACTGTTACACCAAGATCCTAATCAATACCTTTTCTACTTTGCCCTCTTCCAATCTATTCTCCAAGTTTTAGTCAGAGAGCTCTTTTAAAGATATATATCATAGTATTCCATTATTTAAACACAAAACTTCTCATTGTTCTTTGGATATAAACCCAGAATCTGCAATATGAATTGCAAGATAACCCATGGTTTGGTTCTCACTTCTTTGATAGCTTCATTGAACATTATAATCTCCCTTGTCTTCTGAACGAAAGTCATACTAGACTTATTTTAGTCCTTTGACTGTGCCCTGTTGTCCTCTTATATGAGAGATTTGGACATCTTTTCCTTACTTTTCTTCCATTTCTTCAAACTTTTTAATATCTATAATTAGTTACATATCTGCTTAATTATGATTTGTGCATGTTACATTCCCTCAGAACTAGACTGTGATATGAGAGTATCACAGCATATCTTCTTGCGATGACATTTATCAAAGTTTAAATTTTACATTTATTTATGTGATTAATTGAAGACTATAAACTGCTGCATAGATTCCATTTTAACTCATTCTTTTGAGCAGTTAGGGGGCATTGTTTTTTAAATAAATGATAGATAATGTTTGACTAAAATGTTTTATGGGTTCAATGCTAGCTATAGTAGTCAATAGTCTTATGATTTCTATTTTCACAAATGAGTTTTAGCTTTGGATAGACAGAAGCTATTTTAGGACCTCTGTGCATGTCAGCAGAAAAGATGACACATTCAAATTAAGTAATTTAAAAAATGTTTTACAGAAATTATTTACCAGGTTGTGAGTTGGTTATAAGGAAATCATAAGAGATATTAGAGTGTCTCTGGGATAGTGACAATACGTTCCTGCCTCCTTTCATTTTCTTGCTGTCCTCATTTGGCTAACCCCATGTGGAAATCAAGAGGAAATAGAATCTGCTACTATCATTTGAACAGATCAGTTTCCTTGGACAAATGAATGTAGAGAATTTGAAGAAACAAGTAAATATTTTTAGCACTTTATCCTAGTTGATTACAAATAAAATTATAGTTTTATTTATTGAGTCTATTTATTTCTTTAGTAAAAAACTGAAACTTCTTTCTATTTTTTAATAGGTTACATTTTCCTGAGAGGAATCAGGCCTCCCAAAACACATGTTAAAAACTGAAAAGTCATGATGATAATGTTAAGGGATCTAACCATATCCAAACCCCTTCAGAGTAGATATGACAATGGCCAATAAGACATCTGTCTGGCTTTGTTTTCTACAGTCTTCCATATTCATGATGGGGTTAGATGATTCAGATGTCTTGTAATTACCTTGTTTGTCAGAGAATGTATTCTCTTCTCATCTCAGCAGTGAGGAAACATCTACAGAAAAAAGGAGGTTTCCCCACCTTCCCACCTTCTTCTCTAATCTCATATTTTAGATAAAATTGTTTTTTTTTCCCAAGTACCAGATGCTTTTCAAAACATATTTATGCTTGATATTTTAATCCAAAGGATGTTGGAACAAACAGTAGAGATAACATACACTCTTATTTTCTCTGGAAATTTACAAAAGAAAACAAAACACATAATGTGAACCAAAGCAAGTCAATACAGCACTTCATTTTCTTTAGAGACCAAATGTCTTACAATCAGCTTTAAAGTTCAGAACTGTTCCCCATGATTGTACCATAAGCTTAATTTTTTAAAAATGACAATAAAATTAATATACATTTCCTCATGAGGATTTTCTTAAATTGTGTTATGTTGATAGTGATACCTATACAAAGAAAGAAGAAAAAAGTCAGTTCGGGTGTTCATTTACTGAGGTGCATATCTTAGATCTATATAATGTTATGATGCAATTTTTTCAATAAAAGTAATTAAAAATAATTTTAAAGACAATATATCTTAGATGTTCCCTTTTCTAATTACACATATCCTGTTGACTTAACTTCTTTAGTCAATCCATTTTCAATGCTTGTCATGATGGTAACTTAAGGTAGCTCATTCTAACCTGCAATATCTCTGGCTCTGTGTCTCTCTCCTCATCCAAAAACCTATTCGATCCATAATGATATGGCCATCATTTACCAACCAATTACTGTGAGCTGGAGACTGTTAAATGCTTTATAAATGCTACCTTATTAAGGATCACATGCCTCTGATAAGTAAAGTTTGTAGATTGTTTAATTACCACATTTAATGACAATTATCATGTATCCTTTTTCAATTTGATTTTTTTCCCTTTTCATCCAGAGGTAGAGAGTTTTCCCCTCATTTCTTAAATACGGATTAATCTGGTATTTTACTTTGAAAAAAGGAATATAATATAAACAAAACACACTATGTTATATATATAGGTCTCAAAAGTCTTTAAGGGATCTCCCTATATTTTCATGAAATGCTAACCTGAAGCCGCCATATAAGAAAGTCAACCTAGATTTATTGGAGGATGAGAAACCACATGGAGAAGATGCAAGGCACCTCATCTAATAGCCACCACCAATTATTCAAACATGTGAAAGAGTCCATTTTAGACTTTCCTGCCCTGCTGATGCTGTAGCCAAATGCAGCCTTTGAGGAAGCCCAGATAAAATCAGCTGAAGAATTGCCTGGTTACCTACAAATCTGAGAGAAACAATAAATTATTGCTTTTTAAGTCACCAAATTTTGGAGTGACTTTAATATAGAAAAGGGTAATTCAATTCATATGCATTATAATGTTCTTAATTTTAAAATTGAGGATAAGACAGAGAAGTAGTTTGTACATTGTCCAAAATAGCATACACATTATGTTAAAGAGCTAGAACTTGAATCCAAATTCCATAACTGAAGATGAAATGACGAACAGTCTCTGTAAATGGATTTGATATTTTTTTCTATAGTTTAATTTCAGTTTTGTGAAAGTGACAACCTTATTGTCTAAAACACTTTTTTACCCTACATTAAGCACCCCATTGTATTCTTACTTTTCATCAGGCAACAACGCTTTATGTTCTCGTTGGCATATCGTATCCATTCACATTGAAGATGACAAATTATCCTTTAAATAGGAGGTGTCAGAATTACATCTAAATGTCATCAGACTATAGTAGAGTAGAGCAAAGCTTTGTCAAAATTGAGTCTGTAGACCAATTTTGATCCACCATCTATGTTTCTAGGATTTAGAAACTAAGAACAGTTTTCATGTTTCTTTTTGCTTTCAATTTTTGACAAGGCAAAGAAAATATTTCATGAAAATTATGTGAAATTATAATTTTAGTGTCTGTAAATAAAGTTTATTGGAAAAGCCACTCATTTTTTCACATCTTACATATGATATACCTTTCCACTATAGTAGAAAAAAAAAGAGCATTGTGAAAGAGATCTATGACCCACAGAGCTGAAACTATTAACTCTCTGACTTTTTTTCCAAAAAGTTTACTGAGCCTTGAAATAAGACTAGAACCTTCTTTGCTGTGGATGCTCCATTTCTCTTATTTTATCCTTAATTTATATAATTTTATGGGTAGTAATATCAAATTTTGTTTGATATTCCACCTAGTAAAGCTGTCTTTTTACTCATTATCCTAAAGCCACATCTCCTTCATTTCTTTTATAATCCTTGTGAACCAAAAATGCATATTATTGCTTTTGGTTCCATAAAATTTCATTTCATGATATTCAGATTATCCGGTCAGCCTTTAAACATTCTGTTAGATATTTATTCTGTCCTCTAACATGTTTAACCTTTCTCCAGGTTGGTTTTACCCATAAACTTAAGAAATGTGATTGAAATGTCTTGGATGAAATGGTGAAATATATGTGGAAGCAAAGAGATCCATTTAACACCATCCTAGAGATTTCCTCTCCAGAGTGAATTCCATCCCTTAAGTGAACTATTCTTATCAGTAATTCCCATATTTTGACAAAAAGTGATTCTCAAGGTCACTATTCAATAATGTACTCATTTGTCAGCTCATGTATATTGAATCTTGTCCTGAGTACTGTGTGTGGTGCTGGAGAGACAACAGTGAAAGGAGCACACAGGTATTTTGCTGCTTAGAACTTTCCACAGTTAGTTTAGTAAGCAAATGATCATATTCAAAATATGTGATTGCAAACTGTAATGATTGTTATGAATAAAGATGCCATGAATTATTAGACTGTGTTACTACATAAATAAACATGCATTGCTAAAATCCCCCTTATCTTCATTAACTGTGTATTTGATAACCCTATGAAAGGAGTTGAGGTTAACAGGACTTCTTTTTGGTAAATCAGTGTGATCCCTGCTACCCTGAGCTATGAGTCTGAACCTTAAATGTGCTTACAAATCACTTGGGGGATCTTGCTAGATTGCAGACTCTGGTTCAGTAGGTCTGGTTTGCAGACTGAGATTCAGCATGGTTAACAAGCTCTGAGAAATGGCATGCAGCTACTCGACCCACCTCATTCCAAATAACAAGGCCTCACTAGAGACTCACAACCCAGGTCTGTAATGATCAGTCCTTGTAATAGAAGTGCGTGTCGTTTTAGAAAGGCATTACAAACATTTTTGAGTAGAAAAAGGAAAGTAACCTAGTAGAATCCACAAACTCTGGAGTCAGATGTGACAGACCTGGACCTTGATAATTTTGTGAGTTGAACCTGTATCCTAGCCTCACTGTACCAGTAAAAATGGAAATCATAGTTTTCTATGGAGTCATTGGGAATGACCTTGAAACAGTAGAATTTAAAAATTGGTAGCTATTGTGGTTTTTAAAAGAGTAATATGAACAGCGATATGCTCTGAGAAAATCGATCAGACAGCAGGATAGATACATTTGGTTTTGAAGGGAGAAAGATCAGGGCACCTGAATAAATCAGATGTCTCTTGAGCTCAACCAATATTTAATACATATGTACTGTTTGTTAGAGACTATGCTAATAGTGGAATAGAGAACTGAATTGGCACAGTATTCAGAGTTCAATGAGGAAGAGGTATCAGCAAACAGCCATTAGACTCAGAGGCATTTGACAGACCTGAATCCATTGATTTATTTGACAAATAGCAGGTATGATGAGGAGATGAAAATATATTTGTTATACACACAGAGAGAGTAGTGGTTAAGGTGATTTCACAAGACATTATTTAAAAAAAATGTTAATAATTATGAGGCCTCAAGATATGAGACACTGGAAGTTTCATTAACAGAAATAAATATTGTGAAAAAAATCAAGTCAGGAAGGAAGAAGTGTCTTTTTGCACATACAGAGTTAAAAGAGACGTTAGGTCATCTCAGTGGAAATGAATGCAGAGACATTTTGAAATAGAATCACCATGGGTAGTAACATGTGTAATTGAATCTCATTTACAGATTTCAGGGAAAACTAACATGCACTTTCTGATTATTTTTGCAACAATGTCATTTGGATCACATGTGAATCTACTGTGCATTTGTATATATAGCAAAAAGTGTGTATGTTTATGTATGGTGTTTACACTACATCAGCAGTTTTAAAAAATTACTAGGCTGTTTCTACTCTATTAATGACAGTCTGAATTTGGAAGGCTTGATAAGTTGTTTACAAGGAACTTCAGAAGGAGAAATCAGTGCATGTTTGCAGAATATTGTGAAAACATTTTTCTCAGGATGTGTCGCTGGAAATGGCAATTAGTCAATGTAGGGAAACTGATGTATC
This sequence comes from Solenodon paradoxus, assembly GCA_004363575.1. Lineage (NCBI taxonomy): Eukaryota > Metazoa > Chordata > Mammalia > Eulipotyphla > Solenodontidae > Solenodon > Solenodon paradoxus. Next base: position 459,813 of record RJWH01000029.1, read on the forward strand.
TTTAGGCATTAAATTACACTAACACAAACATCCAGACCAATGTAGTTTAGCTTCTGAGAGAATAAAATGAAATTATGTTGATATATAAAAAGTTTCACACAATTCATATTGTTGTTCATGGATTCTTGTTAGAATTCTCAGAATAAGTCAAAAGGGACACTCTCATGTTTATATTTTATATACGAATAGAGTAAAGAACAGGGACATGAAGGACTTAAAAATCTCATAGACTGATAGAATGAATAATATTCCTGAAAAGTTTTATGTAAATGCCTGCTAGGCTCCATGATAGGAAATTTCACACTATATCTGTGTTTCACCTTCAGAATAATCTTTTGCATTGATTATATTACTCTTATCTTTGTGCATACAAGCTAATGTAGTAACATAAAGTTAAAATAATTTCATCAAGTTCACCCAGGTGCAATGTAGTTGTATGTTGCCTTCATGTCAACCATTTTTCCCTTTCCCTTGCCTAATAGGTATATTTTCTGTTTAAGGATCAATGTGATTTCAGTGAAACTGAACTCATACCTGGATCCATAGATGAAGCATGTGAACTAAACTAAGCCTTCAGGTGTTATATTAGTCACAGAATTTGCTTAAAGGATGTGCATACTTCTAAATTCCTCCATTCAGAAAATCTAAGAACTGTCACTGAGAATGCTGAAGCAATGTCACTCTCTCATACTGGTTGGGCATAAGATTTGCTGCTGGAAGACATTTTTAGGGCATTCAGACAATCAAATAGCTTTAACTAGTTCTAAGAGTAGAAACTAAATAGATGGAACTAGATTGGGTCCATGGTTTCTGGACCACATATAACCTTTAATTTTTAACTAAATATAATTCTACTGCTTGTAACAACATCATTACAATTGCTATAGAAGCAATATAGAGCAACTTCCTTTCACTCAGAGATGAGATTCTTAAACTGAAGGAAAGAAAGCTCTTGTCCAAGATGTCACAGCTGACTCATGACTAAGTTGAACATGAAGTTTAGGATTCTGAAAGCCCAGCCTAGTGATCTCTACAGTGTAACAGCTGAAATATCAAAATCTCACAGTAACTAAGGTAAAGATTCCAGAAAACATTTTTCCTAAGATAACTGTGGTTAAATTCTAACTACTTTAAATATTCAAGGAGAAAAATAGCAAAAGGAAACAAATTATACTGTGGACTAAATGGTCTTGCTTTTTATGAGAAAATATATTTTACTGTTTTGAAACTTCTGTTAAGCTGGATACTTTGACCTAATAATTCTTCATACCCCTCACTGTGCAAGCATCACACTAGTCATGTTAGTTGTGTCAATGCTTTTTTGTTTGATTATCTGTTTTCTTCACTGGGTTACATATTGTGACAGAAGAGACCATCACTGCCTACTTCAAACCCAGTGTCCAGTGCTTTTCAAAGAATTTGGTGCATGGTAGATTCAAAATAAACATGAGTTTACAAAAATAAATGCCTCCACCCCCTCTAGTTGCATCCAAGTTTCGAGGGCCACACATCTTGCGTCCATATAACTTGGCCCATTAATGGTCTGTCTTGAAAGCATCGTCCAAAAGAAATACGCCACAAATAAAAGATATACATGTCATTTTAAATATTTTAGTATGTCCAGGTCTGTCACATTTGCCTTACTCCAGAGTTTGTGGATTCTGCTAGGCTGCTTTGTCTTTTGCTTCTCAAAAATGTTTGTAATGTGTCTCTAAAAAGGAAAAATAGGCACACCCTGGTGGAATAACAGATCACTTGCCTCCAAAGGAGTACAGGTCACATACCCCTGGATTAGAGTCCTGGGTTCAGGAAAAAACAACCAGTGTGGAAACTAAATGAAAAATGAAATAAACTGCTTCTTCTTCCTCTCTCTGCCTCCCCGACTACTTGCCTTCATACCTGCTTATACCTTTCCAAAAAGAAAAAGAAAAAAAATTAAAAATAAACCAATGAACTATATTTTCATTTACTCCAATGTACCCTAAATGTTCTCATTCAACCTGTAAGCAATAAAAATATTAATGAGATATTTTATATTTTTTGTACTTACCTTCAAAATCTATTATATGGTTCATTGTTAGACCATGCCTTAATTCAGAGTCACATTTCAAGTGACCATTAGTGGTAGCTGGACAAACATAAACATATATTCAACAGTTCAGAATTAGACATATTCTGCTTCAATGACATTGTAAAAATGATACTACAAGAGTGTTAAATTAGGATTTTATATGAAAATCAGTCATAAATTTATGTTTAAATGTATAGCATTTTTATAGTATATATATCTATCTAATTTTCCATTACTTTAAAATCTTCAAAAGTAGTCCTTGTCATAAGAAAAACTGTACTTTCATAATGCACAAATATTGAGGCTATTATCATTGTGGAACATGCATCTGGTTAGCACTTAATATTATTGTCTTTCTATCCAGTTACTTTTTTTAATCATGTAATTATCACTCAAGAAAACTATTTTAAGGTATAAATAATTATAATTCAGAGTAGGCTTAATTACCTTGGATAATTTTAAATGGCCTGTGAAAAATCTTCTACCTGTGATTTCCAGCAGTGAGTTTGAGAATTCATACTAAGTTATTTTAAATGTTTTTTGAAAAGCAAACATTATTGTATAACTTAACAATTTAAACCAAAGTACTGTTATCTTCTAGTTATTCACTAGTCATGTACTATATTAGGTCAGGTAGCATGTAGATGCTAGTGATTCAGAGATGAATATTTCTTGACATCAAGTAGCTCCCAATCTGGTAGAGCAGATGGCCAGATAGATTTATGAAGTGATAAAGATTTCTGTTTTTTAGTCAGGCTAGTACAGGACACAAAGGAGTTAGTGATGATTTTGTCTGGTGTTGGGAATAGAAGTTAGGAAAGTCTTCTCATGGATGAGGGGAGTATAAATGATTCTGAGATGTAAGTGGAGATTCAGTAGGACCTAGAAAACTAAATTCACTCTATCCTATTGCTCAGGATTTCAAGGAGGGAAGGGACTGACCTATACCCTGGTGGGGGCAGCAGCATGGGGAAGCAAGCAGTAGAAGGCACGGAGGGAAGTGACTTGTACTTGGGAGAAAAAGCCAAATAAATACAAAAGCCAAACTTGCTGCAATTTACATATTTCCAATTTGAGATCCCACCTCCACCTTTTAACCCATATGGATTTGATAATTATTTTTAAATGGAAATTCAAATAGCAGCAGGCAGTAAGTATTTCAAATAGGACTTTATATTAGGAGCCTCCGTGGGGCACTTAGCACATTTTATCCTCCTCCCAATAACAAGAGAGGAAATCTGGCATTTTTAATTTTGATTGTAGGAACTCCGCTCTCTCACACTGACCATCAGTTCTTAAAGAGATTCGCAAAGGGCTGATTGCTCACTCTCTCCTCCATGATTCCTCTCTACTTCCACAGAAAGTAAACACTTGTTAAAGATGGAGTTGGCCTTTAAAACATCACAATACTTTTGGTGTGAGTCTCTTAAGGTCTAGCACCTCCCTACCCTGTGAGTGGTGAGGCTCATCAAAAAAAAGGATGTATAGCAAATAGCACATTGTCTGGGCAGCCTACTGTAGGGATATGCAAATGATGATGCACAAAATTTCCACAGATCTTAAGATAAATTTTAGAATAACATAATACATGTGTGCGTGTGTGTGTGTGTGTGTGTGTGTGTGGAAAGGACTGAGTTTTTGTTCTGTATGTGTGTCACTACTAATCTTTTATTTAGATTTCTTCATTTATATTATGGGATTTCTAATTGCAGTTATTTTAAACATTGCTGCTTTTTCTATTATGTTGGAAAACCTGTGATAAATTGTCACTTAAAAATTGTTTCTTTACTCACTCATGTAATTCAAAAATTAGCACTGTGACAGCAAAAAAACAGGGCTTGAAAATCAATCCTGTTAAAAAGCAAAATTCAGATGAGTAGATTTTTATAGATCTTATTGACTTTTTCAATGATTTGCATTGGGCAGCATCCCATTGAGCATATAGAAAGAAGCTCCAAGGCATTTTACAAAAATGAAAGTCCTCTGTAGAAAAAAAAAAAAAGATATATCAGGGACAAAGAGTTATACTAGGCAAAATATGGATTGGATATACAAGTTAACTTTCCTTGTAAGATTTTGACAGGGGTCTATTAGGCCTATTACATAACTAGTGCTGGTCAAGGAATTTCTGAATGACTGACTTCTATTTCTGTGACAGCTGAAACTGTAATTAAGTTAAATTTTGGCTTGATAACTTGAGAATTAGCAACTCTGTGTTGAGTCTGTTGTCTTATTTTTAACAAACTGATACCACCAATTAAATGACACTGGGGAAATTGTTTAGTGTTTCTGAGTGTCAATTGTTTGTTTATAGTTATTAAAAATGGATCTTTATTTAATAGACTTGATATAAAATTAAACATCTCATACTAAAATGCTTTAGAATCAATTGTCCTTCCTCTGTTTTCCTTTCTACTTGGATAATGATTGCTTCCTGAAAGCATCAGAAAGAATCTGAAAACTTAACTTACTTGCCTGGTAAAGTCCTTTAAGACCTCATCTTCATAAATATAGTAAGTTAGATCTCATTTGAACCTTATCTTCATGAAACAACTAATTTTAATGGCCTTAATGTTGATATGCTTCTAGTGAATGAATGATTAGGTATCTTCTAGATCATCTCTGTATCTCCAGCCCCGAGAGCAGTGCCTGTATAAGAGCAGCTAACATCTAAATATAAACAGTAAAGGGAGAAGAAATGTGAGCATTACTCCAATCAGACTGACATCTTTCTTCTACAGAGAAGATTCAAGACTGAACTTCCAGCTTTGTCATGCTGTTATTCTGAATGAACAGAAACACATGTAAGAACCACAGCAAATAATAATATGGCGTTCTTTTAAATATGGTCTTTCAAAGTTGGTGGCAGTGAAAGTTGACAAGTAGGAATAAACTGAAGAAAAATCGTTATAGAAAGAAAGGAATTCTTACTAAAACATTATCTACTATTCACACTAGTTGCAGTAGGTAATTCCTTAGTAAAAGGTTAAATTGTTTCTAGTTCTCACCATGTGATTACTATCAGCTTATTCTCCTACTGGCATTATTTGAAAAATGGCAGAAGATTAAAGGGAAGGAAGATGAGCCACTTTAAAAAAATATATTGCTTTAGTAAATGAAGAGAAAGTTCAAGATCAATGATAATACAATTGCATTTACCAAGACATTAGATAATAGTTGCATAAGTAACCATAATTGGAATCAATATAGTGTTTTAAAAGATAGCTAGAAAGACCAAATAATTAGGATAATTAATGACATTATCTAAAATGAATCTCAAAAGTTCAACTCATTAATTTACCTTAATGTGCACAATAATGAATAAAGGCTCGGATTTCAAATATGTTGGATTAAATACAGAAGTCTTGCAAGGAATATTTTATTCATTGAACAACCTGAAAGACACTTGTGTAAGATAAATTGACATTGGCTCAAGCAGTTATTGAATAAAAAACAAAAATAAACCAAAAGCAAATAGCTCCAAACATGAGAATAGAAACTCCATTTGTCTACTGAGCAAAGAATATTTTAAATCCTCTTAAAAAAATTGTTCAGTTCAATTCCCACTGTCTGTACATGTACTGATATCCCCAAAATTTGAGGTAAAGGTAAAGTGGAGAAGTTAGTGTTTTGAACATTACCCTGTGAATTTGAATCTTAGGTCTATCTCTTATCAGAGTGATTACTTTGAAAGAGTAACTTTTCTCTAAATCTCCATTTTCTCAACTTTAACATAGAGATAATAGCATCCAATTTATAAGTTTGTTTTGCTGATATAAACAAGGACGAGTGAAAAGTATGACTTTTTTGTACCTATTCAGTATTATTAAACATTTTTCTCTTTCCTGTCTATGAGTCAGTGCGATCGAGTAAGGAAGCAAAGACTAGAAACCAAAGAACTTCACCCTGATATGTATTATAACTTCAGTTTAATATATTAGTAGATGTAAATAATGTCATTCAAATAGCATATTATAAACGCAGCATTCATAAATATTTAGCAAATATTATAATGCATCCTCTTTTGCTTTCTATTCTTTTTTCTCTCTAAGAAAAAGCTAAAGATTTTTCATTTGCAGCACCTTAAGTCAAACTCAACTCAAGTTTTAGTCCTCTCCAAAGCTATAATAAAATCCTAGTTTCCTTATTTAGAGTTCAAACCTCCTCCAGTATGCAGGCACTGTGGCTTTAACCATCATTCACTCTTATTCCCAGCAATTCTAGCAATCTACACTTTAACTCATGTGAAAATAATGGAGTGATGGCAGAATTGTTTTAATGGATTCAGTTTGGATAGACTGCCTGTTTGATAAGTCCAGCAAAACCACACAGAAGGTTTTACAGGCAGGAAGGATGTTGAGCTTGGAGCTTTCTCCTTCACCCACATCCTCATCTCACATGCCACATTGTTCTCACATAATAGGCACAGTCATGAACATCAAAATTTATAGTATTTTCTTATGCTTAATCACATACATAATCACCATAGTGGCGTTCATGTAAGAAAACATTTTCTTTCAAAAATTTCACCTTTCAAAGGACAATGGCAGTGGTGGTGATGCTGGTAGTAATTATGGCTGTATTGGTAATTATATAGTGGTGGTGATGAGAATTCTTGATTGCTGGAAGATCAGCATCACTATCTTTTTTTCATATTTACTAATTTTCATGTGACAAATATTCCTACTGTGGTCTATTTCTAGCTACCAATGTGATATCCATAAATGTAGACTTGAGACGAGATGCTAACAGTCGTATTTCATGGTTGACATGAACCAGTACCAGAATACCACTAAAAGTAATGGTGGTAGAAGTAATATTAGCCATGGTACTACTAGTAGTTAAGATAGTGATGGTAGTGGCGAGAGTGATGGCTATTTTGGTGATGACAGGGTTTGGTGATGATGGTGCAAATAGATGGCAATAGTGGTATTTGTTATGGTAGAACTGGTGGTACTGGTGATCACATCAGTAGTAGTAGTGGTGATGATAATATCAGCATGATAGGGGTGGTGGTAGTAGTTGTGTAGTTTAGGATTTCTAGCCTTTAGAAGTATGAGGTAATACATATCCTGTTCTAAGTCACTCCGTTTTTGTTACAATAACCATAGAAACTAAGAAAAAGCACAAAACACCTAGGTGTCTCACAAAATAAATTTTAAATAAGATATTTAATATAGATTTTAGATTGCTTGCATTATTTCACCACTAATCCCATTATAGCATCCTTTTCCCAAAAAATAAAAACAAGCAAAATTTAACAAGGTTTATTGTGCCTACAAATATTTTGCTCAAGGGAATTTATGTTAATGTTTTAAGCTCAAAAGATCATTAAGTTTTATTTTAGGGCAGGGGATGACATCACAAGGATAGTATATGGAAATAGGAACCCAGGGAACAGAGATGTCACAGGAAATGAAATAATACACTTTATCAAATCTTGGGAGAGAGTATTAGGTTTTCAATAGTCAGTGTAATTGGAGGTGGGTAGTTGGGTCACAGAGAAAGAAAGTTCCTAAGTGCTGTATCAGACACAATATAGTTATTGTTGTTTTATTGTTATTATTATTATTATTATTATTATTATTATTTGTCTATGCCATTTTGAATTGTTACAGCAAATTACCACGCACTGGAGACTTAAACAGAACATTTATTTCTCATAGCTCTGGTTGCTGGAAAGTCCAAGATAAAGGTGTCAATGCATTTGGTTTTTGGTGAAAGCTCTCCTCCTGACTTTCAGGTAGTTGCCTTCCTGTTGCTTCCACACAGACTGTAAAGAGGCAGCTCTGGTTTATCTTTGTTCAATTTTATAAGCATGTTAATCTCATCATGGGGGCTCCAAATTCATGATCACATATAAATCTAATTACTACCCAAAGACCCACTTCCTGATACCATCATATTGTGATGATTCCAGTATCTTTTCATACTCAGAACATTCTGGAAACAAATGACTTTCCAACATAAATCATCTGTACAATTCACTAGATCCCTAGCAAGTGTTTAGAAAAGGAAGAGATGAAACAGAGGTACTCCCTCTGACTGAGTGAAAATCAAGGAACACCTCGGATCCCCAGGAGAGTAGTGGTCACTAACACAAAGCATTATTAATTCTAGTCAGTTTTCAACATTCCAGTAGACTGACTTCCTAATGACTCTCACAGAAGACAGCCATCACATTAAGAGGAAACTTGAACAGCAATCCCTCATTTTCTTTTCATTTTCATGAAAAAAAAATAGTTATTACAATGGGAATTGAAGAGAGTCAAATCACTGAAATATGAAAATCATAGAATTAGCATTTATCCAAATTCTTTAGCTGAGCCTATCATGGAAGCAGCTTGTTTTAATCACATCAAGTCATTGCTTTGTGATTGTGGAGTTTCATCTGAGATAAAACACCCATCATTCTTATAGGCAAAATTAATGATTCAACCAAAGACCTAAATTAGTGAAGCAAAGAGCCTTTGAAGATCTCCAGGAAAGACATCCTCAACATTTTCAAGTTGTCACCCCATGAAATAGAAACATCACCTCTAAATTCTTTAGAATGCTTTAATCTAATGATCTCCTCCTTTGCGTTTCATATTCTTGGATTCAAAATTTTGCTCTGCTAAAGTATTAGTTTTGTTTAAGGACTGGAACAGTTTATATGACTACTACACTTTCTCTCCGAACTTTATGAAATATAAAGGTGGTCCAATACCTTACTTAGATCACTTTAAGTTAATTATATCCATGCTCCTTATCTTCAAAGGGCAATGTCACTGTGACTTTGGCTTTGCTAAAGTGGAGTCCCAGAAGTTATCTGCCTTTTAGTCTTTCCTACTTCAGGGTTATTTCATCTAATTCTAAATTGTGTAGGTAAAAAGATATAATATCTTCATGAAAAAAATATTCTTATTTCACTGACTAGCTATTTTATTCCTCTTCTGTTTAATTGCTAAGCAGTTTTTAAATTACCATGTAAATTTTCTTTGTCCCATTGAAAATTACTTGTTCTCTCTGATCCAAGGAAAATAGTCAAGATGATGAAATCTTTCAGTAGTATTTATGAAATATTATTTTGGCAGAATTGAAGAAGTAATTTCAGTGTGCTAGTCATAGGCTTACATAGTAATAGCTCTGCTGTGATTAATACATGCCAGGGCAGGTCAGAATATAGCAACATAGCAGAATTCAGTGATCTCTTCCATCATACCATGATATAGACACCTCAGTTCTTTCCTCATCAACAGACTCAGGGATGCCACTTGAAAATTTTAAATGTGCTTTATCTCAACTTACATTATTTTACTTAAGACTGTATTGAAAAAAATCTGTTCTCATTCTGTCATCTACCTTTTTCTATTCCTTGGCCTCTAGACTATGTAATCCAATATTATTTATAATTATGTTCTGAGATTAAATTTCAAATTCTAAATATATATATGTACATTAATATATGTACAATAAATTATCATTATTCATGGATTCCATAGTTGAATACTTGCTTGCTTGCTAAACTGTATTTGTAACCACAATATTAATACTTGTGGGCATTCGTATACCTGTACATGAGCAGAGTTGGAAAACATTTAGTTGCATGAAATGCAAGTTCCCAGTTACCATCTGGCAAGGCAATGCTCTCCCTTCTTATTTCAATTCTCACATTGTAAACAAATGTGCTTTTCCCCATATATTTAATATCTCATTTTTGGTACTTTTGTGTGTGTGTGTGTGCCTTTTTTTTTTTTAAGGAAAATGTAGACAAGAGTGAAGGCAAGTAAACAGGAAATAAGGAAGAGAGAGAAGGAAGATGATTCATTTGTTTTACTTAGTTGTTCATCTTGGTTTCCCCACTGATCCAAGGTCTTGAACTTGTGTCATTAAAATCTACGTGAACTATGCCCTGTGGACTTACCACCAAGTCACCAGGGTGTGTCCTTTTTGCCTTTCGTTGTTGATTTGTCTAAAATGGGTCCCACATGTAGTGTTTAAATGCTGTGTAGTGTTCCAGACGACTGTGATGTAGGAAAATGCATGTGTTAAGAGAAGCTTTCAATCATAAATTATAGTGTCATATAGGTCATGTAAGTGAATATATGAGATAAATGCTATTGAATCAACAATGTATATTAAGTAAGATATATTTAAAGAGAAACATACAGAAGTTACGTATTTATTGTTGATTAAAAATGTTTAACCAGAGGCTCAGAGGAACCTAGCCTTTTGTTTATCCTATGAATGCTTTAAAGAACTGTTGGAAATAACATGAATCAACTATATTTATTTATAGTGGGAATGTTTCTAAAAAATACATATTAGTGTAGAATAGGAGAAGAAACTGAGCTGAGAGTCAAAAGTGAGTAACTTAGCTTTAGATTCATAATTGACCTGGTGATGTGAATACTCTTGGATTCAGGCACCATATCCATTTCAAAATCATAATAAAAGATAAAATATATACATAAAACAACAAAGTGGGATTTATTCCTCATGATTTTATTTCTTTCCTTCTGCTCTTACTCCTTTATACTTTAGTGTGGAGAAAGAACTGTGTTTAAATTGGATTAGATCTACTGTCAATAAATTATTGCTAATTGAATGTGATATTATTTGGGTTGTTTTCATATAAAGAGGATTATTGTTCAGACACTTAAATGTCTAAATATACATTTTTATGATGTGTGGGATTTGCTTCAAAGTATAGGTACATGGGTGGGAGATGAAATGACTGCTGACATTGGATGATGAAACATGGGGGCCACTATTCGTTCTCTATTTTTTTTTTTCACTTTTGAAATTTTCCATATAAAAAGTTACAATGATAAATAAAGATGTACTATTCTTCTGTTGCAGAATACATACTTGGAAATTTATTTTTTCTTAAGTTAAACCAGAAAATTAAAAAGAAAGATGTATATCCTCAATTTATCAGAGTAACTATTTTAAGTATTCATTTGTTTATCTACTTTTATTTATTACATGGACATATGTAGTTGTAACAACAAAGAACAAAATGTGTTTTCCATTTCCAATTAAGAAACATTTCTTCTAGTATGTTTTGCACGGACTTTTTTTTAAAGTAGGTGCAGGCACTCCCAAGTGTCTTAGCAGTTAAGGTTACTGGGTGAAGTCCACATACACCCCAAGGACCTGCGTTTGCATCTTGGTGTCAGGGGAAACAACCAGGTGAAAAACTAATTAGAATATAATAATTTTTCTTCATCCATTCCTACTTGCACCTTTACTTAAAAAAAAAGTAAAAAGGAAAGCAGAAACAAGCAAGCAGGAAGAGAGAAGAGTCACTTTATTATTTTATTTAGCTATTCCCTGAGGTCCTAGAATTTGAACCTGGATCCTTGGGATGTATGTGGACTGTGCCAGTTATAGACAGCTGAACAAACTCCTACTCCACCAGGGTGCACTGCATAGATTTTGAATATAAATATTCAGGGTCGCCTAATCTTGTGTATGTAGTTGTCGAAAGTTCAACTCCTTTTTATGAAGCTAATATCTGAAAAGAAAAAGACTTACAAAATTTGTTCAAGATGTCTTACAATTTTGCAGTGGTCCTAGAAATCCCATCTTCTTATATTTCAAAAAACTAAGAGAAAGAAAATAGCCAGAAGTGACAACTAAGTCCCTTAATTCCCCTTCACAATCTCCATTACTACCTAGTTTATTAATATCATACTGAAAAATGTATCAGAGTTCTAGGAAAAGTATAAATATACAGTGTAAGTATAAATATGAGAAGTATAAATAAACACACATAAGTATACACACACCTACAGATACACTTCATACAGATTAATATGACATTTAAATTAACTAAAATATTCTTTACTTTAAACCCAAACAGGCATAGGGCAGCTGGAGGTGATTTTATCTAAATCTGTTTGCAAATCCATAATTAAATCCAAGCACACTAGCAGCTACACAAAATATCACCCTCTGGTATTGCACTTGCTTAAGGATTAATTAGATTAAAAGCTTCTAAGACTAATTCATTGAGATAAGAAATGATAATTTGGGAGTCTATAAAATAGAATTCTTTTTAACATATTGCTTTTCTAAGGAAAGTTTTAATTATCTCTCTTTAGCCAAATAAAAAAGTATCCTTTCAGTTTAAAATATCTACTGAGGGAGGAAAAAATAGAACTATTAAAATGAAATGTCTACTTAACATAGAAAATATTCTACTATGCAATTAAAGCATTAAATATGAATAGTGTAAGTTAAAGGCTTACCATCACAGATGCTATGAATCAATGTAATATCTCTGTTTTTCCAAAACTCAATCATTTGCTCTTAGGTAAATATTTCTTTTAAAGGGAAAAATTAAGACCAAATCCAAAGCAATGACTAAAGCAAAAATTTATCAAAAACCATGTCTCTTTACAATAAAGTGAATCATTTTTAAAAATTATTGTGACAGTGTTAGCCCATCAGAAAACCCCTTGTCTTTAGAGTTCGCATACTGCCCTGTACTTAAGTTACAAGAACTTCAACAACAGAGCAAAAAGGAGAGGTAGTTTGATAACAGTTTAGTAGCAAGCATCAACAGAAGGCTAAAAAGGAAATTATATTTAGACATCTAATATGTGATAGAGGCAACACTTTAAATCAGTCAGAACAGAATGCAATTGTTAATATTTGGACATATGGAAAACAATAATATAGGAAGTATTTCTACCTAAGCATCATAATAATATGATAAAAAAATCTTTAAACACTTTATAAATATATGAAAAACATATTTCTATAATATTAAGTTTAAGGAGATAACTTATAAAGACCATATCAATGGAAGAAACAATTAAAATTACTGGTTGATTTAACATTAATATTGACATGTTTTCACATTCAAATGTCTATAAAGTAGAAATTCATAAGAATCAAAATATTAATTTAATTGATGTGAATAACAGTGGAAAATTTCTAAAAACCCCAAAATACATATGAGCAAAACATGAGCAAAGATGAGGAATAGCTGTTTATAAATGAAGAATAATCTTCTTTTATTAGTGACCAATAAGTAATAAATCAACTTGATAAATAATCAAGTTATAGATTAAATTTATAATTGTAGTCTATAGAACTGAAAAATAAATTTAAGAAAATACAGAATGTTAGAGGATGTGCCAACTGTAAACATTATCAAACATAGTTAATGAAAGTTTGAATTAACTTAATCTTTATAGAGAGAATTTTGTCAAAATATGTGAAAAACAGAACAGAGTAATTTAATTTTGGATATATTTATTCTAAGAAATAATTAAAATTATATCACTGCACACAAGCACTAACTTTTAACATTTTTACTTTGTGTTAGATTATCATTCTTCGCACTTCTCCTACATTAACTCATTTCATAATTTCTATACACCTGTAAAGTAAATCCTATGATATCCCCCTATTTTACAGATAAGGAGATGAAGATGTAGAAAAAGAAAGAAATGAAGAAACTATACCCCTTGTTTTCCTTTTCCTTGTCCTTTTATCTTTTTTCTAATTCTAACCACTATTTCCTTATGATTCCAATTTTTCATAATGGAGGATATTTTGATATATCAATAAACAGCTTTGTAAAACTTTTGAAAACTATGTATGTGCATATATATGTTTTATATAGATATGAATATGTGTATGTGTTTGAGTTTTATATAAGGAGAGTCCTTATTGGAGAAAAATTTACATATATGGGATATTGTCTACCATAAATATACACACCAGTTTTTTGAATAACTTTGGTTTTTATTTACAATATTCTTGTAAACAAAGAAACTGAAGTGTAGATTAGTTTAAAAATTCTTAAAATTTGAAACCCATACTTATATTTGATTTTTCTCCTAGAGAGTGATGTTTTGCAGTCATCTGGCACTAACTTCTAAAAGTCAGCTTGTTTTTGTTTTTTATTTGAAAGCCATTACATGGCATTGATTTATATATACTATATTGAAATTAAATATGGTGATAAGAGCTAAAAATGAATGTCATAATAATTTCACTGCAATATACTATTACTTAGGCTTTGGAGGCTATTTCTAGATATTGTATCTGTACAGTAGAAACAACAATAATGTAGTTCCACTGAGCACCTTCCCCAAACTTTGAGGTCAGTAATACTGTATTGAGAAAAATGATAGTTTGGGAATCAGTAAAACAGAATGAAATAGAATAGCTTGAAAATCAGTGTGATAGGAGTATTTTCATCAAAACAGTGAATTGCACAAATCATGTATTATTTTGTTAACTCTGTAAATTTAAGAATGTACTGAAGAACGTTAGGCAGATAAAGTTAAAAAGGTCTTATGTTTGTAGCGCTTATATAATGAATACCACGAAAAAAGAAACTATTTTTCCAATATTTGAAATATAATTTTAAATTAGCAAAGAAGTCACTCTGCTATTAATAAATGGATGCCATAAGACCAGAAGTCATGAAACACATAGACAAAAACATAGACATTACATTTGATAACATCAACCTTAGAGGTATCTTTGGGAACTTGACTCCAATATCAAGACAAACAAAAATAAAACAAATAAATGTCACTACATCAAACTAAAAAGCTTCTGTACAACAAAAAAATTATAAGAAGAAAAATTCAAATAAATTCTAGAATATATTTGCATGCTCTATTTTAACAAGAAGTTAATATAAACATGTATAAAGAATTCACATTACTCAAAAAGAAAACAACCCACTAAAAATTTAATAGAAGAAAGGAAAAAACTTTTTTTTCCAAATAAGATATATTGGAACATAAAATTATGTTTATCGTCATTTTTTACTAGGGAAGCAAATCAAAACCAAAATGAATTATCACTTCATATCCATGAAAATGGCCTACATAAAAAAGATCAGAGACAAATGCTGGTGAGAATATAGAGAAAAGAGAACCCTTGTAAATTGTTGCTGGAAAGGTAAGTTGGTACAGCCACTTTGGAAAACTTTTTGGAAAGTGCTTAAAAAATCAAAATTAAACAATAGAAAAACACATAGTCCAATGAAAAATGGGCAGAGGATATTAATAGACTTTCTCCAAAGAACATGTACAGATAGATAATAGACAATGGAAAAAATAATTCTCTGCTCTTGCTATTAAAGAGATGAAAATTAAAACAACAATAAATTATCACCGCACATCTGTGAAAAAGGCGATTATCCAAAAAATTGGAAACAAGTGTTGACAAGAATATGGAGAAAAGGGAACTCTTATACAATGTTAGTGGATTGTAAAATGGTGCAACATTATCAAAGCAATATGGAGACTCCTCAAAATTTGAGAATGGAGTTTCATATTATCAAGCTATTCCTCTAATGGATATTTCAGCAAAAAAACACAACATAACTAATTTGAATGTATTCATGCACTCCCAAGTTCATTGCAGTATTATTTACAATAGTCAAGGACTGAAAAAAAAATTAAGTGCCTATTGACAGAGGAGTAGATATAGGAGATGTGGTATATATACACAATAAAATACTGCTTGACTGTCATAAAGGATGAAATGCTTCTTTTTGCAGTAACATGGATGTATTTGAGAGAGAATTAATTATGCTTGATAAATTAAGCCAGAGAGAAAAATAATTGCATGATAACCTTTGTTTGTGGTATGCAGAGAAACTAGGAAAACAAAAATAGAAATTTTGTTGAGAAAAGCAAATTAATAGCTATTGGAAGAGAAGGCAGATGGCGGGGATCCAAGTTGTGTAGAAAGACTCAATTGTACAGTGAAGGAAGAACTGAAATGGTGGTGAACTTAATATATACAGACGTGGATTTATTTTGATGCACATCTTAAACCTACAAAATGTTATAATATAATCTTCCTTCAATAGAAGGAGTTTTTAAGTTACAAATAGAGCTACTATATAATTCAGTAATGATGCTTCTGGGTTTCTGTCCAAAAATATGAAAAGATTAATTTGAATAGATATGTACATTCATATGTTCATTGCACTATTTGTAATACCCTAGAAACCAAAACAACCTAAGTACCTATTGTTAGGCGACTGAATAAAGAAGATATGACACATTTACGCAATGAAATACTACCCAGCTATTGCAGAGAGAGAGAGAGAGAGAGAGAGAGAGAGAGAGAGAGAGAGAGAGAGAGAGAGAGAGAGAGAGAGAAAGAGAGGAAGAAACAGAATCTTGCCATCTTGCCATTCGTGACAGCATGGATGGAACTAGAGGAGGTTATGCTAAATGAAACAAATAAATCAGGAGAAAGACATACATCAAATGATTTCACTAATGTGGGATATAAAGAAAAAGCAAATGAAAAAACAAAACAAAAATAAACGATTGAACATTAAGAACAGAAGTTGTCAGAAAAGAACGGTGTGAGAGTGGAACAAAGGGAAATTGAGGTCCAATGGGTAGCTGGTGTCCAGTGGACAACCCATTGGAAGATTATTAGAAATTTGGTGGTTGGTATTGTGTTATATTTGATTAAAAGTGAATCTGCATACCTACAACTTAGGTAGTGTTGCAAAACAATGTTGTCTCAATATAAAAATTATGAATTTAAATTAATGACACATTTAGTGTGTTAGAAATTAAAATAATAAATAAGGCACACCTTGGTGGAATGGTAGTTGGGAGCAATCCGTTTTTATCCCAAAGACTCAGGTTCACATCCTGGGGTCAGAGAGTACAACCAAGATGAACAAATAAATAAAATAAATAAAAATGCTTCTTTCTGCTCTTGCTTCCTGCCTGCTTGTCTGTTCACATTATTCTGCCTACACATTTCCTTAAAAATAAATGGGTTTGATTCCTACAAGTTTTCATTGATTCACTTTTTTATTACTCAGTTAACATAAACAAAGTATCAGCTAACTATACTGTGAGAACGATACTCATTTGTCAATTGACAGATGGTTCTGGTAAATGTCAATAAAAGCATCAAAGGCTATGTGAATTTAAAGTAAGGAGTATTGAGTATTAAACAACTATTTGTAAATTGTGTGTTACACATAAAAGTTATTTATAATATTTTATTATTTGAAATGTTTCATTTCATACATACATTATGTCAAAATTAAGATACATTATAAACAGTATTTTGAATTTAAAGTTTTTCATGGGCAGGCCCTATGATATTAAATATTCATTTAAAGCTTCATTTGATGGAAAATTACTCTTCCATGGAATGGATTTAGTAGCAATTTATTTGACCAGTTCCATATCCATATTGTTGATCAGACAATATATAAATATAAATAAACACACATACGTGTATATACATATTTTTTTTTTTTTGAGAAACAGTGCCTTTTACTTATACTCCCAATTCACTGACAGTACTGACAGCCTAGCAAAGGTTGTTCTATGATGGAGTGGTTAGGGGTCTCAGGAAGGGGGACTGGGAACCGGAATTTTTTTTTTTTTATTACACTGATATTTATTTTACATATATACCCATTTGGGCAATTACTGGATTTCTCTAATAAATCTCAACAGAACCTGCCCTCCATCTAATCACCACGTATTTTCCTCTGTCGTCCAGTAGGTTCTGCCTTCACTTGACTCCACACCCCTCCACATCCCATTCCCCACTGGTAACCTCAGTTCTATTTCAAGTGTCCAAGGATTGGTTTTGTTTTTCTGTTCCTTTGTTTTGTCTGTTCACATTCCACCTATGAGTAGTCATTGATATCTATCTTTCTCCTTTCAACTTATTTTTCTTAGCATAATCCCCTTTAGAATCATCCATGTTGATTCAAATGACAGATGTCATCTCTTCTAAGAGCTCTGTGGTACAGTATTCCATTGTATGTGTTTGTGTGTGTGTGTGTGTATCACATCTTACCACATCTTCCTTATCCATTCATCTAACACTGGACAATTAGGTAGTTTCTAAATCTTAGCTATTGTGAGTTGGGCTACAATAAACATCAGGGTGCATAAATCTCTGCAAATTAGTTTTTTCATATCTTGGGTAACTCTTCATGCTATTTTTCACAGAGAGGTTGTACTGATTTGCAGTCTCACCAACAGTACAAAAGTGTTCCCTTTTCTCCACATCCTGGTCAACATTTGTTGTTTCCAGCCTTTTGGATAACAGCCAATCTCTCAGGTGTAATGTGATATCTCACTGTCATTTTGATTTGCAATTCCCTGGTAGTCAATAAGTAGAAACATATTTTTAGGTGTCTCTTGGCCATCTGCATATCCTCTTCGGAAATAGTCTAATTCTTCCCATCTTTTCATTGGATTGCTTTTTTTTCTATTACTGAGTTTTATGTGTTCCTTATATATTTTAGATACCAAACCCTGGTCAGAAATAAGAAACGAAAATATCATCTCCCAGTTAGTAGGTTGTCTTTTTGTTTTTGGTGACATTTTCTTTCGTTGTGAAGAATATTTTTTAGTTTGATGTAGTTCCAGTTGTTTATTTTTCTTTTTGTTTTCCTTGATGCCACAGTTAGTTCCCAAAGGCCTCTCTAAGGCTGATGTCATGGAATATCTTTCTTATGTTGTCTTATAAGAATTTCATAATTTCTTTTCTTATGTCAAAGTCTCTAGTTCATTTTGATTTAATTTTTGTGAATGGTGTTAGAGAATGATCTAGCTTCATTATTTGTATATGGCTATCAAGTTATTCCTGCACCAATTATTGAAAAGAATTTCCTTTCTCAATTATATGCTTTAGGCTACTTTGTTGTAACTCAATTGACTACATGTGAGTGGGTCAGTTTCTGGTGATTTAGTTCTATTCAACTGGTCTGTGACTTTTTTATTATTTTATACCATACTGTTTCCATCACTATTGCTTTGTATTATAACTCAACGTCTGGGAATGTAATCCCTTCAGATTCATTCTTTTTTTCTCATAATTTCTTTGACTGTTGGGGTCTTTTTCTGTTTCATACAAATTTTAAGGTTTTTTGTTTTATTTCCTGGAAATAAGCCCCGGGAATTTTAATGAGAATTGCATTCAATCTGATCATTAGATAAGATGATCATTTTACTGATGTTGAGTCTCCCCAGTTGTGAGCAAGGAGTGTCTTTCCATCACTTTGTATCCTCCTCTATTTCTTTTAAGAAGGACTTGGAGTTTTTATTGTATAGGTCTCTCACCTCATCTGTTAAGTAATTCCAAGATGTTTGATTCATTTTCTTCTCTGTTAGTGGTGAGCTTTTCTTGGCTTCATTTTCTTATAGCCTGCTGTTTGCATATAAGAATGCGCAGAATGTTAGTGCATTAATTTTGTTGCTTATCACTTTATTAATTGACTAGTTCTAGTTGCTTTTTGACATAGTTTTTATGGTTTCAGTATATATAAGCATGCTATCTGCAAATAATGATAGCTTTACTTCCTCCTTTCCAATTTAATTCCTTTTATTTCTTTTTTTTGCATAATTATTCTGGATAAGACCTCCAGTACGATATTAAATAGTGGTTTGTGTGAATAGACCGTCTTCCTGACCTTAGAGGAAATGTTTTCAATTTTTCACCATTGAATATGATGTTGGCTGTGGGTTTATTGTATATGGTCTTTTTTATGATGAGATGTATCTTTTATTCCCATTTTATGCAGGGTTTTTTTTTTTTTATCATAAATGGGTGGTGGATCTTGTCAATCTTTCTTTGCATCTATTGATAGGACCATGTGTTTTTTCTTCTTGCTCTTATTGATATGGTGTATTACATCAATAGATTTACATTATGTTGAACCACTCTTGTATGCTGAGGGTAAATCCCACATGGTCATAATGGATGATCTTCTTCATACATTGTTGGATATGGCTAGTATTTTTTTGAGATTTTTTTGCATGTATGACCATTAGAGATATTGGTCTATAATTTTCTTTCTTGATGATGTCTATGAGCTTTTGGTATCAGTGTAAGGTTAGCCTTATAGAAAATGTTTGGGAGTGCTCCCTGTTTTCATTATTTTGGAAGAGTTCGAGAATTAGAGGTATTTATTCTTCTCTGAAGTCTTGGTAAAACTCATTTAAAAAGTCATCTGGTTCTGGAGTTTTATTTTTAGGGAGATGCTTGATTATCTCTCCAATTTCTTTGCTTGTGGTTGTTCCATTCTGGTTTTCTCATTCTTCATTGTCAGTCTTGGTGGATTGTATTTTTCTATAAGTCTTCCCATGTTCTCAAAGTTGACCACTTTATTTGCATAGAACTGTTCATGGTAGCCTCTTGGGATGTCTTGTATTTCTGTGGTATTTGCTATAATTTCCCTTTTATTTCTGATTCTACTCATGAACATGTTTTCCTTTTTTTTTCTTTGTGAGTCTAGCCAATGGGTTGTCTTTCTTTTTTTTTTTTTTTGAAGAATCAACTTTTGGTTTCATTGATCTGGAATAATTTTCTGTTTTCTACTTTATTTCTGCTCAAATTTGGAGTACTTCCTTTCTACCACTTTTTTTGTCTTTCTCCAGGTGTTTCAAATGTAGGGTTAGGTTGTTTAGTTGTTTATTTGTTTTTTTGTTTATTTTCTTGCTTCTTGAAGTAGGTTTGGAATGTAATGAATTTCACTCAGTAATGCTGTCACTGCATCCCATAGATTATGGTAGCTTGTCTCTTCATTCTCATTTATCTTTGAGTATTTTTTAAAATTCCTCTTCAATTTCTTCATTTATGCTAGACTCATTCAGAAACATTTTGTGTAGAATCCTATTAATTTGGGGACTTATAAAATTTTTTGTGGTTGATTTCTTGTTATAAGCCATAGTAAAATCTGTACTCATTGGGCAAAGTGTTTGTATATGTCTATTAGATCCAGCTGTTCCAATTTTTTATTTTAAAGTTTCTGTTTCCCTGTTAATTTTCTACTTGGTTGATCTATCCTTTGTTGTAAGAGGGGTTTTGAAGTCGCCTACAATTATTGTGTTGTTTTTGATGTCTCTCATCACTTCTGATAATACTTGCTGAATACATATTTGATGCTCATTTGGTGCATGTAGGTTAATAAGCATTAAGTCTTCTTGCTGAATTGACCTTTTAACCACTGTGTAATGTTATATCTCTATATTGTTTTTAGTTAGAAGTCTGTTTTATCCAATGTAAGTATAGCCTTTCCTGCTTTTTATGATTGCCATTTGATTGCAGGATTGTCTTCCAATCACTAACTTTGAGTTTTTGTTTATCTTTCGAAAGAAGGTGAGTTTCCTGAATGCCACAGAACATCGTGTTAGTTTTTTATCCATTTGGTCATTCTGCGTTGTTTTACTGGTGAGTCCACTCCATTAACGTTTAGGGTGATTATTGATATGTAACTGTCTATTGTCATTTTGTGATGTGTGTTGCTGCAGACAGTGCCTGTTATCTTTCCTTTCCCTTCTCAGTTCATTGGGTGCAGCTATGTTTTGACTGATTTCCCTTTTTGTTGTCTTCTTTGCTTTTTCCCTGAAGATGTATTTTGAGGTTACCCTGAAGTGAGCATTAAGACTTCTATCTTTACTTCCTGTTTTAATTTGAAAGATTAGTCTTACACTCATTCTAACCATCACATTTTTGTTCTCTTTTTCTCCTTCCCACTTTTTAATTTGTTGTCTTACTGTTTTTTTAAGTGGGGTTTCTTTGCACTTTATATGGCATCCTTTAGTATTTTTCGTAGAGCTGGTTTTGTCATGATGAATTCCTTTAACTTTTGCTTGTCAAAAAAGTGTTTTATCATTCCTTCAGTTCTGAATGATAATCTCTCAGACTATAGTATCCTAGTTGAAAGTCTTTTTCTTTCGGCAGTTTGAGTATGTTATTCCATTCCCTCTGGCCTATAGAGTTTCAGTTGAGAAATCCACTGATAATCTTACATGCACTTCTTTGTATGTGACTCTCCAACCCCCCTCTGGATTATTTTAAGATTCTTTATCTTGTATTTTTTACATTTTGATGAAAATATATCTAGATTTAGGTCTGCTCAATTTTCTTTTGTTAGGAACTCTTTGAATCTCCTGGGTCTAGAGATTTGTTTCATTCTTCAGGTTAAGGACATTTTCGGTTATTGTTTCTGCCCCACTTTTCACTCTCTTCTCCTTCTGAGCCCCCTGTGATGCAAATGTTGTTTCTTTTGATGTTATCACGTAGGTCTTGGATACTCTCTTCATTTATTTTTACCGTCTTTTATATCTTTGCTGGTTTGCTTAGTGCATTTCTCTGCCCTATCTTATAGCTTACTGATTCTAGTGGAGGCTTCATCCATCCTATTCCTGAGTCCCTCTATTGAGTTCTTCAATTCAGAATATTCTTCAGTTCTTTGATATCTTGCTTTATTTCTTCTCTCTTTTTTCGTTCTTTTTTTCTCTCTCTGTTGTTTCCTTGATTTCCATGACTGTGTTTATCACTGCTGCCCTATATTCATTCTCAGGTAGTTTGTAGGCATCTGTTGGTTAGATTTTCCCCTAGGTTTTTGACTGGATCCATTATATGTATATTTCCCTGTGTCTTTTCTCTGTTGGCATTTTGTTTATATTTCTGTGAATTATATTTTCCTGCAGTCATGGCCTGGTGTAGAATCTCAACCTGTACCAAGTAAGCCTTGATCTTAGTTTAGACACTGGAGTTTCTTTAGTTTTGTGGCGTTGCCACTGTCTGGGATTTGTTGAAGTTATCTGGACCCTCTGTTGCTGCCCAAGAGTTCAGTCTATGGTCTTGGAGTTTGTGTAGGGAAGGTAGAAACTTTTTCCAGCATCTCAGTTCAAAACTGCAATGATTTCCTTGCTTTTAGCCCACAATTAGGAATCAGGCTACAGTTTTACCTTCACCCACAGGGTAGTGCTACTCAATGGTATTGACAGTTTCTCTCTCTCTGAAAGTCTCTTCCTCTAATCCTGAGTGGGGGATTTCTGGTAGTTGTGTCCTATGGCTCTGGGACAATTTTGTGGTAGTGGATGGGGTTGGGGTTTTCCCCTGACTTTCAGTTATGGCAGTGTTCAGTATAATTTTATCACTTGCCTCTCATTCAGACTACCAGGGAACTGGTATTCTAACTGCTCCGTGCCAAGACTGTCTCCCCCAGTTCCCTTTCCTGGTCCTGCTGGGTGGGCTCTTGGATGTTTTCACAATTCCTCAGAAGACTAGTTCTTCCTCCAATTCCACCCACTCTACTGTGGCTAAATCCCAAGTCCCAAATCAGTGATGTAGCTCTTACCCTGATGTTTTTGCCTACCCTTATGGTTGTGATTGCCACTGTGTCTCTGTAACCTCTGTACCTGTTTTTCCTAAGTGATAATTTCTGGAAAAATAAGTGAATTTCTAATTGCTCTATGTGGAGAATTTGACTCTCATGCCTACCAGATTACAATCTTGATCAGAAGTCCCAATCTATATATTTTAAATAGAAGCTGTATGATGACATTTATAATTTATCTTATTAACCAAATATATTGGTTATTTATTTCTCTTATTAACAAAAGTGTTTTAAATCCATATTTAAGGCTTGATGACTTATAAAAAAATCACAATAGTAACCACCTATTTAAGAAGATCAACTGATGTTATATTGTAGTATTTTGAACTTTATCTTGAATTTTTTGCATCTGTAATTCATTTTTAGTGTTTTCTCATTTAAAGTCACCATAAATGAAATTCATTTTTTTGTTTGATACAATTATAAATAAATTAAAAAGAAAATAGTGTTGTTATTTTCTTTGTTATTGCCATGGTGTAAGCATGTTGTTCAGATTCCCATATTCTTGAGAGAAGTACCATAGGCTTCTCATTACAATATAAGGTTTAAGAAAGTTCATGCCAAACCATTACCACATATTTTATATATAATTTGTTAGATATGAAAAGCAAATATATATTTAAGGATTTGAGGATCAACTGGAAATGATTAAAAATAGTAGAATAGGCCTACTTATTTGCAGATAGTAGTTACTCATAGTCTCAGAATTCATGATTGCATTATTACATAAAACCTCGCAGGAGTACTCTACCATATTTGACTGTCTATTCCCCCACCATTTCCTGGGAAAAACTTCTTCAAATCTCATCAACACTTCATCTTCTCTGGGAAGTCATACCCCACCCTACCTGACATACACCACACACACACACACACACACACACACACACACACACACACACACACACACACATGAGTTGGGTTCTTATTTTCTATACAGCTTTGTTATAGTCCTCGATATGGATTGAATCATGTTTCTTAAAAGTATATGTACAAAATGTAATGTCTGATATCTGAAAAAGTGACCTTATTCTTTGAATGAGTTTTTTTTTTGCAGATGTAATCAAGTTGGAATGAAATTATACTAGATTAGAATGGGTCATAGTCCAATGACTATTGCCCATATGTAAAGAGAGATTTGCATATAGGCTGACACATAAGGGTGTCACTGATTGACGACAGAAGGAGAAACATGAGTGAGGCATCTAGGAGCCAAAGAACAACAGGGACTACCAGCAACTGCCAGAAACTAGAAAGAGACCAGGATTCTCCCTTAAAATCTTCAAAGGGAGGATGACTTTGCCTACAACATGATTTCAAGATTTAAACCTCCAGAACTGTGAGAAAATACATGCCTATTGTTTTGTCACTCAGATTGTTGTACTTTGACAAGGTAACCCTAAATAAATACCTCCTAATAGTTTCTTCTTTCAACCAACAAGCTTACTAGATGATGATTATATACCAGGCAGCACTCTCTTGTGCTCTCTTATTGTATGTATGTGTTTTAGATACATTTTAATAGCAATATTTATTATTTATTTTGTTCATAAGGTTATATTCATTTTATGACATTGAAATTGCATCTCAGTCTATATTTTGCTCCACACCCATCACCAAAATTTTAGTGTCCTACACATTATTTATTTTCTTCCTTCCCTTCTCCAACCTCCACACCCTGAAATCATGTTCTCTCTTCACTCCTTTCACATCACTACAGTCCTTCAGGAGAATAACTTTGTCATTGCAGCCCCATAACTACATTATTGTACACACAGATGAGGTTGCTGATAAATAATTTTTGATTAAATGCTTAAATGTCACTCTTGATGTTTTTAAAGTTGCTTTTATCTCCTAGTGAAGATATCAGAGATTTTAAAGGCTGAAGGGAAAAAAAGGAACAGTTTTTAAATGACAATCATGAATCTATCTAAAGTAAACAGAAAATATGTGCATTTTAAACAAACAGATCTTAGATTTTGTGGTGTTGTTTTTCTCATCAGCTATGCAAATAAAGTGCCATTTCTCTTTGATTGCCTGAATGTTCTTTACTTCATCAACATAAAAACAGGCAAATGGACTTTCACTGAACTTGAACAATATGTTTGTGAAGGACTAAGAAATAGTATAACATATGCATGAAATCTGAAGTTAAAGTAGCTGAGTTTGAAATTCTGCTTAGCCACTCCTTATGTACAACCTAAGGAAGCACTGACTCCCTTGAGACCTGTAGTTCCTCATATAAAAAAGGGGGGAGGGATTAACAAGAATATATTCATATGAAGCACATGTGAGGATTCAAAGAGGTTGCTGTATAATTAATATATTGTCTTAAATATAGTACTTGCTCAATAATGATTAATTTGATTCTTTTATATTATTCCCATTGTTAATACCATTATTTCTATATATAGTTAGGATTAGAACATCTTAGTAAGGGTACATTAGAAATTCTTACTATCTCAGTAAAAGAAAATGTGTAAGATCTTCGATGACAGGTATGATCACCCATTTAATATGAGGGATGTGGTCATTTAAAAAACATAGATAAAGTTTATACTGATGTTCAAGAAACAGTGAATCTAATTAAGGATCTTACCATCGAAAGACTGGTTTAATTATAAGTCTGTAGTAGCACTGAGGCACATAACCACAGCAAGGGATTATCCATGTGACTACACAGAGTAATCAGAAGGCAATGCTTATAGAGAACTCAAGATTGTACAGGAGCTGGAGATTTAGTCACAGGACTCACTGACTCTCTACTTTCCATAAAAAATAATTATAACTTATTTAGCATACAAAATGTTTTATGCTATCACTTCTATTAGTATCTATGAAATTATACCTCCAACATTATATTTCACTTTTTATTTGTTCTGCTTTTTCTATTTTCTTTTCTCTTATGTTGTTTTCTTTTGATAGGGTCTGTTTATAAAATTTCATTAACCTCTCTCCTGGTTGAGAAACTATAAATTCCTTTTCAAATGCATGTAAAGTTAACCTTTATATTTTTAACACACATTTTTGAAGTTTAAACATGGTAGCTGCAACATCTCCTGGAAATATTGGATGTGACTACTTCGATCTAATTATTAACACCTACTATCTCTCTCTTTTTAAATAGTCTTCATTTTTTTATGTTTTGTCACCATGAACTATTTTTTATAATTTTTCAAATCATTTTTTTCAGTTTTGCATATTCTGTTAATTTGCTTAGCTAATTCCTTTGCTTACTACTTGGTAATTACTACTTGCATCTCATAGCTTTTCCTGGGATTATTCATCCAAAATACATTGAACAAACTGTGCTAAAAATTACATACTTTAGAAAAGTATTTATAAAAGTGCTATAGGTGACAAATGTCTTGTTTTCCCCAAAATTATTTTTATTTTACTCTTATTCTTGAATAATAGTTTAGCTAGTAAATCTTCCTTTGGAGAACTTTGAAGATGCCACTTTCTTGTTTTGGCTTCCACTGTTAATGAGAAATCAAATTTAAGACAGCCACTTTACCCAAAGTGATCAAACTTTTATCTTGTTTACACTTATGATATTTTATTTCTGTTTGATATATTCCAGTTTCCCTATGGTAGTTCTTGGTGTGTATTTCTTTTTATTCTGATTGTAATTTATTGATCCTCTCTCCTATAAGTTAGAATTCATGTCTTTAATCAATTTTGAAAACATTCTCCATTATTGTACTAATATCTCTCCCCATTCTCTCCATTTTCACTTTTCTAATATGTATTAGAAATTTTCCTTCTGTCCTGCATGTCTCTTAACAGTTCTCTCTTACCTTCTATGTATTTGCTTTTTGTGGGACAACCTGTGAATTCTTTTCAATATGCCTTCTATATTTCTTAATTCTTATGTTAGCTTGTGTTTTTTTTTTCTATTTTACCCATCCATTCAACTCAGCAATCTGTTTGCTGTTTATACTAACTCTTATTCAAGGTTTCTTATTTGTTGTATGCTTTGTAATTTTAATATATATTTATGTTCACATCTGTTCCACTTGCAAAAGAAGCAGAAATATTAAGACAGAATTATTTTCCTCTCAATAAATTTTAATTGTAATTTGCCAATTGCCCTCACATGCTCTCAATCTGAACAACTCTTATTTGATTTACTGGTTTCTCTAAATCTTAATAGGTGACAATTTCTCCTGGGAGTATAAACTTTTTTTTAATCCAGAGCCCAGTCTGAGACTTAAAAAATTACATTTTAAAAAATTTACTTTTTCTGACTAACAGTTATGTATTCATTTTACCAACAATGCAACGATGAAAAAAAAAAAATCTTTGTAATACCAATAGTAGTTATAGAGTGACCAAAGAAATAATAGTTAAATCCCTGTTATTGAATCAGGAGAGTAGTAATTTTTATTCTTTGTATGATGAAGAATTACATCTGGCATATATTAGAGTACCAGACAATCATCATTTTTGTTGAAATAAAAAGAAAACAAATGTATAAATATAAAAATATTCTAAACCTTAAGGTAACATTTTTATAAGATTTCTAGGTGCAGAAGTAGTTTTACTATTTGACCTCCCTACCCCCAAAGCTTCTCACTTTCTACGCAATTCTCAAAGTGGAAAAGTAAAATTTTTAGCTTTGATTTTGTTTGTGTGTGTGTTCTGGGAGATGTATGTAGACATAGGAAATCAATTATATCCGAGAAGACAAGGTCACTGAATTAAAGATACCTTCATTAAATGAGAGAGTTAGTATCAAATATTTACATTTTAACTGGGAGAAAGCTATATGGATCTGAATATTATCTTAACATAATCAGAGAAGTCTTTTTAGAAGAAATGCATCCAGTTTGAGAAGTGTTAAATATTTTTCATAACATCTTTTTTACCAATTAGCAACCTGACTTAAAAAGATGGACTTAAAAAACATAGACTGGCTTAATGTTGCCTAAACTCTTGTGTATTTTTTTAATTTTTTCTTTAAATTTTCTTTTAAATTTTTTTTAAATTTCTTTGTGATTCTTTTTAAATTTTCACTTGTGAATAATAATTCTAAAATCATATGTTTACATTTGTTTGGTAGTGTAGTTTTCATTTTTATAATTGGATTTCTATAGTTATTAAATTTAATTTTTTTATTAAAAACATTATTACCAACACCCTAGCAACATTTATTCACTGCCTAATTGGTAATTTTTCCAGGTGATTTTTTGTTTTATACTCATAAATCTCTTTTTTAAAAAATATTGATACTAATTTTCTTTTATTTTCCCCTCCCTTCCCTTTCCTTTCCCTTCCTTCTTTCCTTCCTTCCTTTCTCCCTCCCTTCCTTCTTTATAAAAACTCTTGTGTCTAAAGAATATAGTCAAGTAGTCCAAAGACTCACAACTCCTAATCCATCAAACTCGAAGTTTATTTTATTTCAAAACCTGTCTACTTCTTTTAAAAAATGGTATTTATTATCTCCTTTGTTCACACTGCTACATTCATACTTTAATATTGAAATCTATCTCAATTGATATTTCACACTGCACCCTCCACCAGAGTTTCATTGTTTTTACCACCACCTTTTCCCCTCTTTCCTTCCATCCCACCTCCCACACCTCTGGCAATCATTTTATGTACTGAGATTTTTTTCTGGGGTTTATTTGCTTCATTTCATTATAGTCCACATATGAATAAAGCCATTTGACATTCTGTTTTATTTTTTTCTGACTTATTTCACTTCCAGAATGAAGTCACCCATAGTAATCTCCACAACATCAAACTAAACTAAGACAAGTACACATGTGTCTTTGTTGTTGAGGCAGCTGATATGGCTGGGCTGTGGGTCATGTGAGGTGTGAGGACCTCGCGTTCACAACCAGAGAGGAGTTGGGTGCAAATTAATCAACTGAATAAATAAAAATGCTTTTTCCTCCTCTTCCTTCTTTCCTCTCTTAAAGAAATCTAAAACAAAAAGATGTACCTGATTTTTTAGATGTCAGATCCAGTTTTAGATCCAGAAATGGAATTTTTAAACCAATTAGGCACGGCCTGATCATCACTTGTTAGTCAATCTATCTAACAGACCCCTGCCATCCTCTAAAAGAAAGTAACATTTCAATAATCAACTCACTATTTCACCTAGTATAACTGATGTGGGGGCAGCATAACTTAAAATCTATAAGGTACTATGAACATGTATAAGTGGGAAACTGGCAAAACCTGAGACTTCTAAAAGCAAGAACTCCAAGAAGCAAGAACCCCACCCACCTCAGCAACTTGTGTCTAGGACACATCTTTAGGTATTCGCACCAGGTAACTTGGATATATATGCACAAAAGGAGAAACCCTCACCCCTCTTATACATACAAGAATCTATCTTGCCTGAGTCAGATGCAGGCGACATGTATGTTGATACACTTGTGTGCATTCTCCTGATGTAATTTTCCTGACCTTCAGGGAGCTTAAATCGCTGTTACTGCTTTTAATAAACTCCAGTGTGATCCTGACCAAATGACTCTGCCCCTGAATTCTTTCTGAAAAGACCCAACATCTCATCAGTGTGTCTCAGTTCACCTTCAACCACAGCATGACTTCCTTGTTCTTGCTCCCTTCTGCCTTCACTTTCTACATCTCCTTGGAACTTCTTTTTATCTGCTATATTGGCTGCTACCTGGTTCAAGAATCATTGAATAAATAAAAACAATAATATCTTTAAAATTCACTCAGTTTAACATTTTTTAAACGGACTTATAGATGACAATTAGTTTTGTCTCAAAGGAATTGATATTAAAGTTGATGCAATTTATTTCTATTATGCATACACTGCCCTGGACTGGTTGGTACAACTGTGTAACTGTGACAGAAAGAACAAAATTCTAGATTTTACAGAAC
The DNA here is from genome assembly GCA_004363575.1 of Solenodon paradoxus. Lineage (NCBI taxonomy): Eukaryota > Metazoa > Chordata > Mammalia > Eulipotyphla > Solenodontidae > Solenodon > Solenodon paradoxus. Next base: position 489,899 of record RJWH01000029.1, read on the forward strand.
TATTAGCAATGATTTCCAAAGTTTTTCTTATCTTTCCTCAAATATACTAAATTTCACTATTTTCCCAGTGAAATACTTTCCATAAGTTATATAATTATTTTTTACCTCACTATGTTTAGGTGTCTATCGATTAACTGGATGAATATAGTGGTAAATGGCAATAGAAGTTTTCCTGCATTTGCCTTTTTAGTTGTCATTCCAGAGAAAGAAATGTCATTAGCAGATGGTTTTGTGGTGCTGATAGGACAAATAATACACCATCCCCCCAAAATGCTACTTTAGCTACTTTAGCATTTGACTAATTTTAAACCGATGGCAATGAATACTCAAGAGCCTCGGAAAAGCCTTCCCCTTAATTGGATTAAATAATTTAGGTAGGGGCTTGGGGTGAGAGCTACACTGAAGAGCTGTTATCAGAGATAAATTTAAAATCAGAAAGTATTATCTTTATGGTAAACATTTGTTTATGAAAACTTATGTCTTCTCACCTTCCTGTGTATTGTCCTCCTCCTCTTTGAAGCCTGAGATCCCTCCCACCTTCTTTTTAGCTCAGGATGCGCATAAGCCTTCAATGCATGATTGCCTTGGGTCTCCTGTCTTTGGGGCTCCCATCGGGAGATTTTTTTTTTTTCCTGTTAACCTGTATTACATCAATCTAATTGTTAAGGTCACAAAGACCACAGAAGGGAAAAGTTTTCCATCCTTATAGTGTCCTTTCCTTGTTTTCATTGCAACATATCGTTTACCATGAGTTTAAAATGAACTTCCTCTCTCCTTGCATCAATCCTCTATGAATTTGTGGAAGGCAACCTTTCCCACAATAGCAATCCTTGACTATTAGTGAATGGGCACTAGGTAGCTGTTGACTGGAAAGAAATTCCCCTACAGAGTATACTGTAGGGCTTCCTATTTTTAGGTTAGTGATTCTTTAAATATGCCATGAATAAGTAATTGGCACAAACTTGAATTTTACCTCACATTACATATTTATGCATTTCCACTAACCTGGTCTAAATTGGTAGAGACAGAGCTGGTGAGGCTTCCCCCAGTACCACCCCGCCCCCCATTTTTACTATCATGCTGCAATAATTTCTCTTTTTAAAATACAACCTGATCCTAACATATCTGCTCCCAAAGCTTTCATGTTTCCTGTTGCTGAATCCAATGCTGAAAGAACACACTGTATTATACCAACCTTCCCAAAAAGTAGAGGGTATTAAAATTCTGTATAGGAACACAGAGGGCATGCATGTTTTCAGCAAGTCATCAATATGTAAAGCTATAACTTTTTTCCTTTTTTTAAAACCTATATAATTATATATAATATTTATGTGTGTGGTAGTGTGTGTATCTCTCTCTCTCTCTCTCTCTCTCTCTCTCTCTCTCTCTCTCTCTCTCTCTCTATATATATATATATGTATATATAGTGCTGATTCTCTCTCATATCTCTATTATGCACTCTTAAATCAGGACTATCCTAACTCACCTAAAACTTAACTGTTTTAGCTCCAGTCCATCTCTCACTCTATAGCCAGTGAGTAATTGTTAGCAGAAAAGTTAATCCTCTCTTTTCCCTCCTCATCCTAGTTGTTTGTCAGATTAAGACCTGGCACTTAGCTGTATCTTCAGTTATTTGCACCAGTTCTCTTCTGTTCTCCTCCTGCTCTGCCAACATTCATTAGGGGACCTGTAAACTCACCTCAAGTCTCCTTCCTATATAAGGTTTTATCTCCTCTGCTAGGTCATCAAGAAAAACTTCCATTTATTGGTCAAATTCTTGTTCTAATTAACTTATCCTTGAATTTTCATCATTTTCTCCGGTCAAGAATGAAATAATAATCCCTTCTTCTATTTTTATATCCTAAAGGAAATCTTCCCTTCGCTCACCTCTTACAAAAAACTCATGGTGTCAGGATTATTAGCAATTATTTGCTAATTTTTCCAGTTTATAACTCTCCAAGGCAAGAAATCAAGAGATCATTCTAAGTACTGTCTATGCCAAGAATTGTGTTGGGGAGATACTGTAAATGAGCAGACAAAAACTCTGCCCTTCCTGACATGATAAACTGATTGTTTTACTCATTTATACTACTCTGAGGCAGAAGATTCACCAAGATTATGTGAACAAATGTGTAAACCATCTTATCTTGTTCAATAAATAGATATGGTAACAACTATGAAAAGAATTCGATCTCAAAAAAAAAAACAATCTATTTTTATTGTCTTGACCAGTGTTTTCAGAAGCCAAATAACAAAGAAATGTCAGTGTCATCTTCAAGGCAAGCTACTAAAGGAGAGATAATCATCCATCAGAAGGCTATAATGTGTTATAGGTATGAAAGGCAGGCAGGCAGACAGGCCTCAGGATATCTCACCCAACCTACAAGGAGCTCTCCAAAGGTGAGTTCACATCATTCTGCAGACTCTGTTACAGCCTTGTCTAGACTTGTCTTGAATAGCTCTGATAAAAGCAAATCCCTCACCTCCCATCACAAGTTATTCCATTAACAATTTCAATTTTTCAGCAACTGAGAAAAAGTAGTGTTTATACACACACACATACACACTCACATATCTTATTTTTGCAGCAGCTTACTGCGACACTTTTATTGATTACATTAAGACTATTTTAAGTGGTTCTCCAATATTATACAAAAAAGAAGGGTTTTTGTTGTTATTGTTTTTGATAGAATGACAAGAATATGGAAATTAGAGCTCATTTAATCCACCATCATTGTTTCATAGATGGAGCATTGAAATCCACGGATGATTTCAACCTTGTCAAAATTGAGTTACTAGCCCAAATAAATGATCCTAGATGTCTCCCAGATTCCCTCTCCACTGTATCATCTTCTCTAAATTTCATCTGGCAAGATTTGTCTAGTTTTTTGTCTCTCTTACAGTTTACAGTTCTCATAGTATATATATATATATATATATATATATATATATATTTATTTATTTATTTATTTATTTATTTATTTTATAGATGCTTTTGTAACAAACTAAATTTCAATAGTGTTAGTGTACTCACGCATTTCCACTGTCCCCTGACCCAGTCTGACTAGGCACACTGTGATCACAATAGAATCCTTCCCACTACTGTACTAAAGAACTTTTCTCCTTTCTACCTGGCTCCTAGGAACTTTGTAATGATAAGACTCTAGAGAGCATTGGGGAGGCCTTTTGACATTTGAGAAGAGGGACTTTTGGTCGTGGGATGGTGGGGATGGAAAGATGTCTAAGCTGAGTACAAACTTTGAAATTGAAGAGAACTCTGGTATTAAGGTTTGACTCCCCTTAATGAGTTAATAAAGATTGATAAATAAATAAGATTTATTTTTGTTTTTTGAACCTCTTTGAACTGTTCAAAAAATGTGACCTCTATATAAAACTGGTGGCTTTATTTGGGCTAAAGTAGAAAAATAATTTACAATTCTTGCACAGGTAAGTTTAAAAGCATTTAAGACTAATAGGCCATAGGTCAGCACTTGTCATATTATGGCCTGTTTTTATGAGCCATGATCTAGGAGTGAATTTGTAAATTTTTATAGGTTTTTAATGATAAACTGAACAAAAACAAAAAAAGAATAATTAACAGATGAATCCTAAGATATTACTACTTGACCCTTTAAAGAAATTGTTTGGTGACTCCTGTTCTAGCCAGAGGACAAAGACGGCCCTTTAAACTTCTTCTAAATAATTTGAATTTCAAGTTATCTCTTGAGTTTAAGAAAATGCCACTATGGTTCACATCTAGGTGGATGTTAGTCAGATATAGAATTTAGGAACTGGGAGCCATATTGTCACTTTAGAAAGGCAGGAATGTTAGGGCTGAGATTGAACAAGTATCACAGTAAGATTCATTAGAAGAACCACTAGGATTTGAAGTTATTATTTTTGAGCATCAATTCACTTCGATAAACCTCCCTTTTCTTCACTCGTGAACTATCCTTTATCATATTATGGTGACAATTTAGTTAGATAAAAAAATTAAGTATTGACCTTCATTATCACCTGGCACAGATGAAATGATAAGTAAAATTACTAAATTGCAAGCATATTTTAGTGACTTTAATTAAACAATCTCCAGTTCTTACAACTGAGTTGCTGAGCAATTGCTATCTTTCATAGTTCCAGATGACATCTGAGAAGCAAATACCAATGTTTTAATGTACACAAGACATGGTATAGCTTCCTTCCAAGGTAGGTTCAGATCAGCAGATGGAATAGAAGAGCATCGCTGTCATTTCTTTTTCATTGAAAAAATGAGATTCCTTCGATCCTTTCCTGGTCACTTGTCTCTTCACCAAAATGCAACCTTTGAAGAATCACACAAGTGGCACACTCAGTGCTGTCATTAAGTCACAGATGTATTCCCCTAGCTGTGAACCACTGTGACATTAACTTAACTTCCTTAATAGACAGTTACCATGCCACTTATATGTGGTTTATTACTCCTAAATAATAGATTTTATGGTTATTCTGGCATTGGGTTGAAAAGGAAGAACACCTTTCCTAACAGGAACTAGGGATAATATGAATTACAACAAGTCATTATTGCTTCCATGATCATCAATGGAAGTCCTGAATGTATATGTATATAATTGTATCAAACACATTTCATCTCTTGCTTGCAGCTGCACCCCCACTGTTATTTAGCATCTAAAGTGCAGGGAGTTCCCTAAAGAACAAAAGGTTAGTATGGGATAAACATGTCTGTAGTGTTTAAAACCAAGCTGAAATAAACAAACAAGCAAAAACCAGAAAATATAGCATGCAAAATTGAAATACTAATAACTTACACTAAAAGTTTTATCAAAACTTCCCTTTTCCCATCAAAATTTCCAGGTAGCATATGCCATTGTAGCAGGGGTCACTTAGTAATTTTATTTTTAATAGATGATGAAATGAATTTTATACCAGGCATGTGGGAAAGATAAACTGGATATCTTAACACAGTTTTATTTTATTAATACCTATATTTGAGAAAAAGCTGAAATAGGATTTGTTTCGCCAAACTCTATGACAGCATAACATTATTTATATGGGTAGGTATGGGTAAGTAAGTGAGTTAATGTTGCAGTATTTTTAAAAGCCAGCTGTTCCCCAAGCAGGAAAATAACTGGCTGTCGTAAATGATCAATTGCATAAAAAGGTCCGAACTTCGCAAATTTCCAAGCATGATATTCAGTGAAGTTTTCCAACTACCTATATAAGCTCATTCCAGCAACAAAATTGTGGGACTGAGAGTGTCAGTTTCATGCCCAAAGATATGTTTTTCTTACTCCAGAGTGTTACTAAATTAGAAATGTCACAACCCTTGGGGCATGTGAAAAATGCATATTATTTTACATCTGTTTTTCACTTGATCCCAATGGACCTGATATTTCTCCAAATTGCTCCGTAGAAAAAAACGATTTAATTTGATTAAGGTATGAACAGAAATTTAGAAACAAGGCAAAATACTTGCTCTAAGGTTAAACAGGAAAGTTTGCTTTGTATTTTTATTGTTGCTTCTAGCAGCATTGTTCCCTTTTACAAACCTATTTACTTCTCCTGATATAACTCTGACTCATCTTTTTAAGATCTAGTTCAAGAAACATTCCAAGTTTGCACCCAATAAAGTGTGTGTGTGTGTGTGTGTGTGTGTGTGTGTGTGTGTGTGTCTTTCCCTTACCTGAAAACCTAGTGCAGGTATACTCTGTAAAGGTAAATAGAAAATAAGTCCTTAGAAGTGGACAAACTTAGTTAAAGTCACAACTCTGTTTTTTTTTTTTTTAAGATCTGTGTGACCCTGGAGAACTTTTTTTTAACCTCCCTGAGATTCATTTCCCCATATACTAAATGAAAATAATGGATGGGTATGAATATTAAATAAAAGGAGGGCTATAACTACCTTAGTGAACATACATGCCTATGGAAACTTCGGAAATGCCTAAGATATTCACCTGAAAACATAAATTGATCATCCTAACTCATTAATTTAACCTGTATATGACAGAAACGCTAACTTCCCTCTGTCACTCCCCTTTTGAGAAGAGGCGATTCCTTTTTTACAGGTGTTTTCTGTGTATAAGGACTGTTCATATTTCCTAAAATTTCAAGAATCTGAAAAGCAAAGTTTTGACTATCAGGACATCAAAAATCACTCCAAATGAAGGAAACAGAGCATATCAGGACAATGTTGAGGGAAATGCTGGCTTTCTAAAGGGAGATGGAATACATCCCAATCCATCAACCTCCTGATCATCTCTGCCTTCTCCTCATCTCCCCCGGGAGGCATCAGATTAGATTTAGCACAATCCATTCTGCAGAAGGGCTGTGTGTAGGCTGATAAGCGCATTGAGCACTGGAGAGCTTTATCTGTGCTTTCCCCTGGAGCACTGGCTATTTATTTCACTTCTACCCCAATCCAACAGACATTTACTACATTTTGCTTGATACTGTCACAGGATCCCTTTGAAAAGCACCATTTGAAGCAGGCTAAGGTTGGCAAAGGAGGAGGTCTTGTGACTGGCTCACAGGATTGCATTGGCATGTGTAGGATTTCTTAAATTATCCCTCACTGGGCAATTAAAATCCATCTGGTTATTCTGCCAGCTGAAGAATTCACTGAATTCACTGCCAGCTGCTATCAGGTGTGGATGTCTCAAATTTCCTTTGAATGAGATGTTGGGAACATCAATCCCTAATGATATGTCCCTTGTGAAATGTAGTTAAAAATACAGACCATGTGAAAAGGGTAGACAATGGCAGAGTAGTTGAGCAGGACTTTAACATTGTTTTGAGCTGTTTACCATTTTGATAAAGTCCTTTCTCAAAATAATATTTTAATTTGAAAAGATGAATATGTAGGCTTGCAAATAGTTACATTGAAATACAAATTATAATAGTTGCTGGTGTCTTAATAAGGTCAAACAGCAGGTCTGAAAATTAGTATATTTCAAAATAGTCGTTAGTGTGAATGATACCTCAAGATGTATGCAACATCTTTAATATGACATAAAGTGATTTTCATTTCCACTGGTTATATAGTCAGAGGAGTAACTAATATTAATGAACTTGTAGTCCACTTTCATATCAAAAATGCTCAAATTTTAACTAGAGATTAGTGATAATGAAGATATCATTCATTTACTCATGTACATAGTGATGTACTAACATCTACTAGAGAGGAAAACTTTGGTCTCAGAGTAAAAAGATTTTGGCAAGCTAGTACTGCCACATTTTAAATCTATGATCCAGGAAAGCCCTTTTAGTAAGTGTGAGTTATAATTTCCTCAACTTTATTTACAGGAAGTTTAGTTAAAATGATAGTAACAATTTCCATAGTAATAATGCTGGTTAATATTTATTCAGATCTTACTGTGTCAGGCATTGTGCTATTTTTTTTATAGATAATAACTTAGGCTATATAAGAAAAAAAAATTGATGTAATTCAAAATCATATCCAAATATATACAGAAGTCTCCCGATAAGAAACCTGAGAAAATCCATTTTAGACTAGATTTTTCACAAGGAAAACTTCAAAGCCATCAGAAATTTTTCCCAGTCACTAGAGGAAATTATACTGAATGTCATATTAGTGTTATTGTTACACTAGTATTGTTTAGTGATGGAATGAACTGTAAGAGAACTGTTTTAAGCTTCTCATTTTTCCAGAGTCAGCTTGGTGAAAAAATGAGTTTTCTATCAAAAAATTAAAAACAAAAAAACAACCATCTGCGATGTCATCAGATGATACTGTAAAAGTTCTTTACTTAGTGCAGTTTTGTAGTGATGATGATTGGCATAATTATCAAAAAATCTTACCGATAGGCACAGATGAGTCAAAAAAGGCTTCTGACCATTCAGAAGCAAGTATACATAGATAACAAACCCCAAAATGATTGATTTAGGGGATTTTATTCCAGGAATATAGGTATGTGTCAATATTAAGAAATATATCACAAAAATTTATGATACTAATAAAATAATAAGAAGAAACATATAGGCATTTCTCTCAATACTAAAATGGCATTTAAATATTTTTATTAAAATCAAAAGCAAACATTTTGTGACATTTTAAAATATAACTATCTCAAATTTAAAACATCATACTTTTAAACATCGAATGAATAATCACAAAATTCAAAAAGTATCTATAATCATAAGTACTACTTAGCAACTTGGAGCTATCAGTAAATAAATTAGAGAACTGGAAAAGAGTCATAATACAAAATTTGAAAGGGATAGATAGTAAACATAACTATACACTTGGAAAATCTGAGAATTTGTGGGAAAAATATTACACTTATAAAATATTTTTGTAAAGAAAATAGTTTCTAAGCCTAAAATGTTTGTACATATAATCACAGTTTTTCTACACACAAAAATCCAGCTAAAAGAGATAATAAAAGAAAAATAAAATTATTTAAAACAAAAAGAAACAGAGAAAGATACATTCAGAATGGCAATAAAGAGATCAAATACTTAGTCATAAACCTAGTAAAAAGTGTCAAGATTATATAAAGAAAAATGTTAAATGATTCTGAGGTCCCCAAAATCATTAGAACTGATAAAACGACCTTCAGTGTTTGGATAAGGAAAATTCGTATCATGGGGATGCTTGTTTTCCTAAGTTACTCTATCAATACATCATAATACAAATACCATAAAAGCCCCAACTTCTTTTCAAATTAGAATTTAAAGAAAAATTATGTATTTTATATGAAAATATAAATAAGCAAAAATCACAAGGAAAACTGAAAATATTGGTGGACTGAAACATTCAGTAAATAAAGCAGTGGGATACTGGCAAGCAAAGAGAAAGTCAATTACTCAAATCAGAAAGGCTACACATAGATTCAAATATGTACTGAAGTCTAGCTTATAACAAAGATAGCATTACAAATAAGAAAAGATTATTTAGTGAAAAGGTCTGCAAAAACCTGATAGCTACCTGGGGATAAAATTGATTGGATCGATACCCTATTCATTACATCAGATAAAATTCCAAAACAGTTAAGCATTTAAAAAAATTTGGCAATGAAACCATAAAAGTATTGATAGAAAACTGGGATATTCAAACAATCATATTAGATTGGAAAAGGCATTTATGAGGATTTGTCACGATTCAAGGGACGTTAAAGCAATGTTCAACTCAACTGCAGAACTACAAGGTAAAATTAGATATAAGCAAAATAATTGAATATAAAAGTATTTTCAACTCTCACAGAACAAAATAGAAAATTGGTTTCAATATGGCTTCAATATATTATTGTATTATATTCAATAAATAAAAAATATTATAAACTAACAGAAAAATGGTTAAAGGATAGACAGATCTCACACACTAAAATATTACTTTTAAAAATCAAGAGATTATTTTATTAAAAACCAGAAAAATTCAACATACACTGATATGCCATTTTTAGTCTATTCAGTCATCGAACATGCCAAATAGAAAATGTTGGCAATTCATAGTGCTGAGGAGCATATGGGGAAAGAGGCATTCATATGACTGGTAAGAGTAAAATTAACACAATCTCTCCGTAGAAAAGACAACTTGACAATATTTAGCAAAAAAAAAAGAAAAAGAAAATACACATTATTTACATTAACAAAATGACTGATATATAAAGTGATTCCTTGTAGAAATACTAATAATAGAAAAAATACTGAGAAAGACCAGATGTCTTTATGTTAAATATGTTAAAGATATGTTAAATACATTGAATTATATAATTTGTCTCTTCTACGGTTTAGAATTCTTACATATAGTTCAGCAATTTTTACATATCTTCAAATGTTTATGTGTTTTATTAAGAAATATGTAAGCTGAATTATAAGGACTATGAAACTCTTAGGAACACTTTAATAAGTATTCTATTAAATTTAAAATAAGTGACCAGTGTAATGGGACAGAGTACAGACAAGTCCAAATTTTTTTAAAATGTAAACAATCTTATAGATCATCATTCTGTATTTAATAATCACTGTCAGCATTCATACAGTTGTAGATGAGTTTTTCATTTAATCAAAAGTCTGCATGACTATTGTGTACAGGAAACTCAGAGATCATTTTAAGTGGATCTTAAAGAAACATAATGAACATTCTACTCATTTATTTATTCATAATAAATAAAGTAATAAATAAATAAATAATAGAGTTAGGAAGGTAGTAGGTAGATAGGAGGATTTAGATAAATAAAGGTAGATGAATAGATTAAAGAATAGATCATTATAGCTAGCTAGCTAATTAGCTAGATATAGATGAATAGAAATGGATAGTTATAACCATCAAGATTCATGTGTTGAGATCCTAACCAAAAAGTGATGGCATAAGGAGTGAGGTGATCACTGAAGGTGTACAGATATGTGGGTGGAGCCTTGGTGAATGGTAGGGTTCTTTTGCCCCTCCTGCCAAATGACGACCCAGAAGATATCATTTATAAACAAATAAGGGGATTCTCACCAGACACCAAATTACTGGTGATTTGATCTTAGGCTTTCCATTCTCCTGAACTGTGAAAAATAATATTTGCTGTTTAAAGCATCCAGTTTATTGTATTCTGTCCTTGAAGTCTAAACAGACCAAGGCAAGTATATTGGCAGGTAGGTAGATAGGTGATACTCTGTCTTTAATAGCTTTTTTCTCCATCATTGTCACCCCCAGTCACTTGCACAGTTACACACTCCAGCCTCCCCTTCAGATTCTTGCACCCTCTCTTTACTCAGATTCCTATTATAACACAGCACAAGAGTTTGTCAAAGTGATATTTTTCTCTAAGACATTATTTTTCAAAAAAGCAGGTTCAAATAAAAAGTAAACCCTAATGTTAATTTGGTGGGACACACAAACTATTTTATTTACATAGAATAAAACCAAATAGAACAAAAATATCAGCATGCATAATATATATTTAAAATGGTGTCATGGCAATTTTCCTTCAGTTTTAAATATAATTTCACACATGCATGCATGCATGTACAAGTTAATATACAAGTTTAGTATGAAATATATTTCTTAAAAAATAATAACATAAAAAGTGAAAAAAAAGTGACAATTATTACTGGAATTTAGACACCGTAAAGCAAATTGGAGGATTTAATTTCAGATCTAGATAAGAAATCATTTCCCAAGGCTTTACAAATTATATCACAGCTAGTGCAATTAATATTTACACTGACTTTACTAAATCAATTGAAAGATGAATGACTTTACATTCATCTTTCAATTGATCTACTAATTTCTTTTATGCAAATTAGCTAATTGAGATTACTTAGTAGAGTTGAGTGTCTTTTCTGAGTTGGTTCTGTTAAAAAGCTATGAATCAAAATGGGGACTCTGACCCTGCCAGACTCAAGCCTATACTTTATTGATGGACAGATATGGCAAGTCAATTTATAACTTTATTTATTCATTCACTCAAAGAATGTTCACTGCATAGTCACTGGACTCCAGGCACAGTGCTAAATACAGATAATATACTGGAGGGCAAGCTAGACATGGTTCTTGTTTTATTAGGGATGACAGTCTAACATCCATGAGTATAGTGAGAGGCAAAATGCCTTTGAAACTCAGTGAAGTTTTACTTCCTCAGTGATCTCACTGATTCTTTAGAAGAATTATAGTGAAAATATAAAAGCAGAAATTTGTCATTACTTAAACCCAAGTTCGAATTCTTACTTTCCGCACCCCCTCATCTGTTAGGTTTGTCTTGGACATTGGTCAAATTATTTCTCAATCTCAGTTTCCTCATTCTGACATAAAGATTATAATACTTTCAGGATTATTGGAAAGATTAGAAATAATTTAGCAAAAACACAGGGCCCTTTCTCTGGCACCTTGTAGTCATTATTTTTAGCTATTACTGTTAGTGAATTCAAACAAATCCTCAAGAACACATGTTTAAAACATAGGGATTTTGTGATGTTACCAGTGATAGATATGAAGATTTCCTAATAAGTGCCTGCCAAGTCTCTTGCAGGTATAAATTCCAGTTTGCAGTACTTGGCAAATATAGATATAAATGCTGAATACTAATAATGTGTTTAATGAGGACAATAAAAATACAACACAGCAGAGAAGAAATTGATAACTCAACATTCTCATTAGTGCCAAAGCATTGTGTTTGCTACCTCTACAGAAGTCAGTAAAATCAAGTTTGCTTACTATCGAAAATGTCCATGTTTCACTAGCAATGTTCCTGCTTAACACGGCCATGGTTAAAATATTATCCCCAGAAAATTAATGAATCAACATTTAATCAACATTTAGCTTAAGATATTTGGTATCAGTCTTTTTGTAATTTCTTATAAATATTTATCGTGACCCTTGATAACTTTCCATTCTTTAGAGTTTGGCATCTCCAGGGTAACGATGGCAAATTATGTGGAATTAGGTAGTGGTTAAAAGATGTAGATTCATTGAAAGGAGAGAGATTTCACTTTTCATAGTAAAATATTTCATGAATTTGTCTAAGGCAAAATCTGCAGTTACTTTGGGGAATGTTTATGTAAGGTTTGACATTTCAAAATGAAGCATCAGATATTCTTGGCTGCTTAATTTTTGCAAGCTGGGATACTTGCGCTTTTGAAAGGGTGAAGAGAAAAGGAAGAAAACATTTGAAGAGTGTTTTCTCCATCTATTCTGTCAATGCATAAAGTGTTCCTTTACAAAAGATTTTCATTAAGTTAAATTATGAAAGCAAAAGTAAATCGTTATTTATCCATATGAAACACCAGCGTTGAGAGAAAAAAAAATTGTATTGAGGAAAGACTTGGAATCTTCCAGTCTACTTCATTGGAAGAGTTAATTTAATAGATGTAATCAAATGGTCTCAAAAGTACATTCCAAGTATATTAGTTCTTTCCCCCATCTTGTCTCCTCTCTCTCAACCCTCACCATTCCAATCCAAACAGTAACTTTACTCAAAGACTGAACTAAGGCATATTTAGGAATCCATTATTTTACTTATAGTTCAGTAATAAATATGGTTACATTGCTGATTTCTCATTGAGGGTTTCATGTTCCTGAAGTCAAACCTACCTTTAAACTAGAGATTTCCTCCTTTCTTTCCTGCAGAATATGACTTCCCCTAGTACAGAAAGTTTCCCTCAGATCATAACCCTAGAGTCTAATGAACTTCCCCCTCATTCAAGGCATTCAAAGGAAAATTGCAACATTTTAGACATTGGAAATGGGTAAGCTGACACACAATACATCACAAACATAGCAGTAGAATATTTTAAAGAGAGACATTCTCTAGTAAAATAATGTCTGAAAGCTTTGCTTGAAGGGAGAATATAAATATAAATTTTATACAAGACAAACCTGATTACTTGTTGTAAGTTGACCTTTGCACTATCTATCATCTTTGGGGAAGACTATAAAATTCAGAAACACAAAAAACAAGTTATTTGCCACCAGGGCTTCCCTAACCTAATAGTGACCTTTTACTGAGAAAAATCTACCTAGTCAACCCCAAGATTTTCTGATTTTTTAATTAGAAAAAACAATATCCTCCACCCTTCATGCACCCAAGTTTGACCCCTACTAATTTAGGTATCATTTGATTTCCAGAGGTAGGATATATTTAGCTACCTCCTGATCTGCCTTACACCTGAGAGACTGGTTATCATCCAAAAATCTGGAAACAGCAAATGTTTTCAAGGATTTGGAGAAAATGAAACACTTTTATACTGTTGGTGGGAATGAAAATCAGTGCAACCCCTATGGAAAATAGTATGGAGAATCCTTAAAAAGTTGAATATGGAGGCTTCAAAGAGGGTTTCTATGGGGAGCAGGCAATGAGATGCCACACAGGAAAAAACAACAACAAAAAACAACAACAACAACGTTTCTTGGAGCCAACATAGAAAAAGAGATTTTTCTGCTTCATTATCAGCCAGAGCAACTTGGAGAACAGAAGAAGACTAATGGCTGGCTCTACAGGTGGGTTTGAGGAGCGGGGATTCAATGGAGAATGCAGCAGCAAAGCGGAGCCCCAGAAAGAAGAGTTCCGCAGTGCGGAGGCGATCTGCCTTCCCCTGCCATAGCCTAGCTGAAGCCACGCAGGCTGTGCGGACATTTAAAGAGTGCTAAACAGTCACAGTGACCTCCTGCACCCACCCAGGTCTTCTCCTGCAGTCGGAGGATTTCAGGGGCAGCCCCGCTGATCTCTAGCGGTGCAAACTCAGTCAGAGCAGGGAGCTGCAAAACTAAGTCAAACTGAGCAAGACTGCCAGCAACTCTTGGCTAACAAAGGGGAACTGTGGAAATAGAGGCCAGGTGGTGGTAAAAGTATGCAACCTTCCTCTTCACATGCCCGGGGTTAGAAGCAGCAGCAGTCCCCTTGCGGCCTCGCCCTTCTCCTGCCAAAAGGACACAGTCTCTCTACTAGTGTCATGAACTTACAACAGGGAGCCACAAGCCCGAGTTAAACCATGCAGAGTAGAAACCACGGTGAATGCTGCAGCAACTCTTGCCTGGAAAAAGCCCAGAAGTAGAAAATTGGAGACAGAAGGAACAGGAGCATACAGGTGTTGTGCTCCTCCACTGCACACCTGAGGGCTTAGGCTACCTAGGAATTAGTATCCAGTGGCTAAGACCTGGAAGAACAGCCCATGGAAAGGACTTGACCCTGATGAATATAAGTGAGGTAAGCACAGGCAGCAGAACCAAGTCGCATAGCCTAGCCAGCAGAGTTTTACCAACAAAACAAGCCTACCTCACCCCCCAACCATCAGGCGGCGAAATTACACGTTCACAGAGGACGACTACATCCCCAAGCCTGCACCCACCTCACCCAGCAGCCATCATCACTCCCTGATGCAGCAAGACACACCGTGGAAATCAGTAAAGGTCAAAAATGCAAAATAACACAAAAATAGAGCATCTCCTGGTAGAAATTAAAACAAACAAACTAGCAGATCAATAAGATTCCAAGTCATGGGGGGCAAAATAACACAACACACCCTAAAACCTCATGAAATGGAAATACAACAAAATTACAGCCCATCAGAAATTAAATTTAAAACTAAGAATAACATAGAAAACAACAGAATCAGAATAATCCAAATTGAGGAAAAGATTAGTAATATAGATAATAGTAATGCAAAAAGGAACCCAGAAGAAGAAAGATAAAGTAAATGAAAAAGAAAAAAGAAAAAAAGAAAAAGAAACACTCAGAGAACTACCTGATATCATCAGGAAAGACAAAATCAGAATATTGGGTATCCCAGAAGGTGAAGAGAAAAAGAGAGGAACAGAGAACATCTTTAAGGCAGTAATAGCTGAAAACTTCCCAAATATAGAACAAGTAATGAACATAAAAGTCAATGAAAAAAACGTAACACCCAGTTACATAAGTCCTAAAAAAAAAACAACACCAAGACATATAATTGTGAAACTATCAAAAATCTGACAACGAAATAATTCTAGAGGTAGCCAGGGAAACAAAGCAGATAACATATAAAGGCACTCCTATCAGATTAACCTCAGACTTCTCAGCAGAAACTCTACAGGTTAGAAGAGAATGGAATGATATCTTCAAAATACTTCATGACAAAAAATGCCAGCCAAGAATACTGTATCCTGCAAAACTCTCTTTGAAATTTGAGAGAGAAATCAAAGTTTTTTCCAACAAACAAAAGCTAAGAGAGTTTGCAACCACAAGACCTCCTCTGCAAGAAACATTGAAAGAGGTCTACTAGCTAAACCAAACTTCACAAAAATATAGCAAAATAACAAATAGATCAACATAACCAGAAAACAAAAATCAAAATGACAGTAGCAAGTTCTCAAATGTCAATAATTACTGTAAATGTAAATGGATTGAACTCACCAATCCAAAGGCACAGTTGTTAAGTGGATTAAGAAATATAACCCAACTCTGTGTATTCTATAAGGAACTCACGTTAGGTCGAGAGACAAGTAAAGGCTTAAAGTATGTATGGATGTAAAATGGTCTTCCAAGCTAATGCCAAATCCAGAAGAGCAGGAAGAGCTATCCTTATATCAGATAAGGTAGGCTTTCATCAAAGAAAATTTAAAAAAGATAAAGATGTACATTATATAATGATAAAGGGATCAATACAGCAAAAAGAGTTAACACTTATTAACATTTGTGTACACAATGAAAGAGCACCAAAATATATCAAGCACATATTAACAGATCTAAATAAGGATAGTAACAACCACATAATAATAGTATGGGACTTCAGTACTCCTCTTTCAGCAAAAGATGGATCATCCAGACAGAATCAACAAAGAAACAAGATCTTTAAATGACAAAATAGAAGAGCTGGACCTATATATAGAGTACTTCACCCAAAAACTATAGACTACATCTTCTTCTCAAGTGCTCATGGAACATTCTCAAGGAGAGACAAAACATGTTGGGACACAAAACAAGTCTCAGTAAATTTTCAAAGATCGAAATCATGTCGAACATCTTTTTAGATCACAATGGCATCAAATTAGGGATCAACCAAAAGGAGAAAGAGAGGAAAACCACAAAAGATTGGAGATTAAACAACATATTGTTGAGCAACCAATGGGTAAAAGAGGAAATTAAGGAAGAAATTTAAAAATATCTCGAATCAAATGAAAATGAAGAAACAACGTATCAGAATCTATGCAATGAAGCAAAAGCAATAGTAAGAGGGAAATTTATATGATACAATTCTCTGTCAAGATAAGCCAGAAGGAGAACAGACATCATATGATAGCACTCATATGATGGGTAAAGAGAAAACAAATAAATGTTATAAATTAAATTATACTAAAAACGGGAGGTGGGGAGAGAGAGACACACAGAGAGGGATAGAGAACACTACTCCAAACAACTATGGACTTATAGAGATGAGATAAAAAGGCAAATCAGGGGTTTCCAAAGCGATGGGGGATGTGCGGGGGAAATAGGATAAAGGGAATTAACTGTAAAGGAAGGTAGGAAAAAGGGGGGAATATTAGTAAATCTGCTATGGAATTTGTAAATATAAAAATACCACTATGTATACCTCAAAACAAATCATTGTCAAAATGTAATATCCCTTCAATAATAATAAAAAATAAAATTAAAGTTGAATATAAAAATTCCAACTATCCCACTATTCCACTTCTGGGTGTTTACCTGGAATATACAAAAACACTAATTCCTAGAGATTTATGCACCCCAATGTTAATTGTATCCCAATTCTCATGTTAGCTAAGAATTGCAACCCCTGAGGAAAACTAGGAAAATTCCTCAAAAAGTTGAATATGGAAATTTTATGTGATACCACTTCTGATGTTTACCCAAAAGATTAAAAAACACTAATTGGCAGAGATGTATACACCACTATGTTTGCTGCAGCACTATTCATAATAGCTAGTAACTAGAAGCTACCTGAGAGCCCATGTCAGAAGAATGGATAAAGATAATATGGTACATATACACAATGGAACACTATACAGCCCTCAGAAGAGATGACATCATGTCATTGAATCAAACTGGTTGGTTCTTGAGGGGACTGTGCTAAGCTAAATAAATCAAATGAAGAAAGATAGAAACCATGTGATCTCAGTCATTTTGGAATGTGAATAAACAAAACAAAGGATCAGATATATCTGAGGAACAAGGAAACTGCACATATGGGAAATCAACACATGTGAGTTTATTTAAATTTGTGAAACAAAGCTACTGCAATAAAATACTGAAAAGTTAACAAAAAAGAACTAGTGGTTGACTTCACAGGAAGAAATCATAGAAACTTTTAAAAAACTATTAACTTTAGTGGGTGAGTGGTTTTCAACCCTAACTTCATTAATAACAGCTGCAGAGCTTACTTAAGAAACACAAAAACAAAAACACATCAGTCTGTAAGATCAGGATCTCTAAGGGTAGAACTCAGGTAACATTACTTATTGACATTCTCTGGTTAATACCAAGCAGTCAAAATTGAAACCTATTATTTTATACCAGTAGTTTTCAAACTTAAGCACTACATTAGACTCCTTAAAAGGCTTGTTAATTAGTAGAGCTGAGTCACGCTCTCTGAGTTTCTTACTTTGTAGCTTTGGGGTAGAACTTGGTGTTTGTCTTTCTAAGCATACATAAATAGTATTGATATTGCTGACCTGACATGATAACATTGCATTAAAGAATAATTCTGCAATTTGGTGGAGGGAAGAGGGTGTAGAGGGACAATCAGTCATAGACCAAGGATAGAATAAGAGAAACATCCCAAAGTTTGGGAATGAAAGGTTTTGGTTTCAAATAAATAAGAAGGATAAATGATTACAGAATACAAGCTAAAGAAACTCAATAAAAGGTTTCTTACAGAATGAAGCTTTATAAGAATGGTGATGCTACTCTGAATTAAGTTACCCTCAGACATCTATAAACTGTGACTGACATGGAGAATCTGTCAAGTGCTTAATTTTAAGAAGTCTATACTGCACCATGTTGATCCCTTAGTACATGAGGGTGACCTCAGCAGCATCCCATATAACATTTGAAACAATTTAGAGACTTTGAGTCTTAGAAAAATGACAAAGGGGAGATACTACTTTAAAATCACAGGAGAAGAAAATGCCAGTTAGGGGGAATAAAAAGTATTCATAGGGCAAAGAACATTTACTT
This sequence comes from Solenodon paradoxus, assembly GCA_004363575.1. Taxonomy (NCBI): domain Eukaryota; kingdom Metazoa; phylum Chordata; class Mammalia; order Eulipotyphla; family Solenodontidae; genus Solenodon; species Solenodon paradoxus. The sequence continues at coordinate 508,513 of RJWH01000029.1, forward strand.
AAATGGCTCTCAGCATTCAAACAAAGATTATAAGATAATATTAGGCTGAACTTTCAAAAATTGCCAATGCTTGAATGTTTTTGACCTATGAAAAAAGGTCGTATATTATGGTTAGAACTACTGGTAATCTCAGTAACAAAGCATGGTATAGTTCATCAGAAGCAGGTGAAAATCATTAGTTTGATGTTCCATAAACAAAGATACCTCACCCATTTTCCTTCCTGTTGTCCTTAATGAGTTCCTAAGCCTGCATGTGGTAAGAACTTAATAAATACTGGTTTTATAAATAAACATTCTGAAAATAAATTGTTATCAAAGCATTGGAATTCCCTTAAATGTACATTTGGAGTCTATTTATTTTCAGTCTTGCATTTCTGTGCTGGGTTGCAAATATTTAATATTTTTTTATATATTTCTATCAATTAATTGTTAATTTTGTGTTTTTTTTTCCTTTTTATTCCTGTGCAGTCATCCCTTCAAAACGGCCAGACCTAAGTGTTGTCTAGACATGAAGCAGGGCGCACTTTGCCCTTTCAACCCCTTCCATGTTGCAGAACTGAATCATTATTTTGCTATTACACTGGCAATCACCATTCAATAAAGCTTCCAGTGGACCCCTTTTCACCTTTGCCAGATTTCTCGTTTCTTGTTTGAATGTCCTTCATCTTTTCAAATTGTCCTTTGGTTGTATTCAATACTTAAGTGACTATTACTTTGCAATGCATGGGCTGTAACCCCAATTTTCCATTCGTTGGAGTTTATTTTCTGAGGAAAATTGCACTTCATTACAGATCTATTCATCTGTGAGTTGGGGGGAATAGAGTATTATTCCAATCTTAAATGGGTCAGTTTTTCCCCTTTTTTCTTGAGTAGGGAGTAGGAAAATAAATTTGGGCTTTTTTGTGGTTGATTTGGCGAGAATACTTAATCAAAACTATTAAGGTCATGGCAATTACTCATTGCCACGACAGAATGTATATTACTTATGAAATGTAAACAAAAGGGCCATACTTGAAAATTCTAGTGCACTATAGACTCACAGCAGGTAAAAATCATAAGTAATTCCAAGAATTCAGAGCTGTGCATAACAATGCCGTCCAGCTCAATATGCAGGTCCTTCACATCCACAACAAAGATGCTCTAAAAAAAAACGTTCTGTAGCACATTTTCAGTGTCATAGAAGACAGAGATAAAAATTGAAAAATGCGCTTAACAGCTTTTTCAAGTTTATAACAGGATTTAATAGGTGCCATTGGATTTTCATTATGAAGAAAACTGTGAAGGAGAAAAGCCAAATGGCAATATGTCCACAGATTATGGCTGAGTTAGGTAGTATGCCTTGTTCAAGGTCACACAATATGTAATCTTGCAGAGATCGCTTATTAACTCAAGATTTTATCTTAAAATTTAGCCGCCCCCGTCTTGGTTGTAGGGGGCAGCAATTCCTTGTTTAACATTTGATTTCAGCTATCAGGCTTGTATTGACTCAGTGTCCCTTATTGTGGGTGTCTGTCCTCCATATTTGGTTAGATTTACTCCAAATTATGCCTAAAGGATCTACACCATGAAATAAATTAGTGATAGGCATAATTATTTCTCTCTGAGTTTTCGGTTTTACAGAAGGGCCTCTCACATCGTTTCAGTCAAACTTAAAAGTATGCTGTTATATGTTGACATGTAATTCTCTAGGGGCAGTGAGGAACACTACCTCTTAGGACCTTATGATGAGTTACTGCTGTGAAATTTTAATGTAGATTCTCTTCTCTGGAGGCCATCTATTTATTATGAACAGTCTTCTGCTCTATTACCTATCTATTGTTGCTTTCATCTGAACCTCTTTAGCTGGAACTGAACATAACTTGAATGCTTCAAGTAATTCAAACTTAGAATTGAGAATTAACAGCAAAAGTAACCACCTCTATTTAGAGTAAAATGATCACTTGTCAAAATGCTTAATATGTCATGCAAAGTGCTCTGTGATGTAGACATTTCCTATGTTTCCATCTTGGTTTTGCTGTCTTTGGGTTTCTCTGAAAGAAATGGGGAAAGAATGAGGTTTGAGCAACAGTAGACTTAGCCAGGTTTTCAGTTACTTAAATAGTAAGAACATGCACAGATTTCAACAGCATCAAACTCATCAAGTTCATTTTTCAAAGTTCATCTCAGGTATCACTTCTTTTAGGTAGCAGCATCTCTGCCCTTTCCTGGCAAAATGACTCTGTGTTGCTTAGTTAGTTGAGCTTGTCATACTCAGGAGCAACAGTTTTGCTCTGAATATTATATTCAGTGCCAGGGCTATCACTGATTAACTTATTTATTATATTATCTGTTTTTCCAATGGCTACTATTTTTTCACTTGTTGATAGCTGGTGAATTGGTTGAAGATAGACTTCATGTCTTGCTTATTCATATATTCCATCAAATGACCACCACAGCTCCAAGCACCAATCATTCTCTGTGTCAGACATAGCAAACAAAGATGAAAAATATACTGGGTATTAGGGTATGTCATTCAAGCACTCTGATCAGAGGAAATCAGAGATATCATTAAGCATGACTATAAGAAATTCCTGCTCATTAAGAAGCAGGAGATATTTCTTGGTAGAGATGAATTCCCATCATGGTTTCTGTATTGAGAAAATGTTAAAAGTATGAACTGGGAAGTTGATTGCATGTGAGACCCAGTGATATGATTTCATATATAAAGTTTAATGCCCAGACCCATTGTGGATGAGAGTAACCTGTCCTCCATTTGAGAGCAAGATAGAGGAAAAGCATGTAATCAGAAAAAAACAGCACAAGTCAAACTGGAAAAACTATATCTTTTCCAGTGCCAGCCACTAATAAACAAGCCTCTTGGTATTCCCTGGCCACCTAGTGGATAAACCACTGGGTACCATCCACAAACATACATCCAAACGATAATTGTTCATATCTCAGGGAACAGATGAGGAAGAACAACCAAGCGGGACAACTTAATAAAAAATAAATAAAATGTTTCTTCCTCCTCTCTCTTCCTGACTGACTGCCAACTCATCTTCATTCCTTCATGTACCTTACCTATAACTAACTAACTAATTAAATAATGTATTAAAACAAGAAGGGGCAGGTAGATATTACAATAATCTTCCATCCCCATCCCCAACATACAGGAATAGCAAATGAAAAGCAAAATTCTGTAAAACCTGAAATTTTACTATAAAAAGAGACTGATATGTAGTGAATTCCTTGTTCTTAGTACTGACTTCAGGAGGAGGAAGTAGCTTGACTTAGAGTCACAAAGATAAAGCTAATGAAAGGAAAGGAAAATTAATTAAGGTTGAATGCTGCTTGGCATTACCCTACAAATTGCTTCCCATTCCCTGGTAGGTATTGGAATTTCCACAATTCCATACCTATTTTCAATAAGAAAATGGGTAATTCCTCTTAGTATACAAGCATTCTTAAGGAATAGTGTCAAAAGAAGACATAAAAAACAAGCAGAATAGATGAGCTATGATAAATTTAAGAAATAATCTTACCCTAACATCCATTTTACACATGAAAAAACTGAGAATTGAAGAGAGAAATTGAATTGTCCAACATGTAAAGGTTCTGATATTAGGACACTTGAAATTTATTTATTACCAACAAATAACAGGTACTGTGTTTGACAATGTTATGGTTGTTATCTCACTTAATCCTCAGCATATGACACTGTAAGAAGGGGCTTGTATATTTATTTTACAAATTATAAAGGTGAGTTTCAAGGATATAAATCTTTTTATTTATTTATTTTTTCAGATTCTATAGTTTGTGCATGACAGGAGATCCATACTTTAGCCTAAGGTAAAAACAAAGCAATAATATGGATCTAATTAATCAGGTTTTGCAGAGCTGCAATAAATTTAGGTCTCCTTTCTGAAACTTTTAATTGACAATTCACATTAGTTAAATTTTATTATCTAATTGTGAAATATATATTTCTTATTCCTAAATTTTTAATTTTTTCTTTTTCTTCCTGTAATCTTCCAAGAGGGTTATCTTCTACTTTTTGTGTTGAGATTTTCATTCATGTCTAGCACAAGCTTGGGCTATCATAATAAAACCGATTTCTGCGCTGACCCAAAACTGCAGAGCACTGAGTGAAAAAGCAGTAAAATAACCCCCATCTTCCACCCCAGGTATCTTCATCTCCATACATCTGCCATCCTCATTCATGTACCAGAGAGGAGTTTGCCCAAAATTATTGAGGCTATCAAGTAGAGCTTTCTATTTCTATCTTCTTCCATAGAATTCTTTTTTTTCTCCATGATGCATAACATAATAGTCAATCTTCAGACTGACTCATTTACAGTTCACTGGAATTGAAATCCCTGTATTGTTAAACAGAACAGAACCTACATGAGCACTTCCAAAAAGCATGGCCAAATAGCGCCATAGTTATCCCAGGTTGAGGAATGACTATAAGATGAATAGCAACTAGCTATTTTTAGGACACATTGTGCTATATAGAATACAGAATAAATTTAACTTATTCATATCTCATTAACAACTTTATTAGAGAGACAATTTTATTGGGTTTTATGATATACTAAGCATGATAATAAATGTTAAAGAGGCATTGATTGTTTAACACTGAATTATACTAAAAGCTTTTTTAAAAAACAATTAGTACAGCAATTTTGAAAATGATCTAAATTCCAAAGACACTTAATCCATAATAACAGCACATAACATTTTTATTTTACCCACTGGAATTTTGTTTTGGAGTGAAAATATACGTGAAAATCCTGTTTAACTACAGTTTGGGTTTTATATGATCTGGGGTTAATGTTAAATTAGATGATCTTCTAAAACACCAAAGAATTGCCAATGGTGGTCACAAGAAATCACAGAAGGTGTAAATTCTAAGGAGATTTAATGTAAATTATTCCAGCAGCACCTCCTGCTGGCAGATCGCAAGGCTGAAACCTAGGGAGAGAGGAGATGTGGCTCAAGCCACAAGGCTTGTTAGTGGCAATGTCGTTGTTCAGATTCAGTTCTCTTATTTCTCCTTCCACATTAATGCAAGTTATAGTCTCCAGGGACGTAGAAACAAACAAACAAAAATCCTGAGCATACAAAAGCTGTACCATTTATAAAGAGACCCCATTTTCTGCTACTCTGATATGGCCAAACTATTCAATAACAGAATCCTGAGTGACAACCTCTACAATGCTTCCCTGTTGCCTATATGAAAATGTTAGAATTTCATGTTCTATTTTAGAAGACCCTTCTCATTGTTAACGTACTTCTCATCTTTATACTACTGTGGCTCCCCACGTCAAAATACATCAAAATAAATATTCTGGATTTGTATATATTCTTTTCTTCCCCCCTAGGTATCCTATTTCCTTCATAAGGTCTGTTTTAGAATAGTGTTTTCTAAATGTTCATTTAGTGAACAGATAAATTGTGATTATGACATACCATGTGCAAAACACTATTTGATGATGCTTCCATTCTACTACAATCCCCTGTCCTATCATGCAGCATTTTGTCTCTGTATAGAAATTCCTTCTCCCTGGTAGAGGAGAAAATTCCCAGAGTTAGATATATGCACATAATGCAAAAGAATTTCTATATTCTTTCAATTTCTCCCTTCCTTAAATGAGACTAAAGTGTCAGGAAATAGATGTAGTAGTCTCCAAAAGTAAATGCAGTTTTCTGAAAACGCTCTATATCTTGGGAGTACTCACTATCCATTTTTTATATAAGCAAAGGAAAACTGTATTTCTTGCCACTAAAATTCAAAGCGCTGTACACATCACATAGTGAAACTCAGGAAGATTCAGAGAGAATCTAATCTAGTCAGTGCAAACGGCAGACAATGTTATTTCCAACAAATTAATTTAATTGGTTCTACAATAGCAAGAGGAAGTAGCAGTGAGCATTTAGATGTTCCCTCGGGAGCAGAGCTGAAAGTGGCTCAGAGACTACACAGGAAATCTACTGTAGTGCAAATGTTCATACAGAATTCAGTCCTTAGTGTGTTGCCTAACTGCAATACAATTTTATATCTCGATAACTTGTGCTGTTTTATTACTTAAAAAAATCAACAACTTACAAATGCATTTAATTAAATACACCCTTTTACAATAGGTTAGAAGAACTCTTTTTATAGGGCACACTATCAACAGCTGAAATGTGATTAAAAAAAGTCCTCTTACTAATAAAATTTTGAACTGCTGGATAAATTTATCTAAACTATAACATTTCTTTTTGCGATTTTAAGAATATGGAAGAGCTTGAGAGATTACATAATCTGAAAGCTCATAACTGCAAATAAAATTTTTATTTTATTATCAGAATTTTCTCCAACCTCTAGAAAAAAAATGTTAATTCTTAAGTGGGAAAAGCACTTACTACTTTTAAATGTTATAAGCACTTTGGAAAAGGAAAGTTGAAGGTCTACAGGAGGCTAGAAGGAGACCATTGTCATATACAGTCAGTAAGGTCTTCAGGAATGAACACTAGAGACGACTCCAGATCAAAAAAGGAATTGTTTAAGGAGAAGCATGTGTAAGCAAATATCCAGTATTACATATGTGAGTGAGTGAATCAGTGAATAAAGTGTGAATAGTAACTGTCTAAGTAAAAGTAAATAGTTCAGGCATAATTAGAGAACAGTATAAAATTATTTAATAAGCTGCATTGCTTTAGACATTTTGTCTCTAATATGAGATTTTTAGACAAAAATAGAGGGAGATAACTTTTTTGTCTATTTTACAGAGAAATCAGTAATATAGAGGTTATAATTTTATCTTCTCTCATAGTCACACTATTTATTGAGAACCGAAACTATGGCAGCTACTGTTTTAGTGCTAGAGGAGTAGAAAGAAACAAAATTGATAGTCACTGCATTATGGGAGAGTCCTTGTTCAGCAAGCGTTTCAGGGCTTGGAAATGTGAATTTGTATTTTTAACCAATTTTTAAGTTAGACGTTTTTGTTGACTTGGAGATCACACATAAGCTAAGGAAAACTTGTGTAGATGGAAGCCTAAAGAACAATGGGGAAGATTATTCCAACATGGTGGACTGCTTAAATTATACAACTCACCTCCTCTCAACAGACAAAAAAAAAACCACACCCATTTAGGAATGGTGGGCTCCAGTGAGCATTGGTGAAAGATAATCATAATTTGGTGGTGGGCGTGGTATGTTATACATTTGATGACTAGTAATCTTGCACATCTAAATTTATTTTATAAATCAAAGTTACCTCAATAGAAAAAGAAAAGAACAATGGGAATGGAGAGAGAGATGAAATAACAGAGGTAAGCAAAGTTCTTTTGAATGCCTTGAGAGTTGTGTTAATAATCTGGAGTTTTATATTTAAAAAAAATCATTAAAATCAATTAAGGAAAGTTTGAGTAGTGGTGATAGGATAGACTACTCTTTTTACAAAGGATTATTATTATAAAAATGATCTTCAAAGTGGACGAGAGAGGCAAGGTCAGGTGCTGAAAAAGTAAAATTAGAGACTATTCATTAGTTGAGAAATCATGGAAATGGACTAAATTAATTATAATAAATGGAAAAAGGTGGGTGGATGTGACTCACCTCAGTTTCTATAGCTAATAAAAAGGTAGATGCATTGTTGAAGACAGATTTTCTGACTATATATTTGGTATTATACCCATTTGCTACTAAAGTATAGTCCAAAATAATACAGCAGACAGAGCATCACAGAACCTAGAAATGAAAAACTTCAGGTTCCACCCAAGACCTACTAAATCAGAATCTGCACTCTAAAAAGATTCCCAAGTGATACATGTTCACATTAAAGCATATCAAGTATTACTCACCATAAAACAGCTACCTTGAATCTCATAAATGTAGATAGTGTATGCTTTGAATGACAAAATTTATGAGGAAAATTCAACTTATTTTCTTAAGACAGTCTAGAATTCTTTATCAGAACATTCATATTAGTAAAAAAGATGACGCAGAAATACATTGATAGTGCATTCATTAATAAAATTCAAAAGACATTTCAATTAATGATTCTATATTTAGTAAACTAAAATTTTCGAGGTTTTATTTTTTTTCTATCCTTAATTGGATATATTGGAGGAAAGTGTAATATTGAACAGTTTCACTAACTAAAAACCTCTTGATGAAATCAGCAAAACTGATAGCATTGTAACAATAATGTCCAGAGATAAATATTTGGAAGCAAAGTACACTTAAAACCTTTAAATACAGACATTTTAAGGTTTATATCAATTCAGTTTATTTTATAAAAATGAATAAAATATAGACTATTTCCAACTTCCATGTAATGATAGAGAATGAGGAAAGATTTACATATTCTGATAGATGATTCATTCCCAGGTTTGCTAAAGCTAATTGCATAATTCCTAATGGAAGCTCATCCTGTGGATGCATCATTTAATGGCATATTTCTTGCATTTTTCACTTTAGTTTTATCCTTTTCCTTTGTAATTAAACACACAGTTGATTAGGCTTAAGGCCAATGAGTGCCTGATAGAGGCTAAAGTTGAGGCAAGCCTAATGATCTCCATTCTGCCTTAATTGCATTGAGTTTATGAAACCTATGCTTCTCTTCACCAGTCCCAACAATTTCATTTGTATTTGTTCTATCCAATTTTTGTAAAGCGATAAAAGCAAAAAGAATAAAAAAATTAAAATATTTCTGCAAATGGATACTGCTTTACACACAGAGGTAGCGATGCATATCAACTTATAGGTGAAACCATTCTTGGATGTATTGACGTGTTTTTCCTCCACAAATACAGTTTGAAGTTCATACAGAAAAATAGTTTGAAGTTTCTCCATGTATAATGCATGAAAATGCAAGAATATAAAATTTGAATGAACAAAACTCAATAACTCTCTGTCTCTAGCTTATTGTTTTAACAACTTAGTGTTGAAGGTTCTTGGTCCATAATTTGCATTTAAGCACTGTGTGGAATAATAAGGTAATGAGTAATAATGAGGACCCTGGTCTTCATTAGAATCTGTTTTGAGAAGAAAAAATAGAATATAGTCACAAGTGACTGTATTTCACTCATGTATTTGAAAGAAATCTCAAAAGACATTAATTCAAACAGTTAACATTGAGATTTTTTTATTTCATGACATTAAAATAAAGAAGTATATGCATTTAAAACAAGCAATACTTGAGCAAGAATTTAAAAGTAGGAAACAGTGTATTCATAATAAAACATAAATAGAAAAGTATGGATAATAAGGTAGTCGTAGCTAATAATTACTAAACACATTTTAATGTCATTCCATCTTACAGAGATCACTATATTTAATCTTCACAGGAACCCTACTGAGTAAGTGTTCACCATTTCTGTTTTATGGATAAGAACACTGGAGCTGGGGAAAGTACATTGACTTACCTAGGGTCACACAGTTAGTATGTGAGCGAGAGGTTTGGACCATTGTTTGTGAAACTGGAAGGTCTATTTTTACCTATATCCTTATTAAACATCCATAGAATATATACCAGCATTAGAAAATAAGGCTAGGAAGATAAACCCCTAGTTTTGAAATTCCCATATGTTTCTAAGCTATTTGTATAAACAGTATTACCCAATTTAAGATAACAATGTCTGTTTCTATCCTGCCTGATTCATTTTAGTTTATATGCCCCACTGTTTCCTTTCCCTGTTGTGTTTTTCCCAATGTAATATATCATCAAATACATGGTTCTTCCAAACTACTGTTCTGATGTAAACAGTTTCCTTCATGTCCATATCTCCAAGCCTAGATTAGGCTTCTGCAGCCTTAGATACATCATTTGTGATAGTCATTTGTGAAAACTGATATACAGAACCTCACTGAAATAAGACCAGGAGGCTAGAAGAGAGTTCTTACCCTGGTACTTACCACTTACTACAGGATTCAACTGGCAGAGACAAGATTTGAAATCTGGATGGCAAATAATGCCATTTGGCTGCCCTGTAGTTTTGAAAAAGGACTCTCTTACTTAGTAACAACTGGGCAAATGAGGAAAAAGCCATCACCCAAGGAACGAAAAGTAACACTGAAGGGACTGTTCATTTACAACGGTCCCTTTAAGGTCTAGAATGATTCTTTTGTTCTAGAGGAAAGTGTGCCTATTTTGCCATAAAAATGAACTTTTCAGTTTGCTTTTTGTTGTTGCTTCTGAATAAATCAATTTTGTTGGTGAAATAACTGGCTGCTTATTTGAGGTCAACACACTCAACAAACAAATGAAGGAATCTAAAGAGGGATGAAATCACTCTTTTGAAATACCATGTCATTATTTTCATGAAGATTATACCCAGGCAGACAAATACCTTGTTTTTAAGAGGAACCCTCTGCTTTCTAGGACAGCACATCTCGGCTGACAATTCTAAGTTTTGAGAAGCAGCATAATATGGTGATCATCGACAACAAATTTATGAGTAGGTGTTGCAAATTCAATGTGAAATAAATGATGAGTTTAAATTCTCAATAGACAAGGCAATTCCCATTTGCCTTTTAAAATTCATATTGGAGCATAAAGTTTGAGGATTATATAGAAAATCAAAACAAAACACACAACCCTTTATGATCAGGAGTCAGCATTAGCAAAAAGCTACCATTCATCAATGTGATTTACATGCTTTTTAGTCCTGAGGTGGTTAACATTACATACATTCTAGCAATTTATTTTCTTTTCCTTTTTTTTTAATGGTTGGAAACATAGTTATCTGTGGGTGTATTGAAACTGAATAATAGCAGTGCCATTCTTTCCCTTTTAAGATTTCACACAAGCTCTTTGTAGTTTTCATGCTGTTGGACTACAGTTTAGAGCAGTTCTTGTTATCATGATGATTAGTTACTGTTTTGAGAACTGATTATTTTGGAAAGTGCTTAGAACACATCTTGGTGAGCCCTAGTGGTTCAAGTGTTAAGCATGGGCCTGAGGAACAGTCCACAAACAGCGTTAAGAGCCAGGGTTCACAGCCAGGCCTGGGAAGGGGCAACTAAACAAACAAACAAACAGACAAATAAGTAATGAATTAAATAAAATGCATCTTTCTCTTCTCTCTTTCTGCCTCTTGCCTGCTTTCCTCTTAAGAAAAAACAAAACATCTTAAGCATTGACTGAGCCAATTATGATCACTAGAGAGTACCATAACACGGTAGGTATCAGTGGGGACACCCTGACATGCCTTCTGTTAGAAAGAAACTTCTTAACTAACTTACAGTGGAGTCAGCAGGACAAAAGCTATTCTGGAATTAATTTGGCTACTCCTGTAGGAGCAGAGCCAAATGTTTCACTCACCCATCTCCACTGAATTCACAGGTATCTTTAAACCTGATTCACTCTCAAGCACTTACCTTGTTCATTGTTTACTACACACTGTTGGGATGTTTATTCTTATTCTCTTCATTTTACAGAAGGAAACTAAAACATAAGGAACATAAGAAATTTACCCAAATAACAGAGTAGGAATAGAGGCACTGGATTTCTAGTCAGGTGTACAGCCCTCTATATAGGTAACATCTTAAACATTTTCTTCACTGTTTCACAACTACCAACAGCAGCATTTTTCTCACAACCATGGCACCAGCACTACTGACTGAAGAAGCTACCCGTTAAAATATCATTTCTTCAGGCCAATATTGTTATACCAACTTTACAAAAATTGATTTAGTAATCCTCTGAGAAAGCATTACTATCTCAATCTTGCAGATATGACTGAGGCACTCTCAGGAAGACTGTATAAACAAAAACATGGTGCTAATAAGTATATGTGACCAATAATCAAATTCAGATCCTTCTGATTCCAAAAACTGGTCTTCTTCGTCCATATGAGTCCTTCTTTGCTTCATTCCAGTAGTTTTCAACTAGAACAATATACTTCTAAATGGACTTTAGAAATGTGGGAATATTTTGTGATTGTCATAAAATAGTGAAAGTAGGAATATTAAACAACCTTCCATCACAGGAGTGTCCTTCATAATGAAGTCTCGTCCCACTCCCCAAATGTCAATTGTGCCTTTTTTGAGAAAACCTAAAATTATCGTTTGTTTTCCTATAGAAGAGGTGTTTCTGGTGTTGTTGTATACATTAGTCAAATATTCACCGAAACAGTTATGCGATCATTATAGCAGATGATCTAGGAATTATTTACTGTTGAGGATGCAGCTGATGCGGGTTTATTGATGTGTTCATTCGCAGATACTCTAATTGGCAATCTCTTTGTCCATCTGTACTATTGCAGTCACCTGAGGTGTTCACACAAACAACAGTTTGAATCCTTGACTAAATCCCCTTTAATTTTACAGCTTTTCTTCCTTCAACAACGAAAAGCTGTATAATGATTTTCTCAAATGTTATTACTAAATAATAATGATCAATAGTTTGGGAAGAGGAGAGATGTCGTGACAACTTAGAGGCCAGTCAGTATCTGGTGATGATTGCTCTTTGCTCTCAAAGGATAATTTAGCAATCTCATATGGTGAGAAATATGTTTAAATCTCTTGAGCTTACTTTTATTTCTGCAAGGCAAAGACTGAATATACTTTGCTTTTGCTTGGAAAAAAAATAGAAAGAATGAGAACAAAGTGACAGTAGTGTGCCATAGCGTACTTACAGAGAGGCTCTCTTTTAATTACCACATTTTAAACCTCAGCAGATTGGAGCATATTTCTCACTATACATCATTCTCAAAATAGTCCTGCAAGGACAGAGTAGCCATTTCACAGATGAAAAATGTGAGGATAAAAAATAAATGCTTCACAAAAGTCACAGAGCTAGTGCAAGTCAGAGTGAAGATTCAAACTCAGATGATCTATTTCTAAGGTGAGTGCTCACCTTACAAGACCACAATGAATTACCCTAGCTCAGTGAGCAAAAGTATGCTAAGAATCCCTTATGTTTTGTCTACTGTCCAAGTACTGTCAGCCAGCATTCACATGTCATATTTATTTGTTCCTTAAGACACTATCTGGAAGCAGTTAGGGAATAAAGAATTGTTTATGTCAGAGGAGAAAAATGAGGATCATAAATATGAAAATAATTTTTCAAAGTTAAATAACCAATAAGCAGTAGAGTCATGATTAGAGAATCAGGAGCTAATAACGAATGATGCATTCTATTCCAACAAATACCTCTACTTTAAGAGATGTACACAATCTCAAAAATGTACTGGTACTTATAAATCAAATGATTTTCTCTAACCCTATCCAAAAAGGTGTTAGTTAGGAAAATAAATCTTGTAAGTGTCTGCAAAATGGTGCTCAGCCCTGTCAATTATTAATTTGTCAGTACATTTTTTCAACAGATGCAGCATCTATAACTAAGTGGTAGCTTTTGCTTCACTAAAACTAACCACCAAGAAAACTGCTTAAGTGCATGCTGAAGACCCTAGTGTTATTATCTGTAAAATAAAGAATAAAACATTGTGGCATACATTAAGAAATAATTAAACCTAATGATAAAGTATTCTATGAATTTGAAATGATTAATATTTATTAATTATTCAGATTCCTGTTTTCTTTTTTTCTACCAATCATTTTTTTTAGCAGTAGACTAGCTCATCAAACACACAGCGTATGTCACGTTTGTACTAATCTTTTTCATAATAGGTAATAATATGCTATCCAAACATAAGGGTCAAATACCTATGTCAAATTATCATTGACATTTTAGTGAATATTTCTTAAATTTTAAACTAACTTTTGACAGAAGACTTAGCTAGTTTATGAAAAAATCTTGCTCTGAACTTGGTTTCCCCCTTGGGAAGTCAAACTCAAAATTCAAATATTTATATAATTTGGCTCAAAAACAATAAATAAAATGATAATTTTACATCAGTTAAAAACTACCTATTGAGAATATGTTTCTTATTTATTTTACCTATCTTTTTGGAAAAGAAAACTAGCTGAAATAGTTCTACTTGGAATTCTTTGCCCCATCTCTGACTGGCTTTTCACTGGGTAACATATTCTTTGGTGATAAACAGCCTGATTCTGAGGCACCCACTTTGGGAAGAAAAGTAGTAAAAAGCTGATCCTTATTATGCAGAAGATGATAAAATTATATAAATATCACCCTGAGTTTTGGACATAAAGTTGATGCTTCAGTAAGTATTTGAGAAGCATTCATAGACCTGAGCACTTCCTGTATTGGGAGCAAGAAACTGGCACTATTAGTCCAGGACCTGGAGAAAGCCAGCAGTAAGTGTGCAGGAACTTGTGATCACCTCTTTCACAGGGGACTAGGAGTGAAGTTAGCAGTGTATTTACATGTAGTTTCCCTTTGTTGTAGTTGATAATATATGGACCTTCTATTCCTTTTTTAAAGAACTCAATACAGCAGTCTACTGAATTCAACTGTAAATGAGCTAGTGGGAATTCTAAAAGGTCATAAATCCACAGAGATCATTCTACTATGTTGATGAATAAAACAAACAAAAACAAACAAAACAAAGCAAAACAATAAATACATCAATGGGTATCTTACCAATATTTATTTATTCCTAGACGATGAGTGATAACCCAGATTCACAATCATTGGTTCAGCTTTGAATGGGAGGGAGTGGTGATACAGGATTTTGGTACAAGAATAGTGCATATAGTCTTCACTGAAGTCCACACAAGAAAATAAGACTCAGTTTTAAGAATATCTGCTTTTGGAGCAAGTGTCATTGATAAGGGATTTATATCTAACTTATTGTGATCTTAGGAGTTAAAAATCATTCTCTCAGTGAGAAACTGAGGCTCAGAAAAGTGAAGTCTCTCGTTCAAGGACTAGCAACTAGCAGGAGGTAAATCAAGAGTTTTATGAAACCTGACTCTAAAACCTAGGTTACTGATCCCCATGAAATCCTGACTGGAGGAGAGAGTCAGTTATTCTGAAAAATGACTGTGGGCATGTCAATGTTTTCAGTGAAGCAGGCCTTACACTATCACTAATCCTAACAGAGATTCCCCAGACCTGTGCTGTCCTAGAAGTTGTTCCCAAGACCTTTCTGGCTACTGAACACTTGAAATGTAGCCACTCTAAATACGCTTCAAGGATAAAATACACGGCAGACTCTGACAACTGTCCATGAAAAAGTGAGATAAATAAATAATTTGTACATTTTATATGCTGGTGTAATAATATTATAGATATATTTCTTTAGTTAAAAGATGTTATTAGGATGCAGTCTACCTGTTTCTTTTTTACCTTTATAAAATGTAATTACAAGAAAGCATGATTTTACATATGCGTATCTGCACTGGTTCAGATCCTGAGAGAATGGATATAAGACTCTTTTTGCATTTGAAGTCCTTATCTTTCTTTCATAGGCGAAAAGAGACTTCGAGACATGGCATGGCCATAGCTGAGCTTCATTTTAAAAATGAGAGTTTTCTTTGCTGTCTGAGGCACATGAGGCCATTGACATGGGTTTTGAGGCCAGGAAAAACCTAATTTTAATTTCATTCAGTCTGGTCTTAAATAAGAATTCTTTTAAAAAGTTAGTTGTCGTATCAGTAACTTATTGTTCCATTTGAAAAACAAGAGTATTAACATTAATCTCAAATTGTACGGTAAAGGGTAGAAGCTAGTCTTTTGATGGTAAACATCATGTAGTTTATAAAGATGTTAATCAATGATTTTGTACCCCTGAAGCCTATATAATGTTATAAGCCACTGTTATGTCAATAAAATATTTTAAATGAATAATAATAGCAATCTTAAATTATTCTTGTGGAAATTGATTGAGAAAATTCATGCAATGTGGCCAGCTCAGGAACATCTTCCTGACAAATGCTTAGCAAGTGTAAATTTGCTTTCTCTGTCCCCACTTCCTTTCTGTGTCTGTCACTGAAGGACACCAGGACAATCAGCCTAATAACATTAGCTTTTCATTGTATCAAGAATAATTTTTTTTCTAATTTAAAGTTTTCTCCTATATTTCATCACCTTACAAATGATGCGATGCTTTTTAAAGGTCAGCATCTTGGAGTTGAATTTTTATTATACATGAAAAAGATCTCAAAATAAATTCAATTTGTAAATATTTGCTTGTCTGTATAAACTCTGCTTTTCAATTTAGTGAATCAAATGCTAAAATTTTATGAACAAACCAAGTTATGCATGGCATTTTTTGTTATAAAAATAGAAAAAGTCTTTTAAAAAATTAGTATTACTTTTGAATTCACTTGACTTCCTTAATTTTCTTCATCAAAGAATCAACATTTCCTCAACTTTAGAGTTTGAGGAATTTTTTTATTCTGAAGTGGATGCTGAAAAACCTATGATTATTCCTTCTGGCTATCACTCTTAACTAAATGTCCATTCATGCAATCATTCATTTATTCACTTGATAAATATTTATTAGATGCCAGTTATATACCAGGAGCTGCTGGAAGTCAAGGGGATATGTGTTTAGTAAGTCAGACACAGAGTCCCTGTATTCTCAGAGTTTACATATTTGGGAAACAGAAAAACTCTCAATGCAGCAAGCTCATAACAATAAACAATGAGTGAGAAGATACAGAGAACTAAGGAAATACGAAAGTGAGAATTGATCTTAAGTCAGGGAGGTAATTTCTGAAGCAGTAATTTTTAAAGCAAGGTCACTAGAAAGAATATGAATTAGCAAAATAGATATTATACCAAACCATAGCCAGAACTCCTTACTCCAAAAACTTTGCCTATCATTGCTTTTCATTTGAAAATAAAATTAAATTGGGCAGTCTAAGAATTCACTTTTGTCCATGACAGATCAGCATGAAGACAGATCAACATATGCCAAGATGATCACGAATATTCATATAGAATTGGTTTCTTAAAAGAGCATCCAGGGTGATGTTGCACTTGAATAGCATTTTGCAAAATGTATGCTCTCAATCTTTTTTTTTTTTTTAACAGTTGGATCGTTTTTGAATATTAAATAAATGTTGAAGTGTTCTCAGAAAGGATACAAAAACAAGGTTTCTCTAATCTGTTACAACTACTCTTTTAATGGAATTCCAAGTATTATTCAATTCTGTATTAAGCAAATTAATTCAAAGAGACATTCCATATATAGGGAAAAGAAATCCACTGAGAGCCATTTTCCAAAGAATGCCTCATCAAGAATATCAGAGAGGAGCTATAGACAGTATTACATTATAAAAATGGTAGATATTTTTAAAATTTATGTTATCGAAACTTATTGAACATATTATTTATATTGGGTATTGCTAGCCTAGATTTTTTATTATTATTAAATCATCTTGTTTTTAAATCACAATATATCAGAATTTTTTACTTATAATTTAAACCGAAGGAAACCAAAGCATAGAGATTATAGAGCAAATAAAATAGTAGCATATATACATATGAACCTGTGATTTCTAACTCTGCCAGTATAACAAAAATTGAGTAAGTAGTAATGACTGGATAGAGAAAGAACTATAAGTGGCATAGCTTTTACTAGTATTTACAGTGGAATCCAAAATATCATTTACTTCAGTAAGAATCTTCCTTTATTAACTGCCCCTGTATTCTAAAATGACTACTTGAAGACTGGCTCTAGGGAAGAAAGAATAGTTGCCTTAGAGGAAAGAAACACAGATTATAATCACTTATGGTCTTTCTGTCTAAAATGTTAAGAATTCCTCACTCATGCTCTTCAGGATAACTTCATAAAATTCATGCAAATCTGATCTTGTACCAATATCAACCTGTTTGAAAACTCTTTATATGCCTGTCATTCTCCCCTGTCCTCTCACGCAGTTACACAAACACAAATAAATGCGTCTTTGCTTGGTCAACTCCTACTCTTTCACTACATTTCAACTTTAACAATGCTTCCTCCAAAAAATCTAATCTATCCTCCAAAGGAAGAATTAAATTCCAGTCCTGTGAGCTACTAAAATATTTGAGGTTTCTTATTTTAGCATTTATTACTTTGCATTTTAATCGTATGTTTATTTATTCATCTGTCTTCCCTACAAAACTAAAATGTGCAAAAAGAAAAGAATCCTCATTTTGTAGAGCCTCAAGCACATATCAGTGGGGAAGAGGACTCTTTAATAACATAATTCAAAATTACAAATAGAAAAGTAAGTGCACATGTGAATACTTATTTAGAGTGAGAAAAAATCAGATCAAATAAGAAATTTCAAGAGTTAACAAATACAAACATGCCATACACAGAAAAACAGCATTAGTATACCTATTAATTGCCTCTATGTACTTCTCTATAGGCAGACTTCAGAATCTGACCATTCTAAGCCTAGTTTAACTTATCTAGATCCTTCTAGTGAGTATAACCAATGTGCATGTTTATGTTGTGTGACAGTTTATCATTATATAGGGAGCCCAGTGACTTGGCGTGATGGTCAGTAGGATTTTCAACCTAGAAATTATCATTTCTAACTTGCTGTAGCTGCTATTAAGTTAATATATACAGAAGTAATTGTAGAAGATGCATCTATTCTAAGCACAAACCTAGTTATGCATGTATTCATCTTTCTCTTCCTTCCTTCCTTCCTTTCCTTCCTTCTTTCCTTTTCTTCTTCTTTTTCTTTTTCTTCTTCTTCCTCTCTCTCTCTCTCTCTCTCTCTCTCTCTCTCTCTCTCTCTCTCTCGTCTCTCTCTGTCTCTCTGTCTCTCTCTCTCTCCCTCTCTCCTCTCATACCATATCAGTTTCCTTAGCTGGATCTCCAAAATGCCCTTGCTAACTCTGATGGCACTTTTTTGGGGAAAAAATATGTAGTAGGAAGACTGGATTGTAAAGGAACACAGGTTCTTAACAACATTCTTAACATATATGAACTTTGAAAATTCTGAAAAATAAGACCATATGAACATATTGCCAATGTGAGGTTCTGGAAGAACTGTGCAGATACTTAAGCTTCATATTAATGTTATACTAACTCCATTCATTTTTGAATATAAAAGAAAAGGGTGCATACTTTTTTCACTTTTGAATCCTCTATTTTTAGTCTGTGTCTGACATATAGTGGTCTTTAAAAATATATTCATTGAACTAATGATTTAAATTCAGTCATATTTCTTTTAAGTCACATTTTTATAACCTATGGATTACTTTGTAAAATAAGCATAAAACATAGGGGGAGATCAGGCCAAATTATTAATGATGTTTAAAAACCAATAGCAACTTACTTTACCTGATATTAAGCATATCATCAACATGTTGCTATTGTCATAAAGATCATAATGCTACCCTATGAATTCTTAAGACCCTGCTTTCCTCTGTCTGATCAAGAAACAGTAGAGTTCATTAACTTTTCAAATACTTTTTCAATAATTCTGAAATTATTGATATCAGAACATGAGACTAACAGTGATGAAAAATATATTAAGTTCAAGGGACCTATTTTTTCCACCAGGAGAACGGATAAACAAACTTAAATCTGCAATGCAATAAGTACTCCAGAAATAAAAAGGATTAAAGTACTAATAGATACTACAATATAGATGAATCTTCAGATAATTATATTGAATGGAATAAACCAGATAACATGGCACAGGATTTCATGAATAGAAAACATAATTATTAAAAAAAGAATTGCAGTCAGGGGTAGGAAGAAGAGATGACAAAAAAAAACAGGAAATTTGAGGGGCTCATAAATACGTTTATTAGCTTGAGGATAGTCATAGTTTCATGGATAGATACACATATCAACTATAAAATGGCATGCTTTAAATATGTACAATTCGCTGTATATTATTCTCAGGTCAATAAGGTATCAAAATCAAAGAGGCATTTATTTATTATTGAATTATCAAAATAAAATAATAAGTATTATATAGCATAGGTTCTTGAAAAGGTAGACCAAGTATGTTCCAAATGTGTCCTCTTTTGTCCAGATATGTTTGTATGCTTATACAAATCCTTACAGTGCTATGCCAACTGCTGAAACTCCTCAGAGATTTATAATGGTAATATTTAGTAGAACATCTTTATCAGCATTTCTAAAGAATCCTTATTCCGAGAGTGTGCTCAAGGCCAAGAGGGATTTGAAAAAGCTAATAGTCTATGTAATGAAATAACAATCCTTATTCTAAAACAAATGCACAACATTCTAAGATAAATTGATAGAATAAAGTCCCATTGTATTAGATCAGTCTTTTATACACAACACAAGGCTATTTTAAGTGAAGAAAATCTTGCTTTTTAAGAAGAAAACCAAACTTATTATTGGATTATTTTTAAGCACATTTAACCATTCATTAAATATTATAATATTTGTATTAGCAACATCTGAAAATGAACTTCACTATTCAAGGTCTAGAGAGAGATTTTCTATATAATCAGGGCCAGATACTGGAGTCACCTTTATTTAATTTTTATTCCATGTGGAAATTTTGTTGCATGATTATATAAAGAAATATCAGTAAATAAGAAACCATATTAAAAATAAAGAAACAAACAAACAAAAACAAAACATTAATCAGAAAAGACAGTTAACAATGGTCAAGAAATGGAAACAAACCAACCTGTGGACTTATGACTAAACATATGGTGTTTATACTCAACCACAATTCTAGTCAACTATTTTAAAAAGATGAAATTGTCCTTTTTTACAATTTTAATGGAACTCCAGGAGATTATGCTAAGTGAAATAAGGCAGGAGGCAGTGAGGGGGTGACATAAAAAAACACAATGATTTCACTCTAGGTGAAAAAGGTACAAAGTAAATGAACTAGCAAAATGCAAAAAAGCTCTCAGATTCAGATGCAAAACTATGACTAGTAGATTGGGGGGCAGGAGAGTGGGGAGCAGGAAGCCTGAGATCAAAGAGTAAATTTTTTTTCAGTCTGCTGGAATAGAGCCCAGGTCCTTTGGTTACCAAGCCTGCATTTGAGCTGCCTTAGACACCTGAGTTACAAAGGTGCATTCAGAATAAACTTTATAGTGGTGGCCTGCTCTAGAACTCGAGGTGGGTGCAGTGTGATATAGATTGGAGTGAAGCTATTCTCCTAAAAAACAGATAGCATTATAAATAATGAAGCAATAATAACACATGAATTGAAAAAAAGAAACAATATCAAAATGAATAGAGTTGTGTTTCTTTTATTTTCACTACTTATCTTTTTGGAAAAAAAAAATGCTTGAATGAAATTTCATGATGACAGGAGACAATCCACTGATAAATTACCTTTTCTCTATGTTCTCGATTTCTCCTTTGTATATTTAATTACTCATTCTAAAGATAGATATCAGTAGTTCTTCACCCATACTGCTTCCCTTACTCTTTAAACACACACGTTTAAAGGTCTCCAATGAAAAAAATGTATAATAGTTATCCTTTACATTTATATTTTTTCTCTCCAACTAGGCTGTGAATTTTTACAAGATGATTTAAATATTTTAGGTACTTCTTGGAATCAGGAATATCTATGTGTGAGAGCTGTCTTGTAACACTTCTTGGATTCTGATTCTAGACAAGTTAGTCAATATCTTAGTATCTCCTGGGTTTTTTCACATATAAAATAGAATCATGATACCTACTTTCTCATATAGATAAAGCAGATAACATCAACCAATGTATATCAGGCAGACCTGGCATATAATAGATTTTCAATAAATAATAACTAATGTTGTGGGTGGTGTTTTGGTTTTAATATTGTGTTCATAGTGACAGCTGATACCCAGGAAATCAAAATGTATTTTTTAAGAGCTTTCTGTTACTCCCCAGGTGGTAACTCTTGCAGATTTTCAGGCAGAAATATATTACAAAGATCACAGAACAATATTCTTCAAAGCAAACTGACCCTCACAAACATATTGGCTTGATCTGAACAGACCTTGCTATAGTGCAAATGAAGAGAACTATAGCTGGAATAAGCCATCTGGGGTCTTCTGAGGCATCAAGCCCATAGGAGATAATGAAAACATACATCACCCGTAACCTTTTAGGCCAACTGGGCTATTGAACATAACAGGAGCATAATGGCTTTCCTGTGTCAGAAATTCTCCACTCCTGCCTACAGGTAGTTCATCAAATTGCTCTGTGCTTATTGCTTCAATCTGCATTCAGCTTTACTATACCCTATAGGCCTGAATCCTTTCTCTCAAAACTTTCAAGTCCCCAGGAAATTGTGGCACCTGAATGCCATACTCACTAAGTGACAAAGACCCTGAGAGTTGAAAATCAAGCCTACTCTTCTACAGATATAAAAGGGAGAGAAGGGAAGTCATGTTAAAAATAAACAGTAGCAAAGATTTCATGAAAAAAAGTCGATGCAATTTGCAACTTCATTTGTTCTAGTGACAAGCTGATAAAATGTTGGTGGTACAAATGCATCAGAAAATCTGACACAAATTGAAAGTGACTACACATCCCATTATCCAAACTCACTGAATAATGGAAAATGATTGTTAAAGACACTTTCTAATACATCTTAGAAACATGAGGCTGACTGTGGGAAATAATACCCTCGATTAGCAGGAAAGAGAAGCAAAAAAGAGACAGGATGCAGTGATTCTGTGATCCAAGTCTAACCATTCTGATTATTGACTATACAAAAATTCCATTCATGGACATTAAAGCATGCAAAGAAAAGTGTTATCAATGGAACACATTTTAAAATTTGAGGCTGTGAGTCACTAATGGAAAATGCAATGCCATCAGTCAATAATTACAGCTTGTCAAGATATTTATTGCTATTTTTCTAAAAGAATGTTTATACATATATACATATATATTTAAATGATACTCTTCATGGAAAACAGTCATTTAAAAAACTTTAAAAGCATAACAGATCAAATTGAATTTCTTCTAGAAATTTTGAAACAAGTACAATTAAAATCTAGTGTGTGATCTTTGGAATTTATTTCATTTTTTTCATAATGCAGTTTTGTGACAGCTTATTGTTTTTAATACAAATAATGGTTAGACCTTCAGCGAACTTAGATTCTCAAGAGTTGGAGAACATACAAAGATTCTAAATGTTTAGGTTAATACTTAAAATCACATATATGAAAAGTAATTATTTTCTTTTATTTTATTGTGAGAATAGATCTCAGAGAAATTATGGTAATTCCTAGGACCAGCCACTAAGTGGTAAAGGTGAGGTTTGGGGTATACCCTTGGGGCTACGACTTCAGAGGTGGTTAAGGTGCAGACAAACTAAACCCCAGGCGCCTGGTTTGAGATCAGGAGCCAAGAATAAAACAGAAAAGAAAAGAAGTCTTCATGAACTAGAAAACCTGCTTTAAAAAAATTAGTGAGATTTGAATATAACTCTAAACCACTTGAAACATGACTTCTTCCTATGCTATCTCT
Source organism: Solenodon paradoxus (assembly GCA_004363575.1). NCBI lineage: Eukaryota > Metazoa > Chordata > Mammalia > Eulipotyphla > Solenodontidae > Solenodon > Solenodon paradoxus. The sequence goes on from RJWH01000029.1 coordinate 531,766, forward strand.
TCCAGTAGATTCTGAACCTGTATTTTATTCAATTATGTATATATCTATAGTATCCATCATAATCATATGGTAATTCAGAAAATGTCATCAGACTCATCAATATGTAAATTTTACCCACTTAATTAATTCAAATGAATTTGGCTTTATGCCCATGAGTGGAGGAAAATCTGAAGAAGCAAGAGCAGCTTTGGGGCTTTTGAGACTGGGCTTCAATGTTTTCTCCTCCTGACTCTTCATTTCTTACCTCCATTTATGTTAAGGTGCTTTTTTGTTTGTTTGTTTATTTTTACTCAGGTTACTCTATCTTCTGATAGTCATGGTCCTTACAGTCTGAAGCCACTATAGTTTGAAAAGAGGTAAAAGCTCTTTGTAACTAACATGTTAAAATATCAGAACACAAGGGAAGGATTCTAATTGACCAGCTGTAGTCACTTGGCCATTCCGAACCAATCATTGACCAGCAGTTGAGTATTATGATTATCTAGCTTGGGTTACATGCATACCTATGGTATGGAGGATGAGTACTTTAGTTGGGGACTCCCCACAAATTACAGAATTTCGGTGGAAGAAGACTAGTCTTCCAAAGGAAAAATTCAAGAGAGCATTGTAACATGAAGATTTGGAAAGTAAGTTTTGGTTAGTAAGAAATAACAGCAGATTTACTATTTTACATTTATCAAACATGTACTCTGAACAGGTTCAAACAGTTATTCTAAACACATTGAGTATATTAAATGATTTATTCTCACACTAATCATGTGAAATAGATTATGTTTTTATCTCCAATAAAAATTAGTTCATTAAGGACTAGCAAGAATAAAATTATTTATGAAGGTATAGCTAATAACTGGGAAAGGCTGAATTAGACATAATGTACTTCTGGTCTAGCTCTTACCACCATTTTAAGCCAACTTCATAATTACCATTATTACCACATGTGATACAATTATGTATCTCAGGTGTCCATTGTAAATCGGTTAGTTTGTTAATGTCCTTAACAAATTCCATCTAATAGATGCATCAATAAGACGGGAAATTGAGTCAGAATATCATACAATTTGGGTCCTTTGTTATTTAAGGAAACCCGTTGTGTTTATTTAAAACAAGTAGCAACATCAACATGGTTAATTCTCTTTATACTTTGGGACACATATAATGTTTCAAACTTTTACCAATAGACTGCTAACAAAGCAGATGCTTGTCTTTTTTTAAAGGAAACACTTGATAGGTCCTACCTTTTCTTCTACTGTTGTTTTTGTATATATTCATTTCCAGGTTGAATTGATCTCAGAGAATTCAAATTATTGATCTCAAGTGCTATACTGAAACATTTTCCTTTCATTTATTAAATATTATCGTCATTTATTATAGTAGAGGCCATGTGTCACTTCTCTGATCTTGTTAATTCGTGTCTGTTTCTACATTAGACAATAAACTTCCTGAGCACAGGGACTGTTTTCTTTGTTCACCATTGAATCCTTAGTGACTAGGTATGTGTTTGGCAGAACAGTCAAACAATAGGTAATCTTCAAGGAATAAACAGAAGAATTTATTGATATTTTAATATATATAGTATCTATTTTACCTAATTCAAAATCAAATTTTACTATTATCATTGCTTGATATTTTAGGTAAGATAAAGTCTCAGGATTTATTTGATGTTTTTCAACTTTTAGCTTATGTGTCAGGTGTAAACATGTTAAGGTTTGTTTATACCATCCTTCCTTTGTTCACAGTGTTTCCTTACCTAACACTACTAAATTTCTGTTTTTCTGTGCAATACACTACTAGTCTCTCCCACTAAAGTTTGTCTACAGCCTCATCCTCTGTAACTGTTTTGACTTACCCACGCTAGTTTGTTTTCCATTTATGCTTCTGTGGTATAATTTATTATTGTTCTTATCATCATTCACTGTTCTTATATGTAGAAATGCTTATACCTTGGAGGATAGAATCAGTCTAAATCTGTCTTCCTGGGAACAAATAGAGTTTTTACAACACAGTAGCTATTACCGTGTTCATAATTATTATAATCAATAGAACTTTATTTCTCATTGAATTTATCTAAATTTTTTTATCCATAGGTCCTGTCACAGAACCACATTCTGAGGATGGTAATGATTCTGATGCTGATAAAGTTTAGTTGCTTTGGAGCTGAAAAACAAAACTCCTGAGGAAATAAGCCAAGTTTCTTAAAGCAAAGGAAAAAGTGTACAAGAATGAAAGGATTTGTGGAGAGGGGTTGTGGGGAGAAGTATTAAAGGGGTAAAAAAGGAAATGAAACTCAAGATAGGAATACACATATTTAAATACTGAGCAAATGTTCCAAAATAGAATTTACATCCTAGGTGTTATTTTCCCTGACAGAGAAACATTATTTTATTGTATTTTGCTTCTACTTTTTCCATTTTTCTCTCCCAGATTTTTAATACCATCTATCCTTCCCGCAGCCTATTTAGCCTTTTATTTGAAATTTAGTTTATGGCATTAATTTCATGACAAATTGACTTTCTAAAACAGGAGTTGTAAGAGGGAATGTGTTTTACTAAAGAAGACCACAAATGAAATAAAATAAAATAATCTACTGTAACAATGACTCATGCTTGGGGAAACAACTGGAGCTGTGGAATCACACTGATTTGAGTTCAAATTCTGATTGATTGTCATTCACTGGCTGTGAAAATTGGAAACTCTGAGATCCAGTTTCCTCATTTGCATGCTGTATAATATCTACTTCATGTGATGATTAAAAAAAAAACAAACATACAGAGCATCTGGCAAATAGATGCTCAATAGTACATAATTATTGAGTGTTGGCCTCCAAAAACTGTTTAGATAGACTATTTCCAAGATGTCTAGAGCAGACTTTTTCCAATACATGTCACCTTGGAGTGCATAACAAAGGACAAATGAGGTCCTTGCATCTCAAGCTTGTTACCATTATCTTAAAGACTAAAAATCACCAGAGAGTCACCTCAAGAAGTAATCTTTTTATCAGAGAAAACTACCTTAAGGCAGGGCCAAAATGTAGAGGTAAGATTTGTCATATGAAGTCAATCTTTCATATGAAGATTCCTCCTCTCTTCTTGATGCTTCCCATTCCTTAACTCAGGATATAAATCCCAGATGTGTCTCATTTGCTTTATAATTACTAGTCATGTATAGTCACACATATATGTAATTAAATTCCATCTTTCTTTCTACTAATCTGTCTGATGTTAATTTGTTTGCTGAACCTACATGAGAAGAAACCTCAGAGAAATGGAGCAATTTCTCCTGTATCCACAGTTGTGTACTGGGTTTAGCTGAATTGAAATAAAGTGTAATATTTTAAAATTTCTCAAGTAATATCCCATTTTAATAATTTAGGAAAATTGAATATGAGATGATGCCCAAGGTTGTCAAGTTAAGGAGTTCCTTAAAGAATATGTTGTAACAGTTAGCATGTCAGAAAGATTCTTAAGAATATAGACAATTTTTAATATAAAATATAAGAGAAAGTTTTTTTGTAATTTATAAATGTGTTTTTTGTTCTTTGGGTTTGATAATACGTTAACACAAAATTTTGCAAATAATGAATCCTGCTTTATTTCTAACAGAGTATGCTCAACTTTTCTCTGCTTAATCACCAATATTAAAAAAAAATACATGGGTTAGCTTAAGTGATATTTTCACTAATGTAAAATCTTTGAAGATCTGAGAGTATTGTTTATTGTGTGCATGATGTCATTATAGATCTTTGGAAACTCAGTGGGCATTTTTTGAACAATGGAGCTTTGTGAATTATCTTAGATTTTAGAGAGAGAGAAAAAAAAAGATGATGAAACAGTGGAATCATAATTCTATTCCATTCAATAGCAGTCTGTCCCTAACTCTCATTAAAAATCTGAAGTTTTCAACGCAGTTTACACTTTATTTTGGAAAATCAGACCTATCAGCAGGTATTTATTGAAGTAGGAGCAGAAGCCTGTATGTTTATGGCACTAAGTCCCTACAAGCTTGCACAGATGGGAGCTCTTACCCCACACCTTCCTTTTTTTGCTGTAAAGGAAGCCTGAGGCATTTTTCAATGAAGCCACTCTGGGCAAACCCTTAGGGTCTGTCTTTCTGCTGTGTGTACCCAGCAGGGAGTTGAGTAGGAGGTTGTAAAACTAGAGAAGATGGAAAACATCACTACTGTAGTCCTCTAACTCTCCTTCAAACAAGAGTGTCTAGTAAACATTCAGAATGCAAAGTCCCTGTGTATAAACCAGTGATCAGCAGGTCAAATACTGGTGATCACCCTCCCAACCCTGCCCGCCCCCCAACCCTCCCATACCCAATTGTACTTAGCAGCCTGGAAAATTGTACCTGAGACAGAATCAGCTAACTGTTGTCAAGGAAAGGAAGGCTCCTCCTATTTGTGGACTTCCAGGGGTGTTTATCTAAGAAACTTGGTATAAAAATCTCTGAATGCGATGCAATTCATCTCACTGATTTACAGATTTAATTTGAAAAGTTTGGAGAAATTATCCACTCAGTCCCCTTCATATACTCATAGATATGAACTTAATGAGTGTCCACCTTAGAATTTTCCAGAGCCAGGCTACAAGCATATCTATAAATCTTTGACACATATTGCTGCTTATAGGAACAAAATAAAACAAAGGCCATCAGAAATAAATTGTCCAATCTTAATCACTTATACCTTTCAGTTCCTCTCACAGATAAAGTCAAACTCTAATTTTGTTAAATAGCAAACCCAATACTTCTCTGAACAAGGTAGGGTATACAAAAAAGAGGCAAGATCTCTAGAAATTGTGTTCTTAGTGGCTATGCTAATCTAGGGAGGGTAATGATATCATTAAAGAGTAAAAGATACATGAAAAAATATCTGGCTAACAAGGCAATGCCTGAAATACTGTTGACTAATAATAATGAGCTGAAGATATAACGTATTTATTTTACAATAGTATAATTCCTTTGGTCATTTCTGTTTCTTGTCCTTTAATTGTCTAGGCTGAGAGGACCCTAGAAACAATAACAAATGTATCCTTGGTTCAATCTCCTCCCAGATGTTTAGTTGTCTAGAAAACAAGCTTCTGGACTTGTCCCATCACCTCTAGTGTTAGTTTATTCCCTTTGCCTCACTCTTCCCCATTCTGGATGGATACATGTCCATATCTCTGCTTCTCACTTTCAAACTCTGTGGTCTTTTGGTTTTAGGAAACTAAACATGCTCAAATAGGAATAATTATTAATATACGGTGAGATGATTCCTGTTTGACCATTAACTATGATCATTTTAAACTAAAGCCTAAGTCTGCTGAGCTGTAAAAATTTATATATTAAAAGTCAAGAAAAATGATATATTATCAAGACTGACAGATGGATAAAATATCTGCAACTGAAAGCAAATATTCAAAATTTTTGTCAGAAGAAATGTTTTTACAAAAAGTCTGAATTAAAGTTCTGAATCTTCCACTTTCTAGTTAAAACATAAGGGACAAGACAAGCCAACTCATTTCTCCCAGTTTCTGTTTTCTTCCCTGTGCAAATAGGTTAATAAATGTCCTTTCCCTGGGTCTGAGGTGAGGAGTTTTATAAAGACATATCAATGACAAACAATCATATTTATGACCTCAGCATTTACTAGTTATCAAGTATTTTGCATACTTGATTTGAACCTCAATATCTCATTTGGGGTATTATGTTCACATCCTCATTTTATATAAGAGAAATTGGGATTCAGATGTGATGCTATATGTAGCAATTGCTTCTTAACAAAAAATATATCATGCAATGTTACTTACTTATTATTATGATCCCTTTAAAATGTAACTGAACACAAGTTTGCCAAGAAAAATGATTTCTATCAAGGAGATGAAACTGTTATTCTGTGCTTGCTTCTTGCCTTTCGTTGTCAGACTTTGCAGATATTCCTTGTATTGTCTACACATGAAGACTGTACCAGTTATGAAAAGTTTCTTCCTTGTGCTCTGTAATCTCTGTTCATGCCGATAGCTCTCCAAAACAGAATGATGAAGAAAATAATGTTTCCATTAAAATATAAAGATCAGAAGCTGCATCAGATCTTAATTGGAAGGTGCCTCTCTCTTTCTTTCCCTAATTATATGCATCTGCTTAATTTCCTACTCAATATGAGAGTGTACACACTTAAATGTAATCAGTATAAAATTGGATTTGACCATATCAATTTCACTCTGGGAAGAAATGACAGTTCACCACATCAACTCAAAAAAAGCAAAAGCAAAAACAAAAACAAACAAACAAAAAACTTCAGGTTTATGAGGATTAGGTTAGCTTTTCCTTGAACTTAATCCACCCATTTTTATTGAGTAATGCTAAGTACTGGGCATAAATCAGTCAATAAGAGGTATAAGCTTTCTGTTCTCCTGGGGTCACATATTAGCAGAAGAGACAGATGTTGTCTAAAGATCTGGATGGAGAGTGTGTGCCTGTGTCTTCTTTCACTTACTTATCAAATAACTTATTAGCAGCAGGTGTGATTACTGGAACAAGGGTTCACATTTACAATTCTTACTATATGCCAGGCATTGTGTTTTATCTTCAGGGATAAACTCTTTTGGGGACTTTTGTAAATTATAAGACTGCCACATCACTTCCTTACTTCAGTGATTCTTTGCAGATTCACATTAATGAGTAAACCAGCTGGGCATCTAATGGACATTAGAATACCATAGCGCATACTAAAATCGTCACCAGAAAGAAAACCTCATGGAAGAAAACCGTATTTATCAGAACTGTTTTCAGGGCATTAAAAAAGAAAAGTGATTGAAAAAAGTAGTTCCTAAAACTACTGGGTATGGAGGGTGAGAATCCTCACTGAGTATGCTTGAGTCAAAAGAGTTACATTCAATACAAGATGGGTCCTATTAACAAGTACTTTTTCTTTTCTTTGTCAGATGGGGTGGATATGATACAACCAAAAATGAGTTGCTCTCTAAAACTGACAGAGATCAAACATTGTCACCAATGTTCCCTGCCAGTCCTCGTGTAATCCTCAGAGTTTCCTCTATACAAAGAATTCAAAAGCAATCTGATTCAAATAAGCACAAGTTATTGTCCTTCTAAGTCACACTCATTCTTTAGATATATCCTGAACTTTATGTCAACCAACTTCCTAGTTTAAAAATCCTTCCACTTTTGGTATCTATTTTTCTCTCCTTAATTACTACCATCCTGCCTCTGTATATACATGCCCACTATTGTCTCTACAATTTCTTGCAAAAATATTTGCTTATCTGACTTCTCTAAGTAAGTTTTATAAACATAATAATGAGTTTTATTCATCTTCACACTCCATTGCTGGTATCTTGAATAATGTATATATGTATAATAATATTTGCTAAAATGCAATTTTCTACTGAAGGAAAAATCCTAGACACAACAACTATATCTAAAATTTGTGTACTATGTCAGCCATTCAATAAATAATTGTTGAATGTCTTTATGATCACCTGATCTCTTGTTCTTTAAATAATTTTTATTTCTTCTAACAAGAGCAAATGATTTTCTTTCACTTCCTTTGGGTAGTCTCTTTCACTATTCTTGAAATTCAGAACATTCAGAAGTGGTTTAGTTTTCCAAACCATTCAAGTATATTAAAAAATTAGTTATAGATAATTGGCAAAGTCATATAAAGGCAATTATGGCGGCTCAACTTTTGGGTACAGTCTTGTTGGGTCTATCATAATTTGACAAGCTAGCACGCTTGAGGTTAATGAGAAAATGAATGTTATCAGACACTATCAGTCATTTAGTAGAGCAGCAGTCACACTAAAAATAAATTACATTTACACATGGCATAGTCTTTGCAACTTTTCTTGAAAAATATAATGATGATTTGCTTTGCTGAACTCAAAAAAATAAAAGATTGATCTTCTAAAGAGAAATGTAATGTCATAATTGGTGAAGTTCAAGGTGCTAGCGCAGGTGGGCAAACAAAGACCTTACCCCCACCTGCTGTGGAAGCACACAATAGAGCTAAATTATATGTCTACCTGATCCTGAAAATACTTGTTTACAATCATGTTACAAAATCCCTTTAAAATAAATAAGCTAACAGCTCTGAATGTCAAGAATCAACTCTTTTCTCAAAGGCTTTATAAATAAATATTTGTTGGCAATTTCTCTATGACAAGCACTGCATGAGGTGCTAGAGAAACAGCAGTGGGTTGTGGATATACTCTCTCTGCCTTCAATGTGTGTATGGTCTAGTAGGCAGATATTTCAGTTCTAATAGTTTCAAGGTTAACTCATTTCTCAGCAAGAAACTCAGCAGATGAGACTATAAGTGACTTGTCCAAAAAAAAAAAAAAAAAAAAAGACAGCTCTGGTTCTTTATGAGTAAACTGAAGCCTACTGAAGCCTACATCTAATTAGCTCCATGAAGATCTTTCTGGTAAGATATTGTTCCATAAGAAACTGAATAATAGAGACAAGCTTCTGTTTTAATTACATGGCTGTTGTGAATAAGGGAAATTGTAAGTTTTTCCTCACGCACCTAACAGAGACACACCAGTCACTCAGGATTCATGTGTGTATTTGAAAAGTCACTCAGACTTTCTTGTAATCATAACCAAGTAAGAACACAGCTAATTAATCACAACATATGGGGCAATTTCAGAGGGTAAGATGCATTGTGATTATAATTTCACTGTGGTCAGAGAGATCATTCAAAAAGAGTGAACTAGAACTGAAGTCTGCCTATGAACTCAGCACTTCTGAGTTTCAGTCAGTCCTATGGATGCAACAGGTGGTGCAGATGTCTCACAATACATGAGGCTATGAGGACCACCATCAGGAGCTGGGTGGGTTCTGGGAACCAGAAGCGAGAAGTCAGGAACTTGGAACCAATGATGCTACATTTAGGGTTCCAGTAGGATGAAAATTCTGGTTCATACTGTTGTCTATAAGCTGAGTTTTTGTTCTAGCCCAACAAAAGACTTGATCCAGACCCTGTTTCTCCCTTGGATTTGGTCTCAGGGGTATGGATTAACACTTTCTCTGGCCTAAGGGTGGCAACTAGGAATGCCCATGGAATGGTCTCGTCTCTGCCAGCGACTTGGTGAGTAGCCCAAACTCTACCACTATCTTATGACTGTAGTTTCTCAGGAATTATCCCAGGGGTTTTGGATGCCTACTAAAAGTGGTCTGGTCAAGGATCCCCAATTCTGCCTCTTTCCTTCTCTAATCACCAGAGAGTGGCAAGTCCAGAACAGACCACTGCAGAGTGTGAACACATCTGTTCAAACTGCTTTTTGCTTAGATCTGAGTGCTAATTTTATGGGTTCTTTGACAAGCAGTGGGAACTTGAGGATAATATGGGTGTGTCCCATTATCTCAGGGGCAACACTCAGTAATGCATTCCAAACATGTAATCCTTATCACTCTTAGTCATAACAAGCCATATCATGCTTTCTAGTCGTATAACAATATTAAGTCAGTTATGTCAGTCTTTAACAAAATGGAGTAGGTTATGCTAACCTGCTTCTTAAAAAGTTCTAGTCAGTCTCCCAACTTGGCAAGAGCTTTATTTTAAGATCAACTTTTTGTGCTTGTCATTAATGGTTTTGCTTTCTATGGCTACTACTGGTGGATGAACATATTTGTCAGAAAACATATGTACATTTTAAGGAACTTTGAGAGAGCATGTGAGCATTCAAATATTAAGCAGCAGCAAAAATATCTAGCACTTGTATTGAGAATCCAGTTTACAATGTGCTTTCAATATACATTTGTGTTTTTCAAATCTGGTTGTCCTTCAGAATTGCATCTACAGGTTGTTAACATCACCAATCTCCAGTAGATGTAGAAGGTCAGAAATGACATATTTTAGGAGCTTTAAAAATGATTTTGAATGAAAGTCAGAATTGAGAACCACAATATTATGTAATTTATTTTCCCACAGTTTCCCTGAGAAACATACTTCATTAATATTCCACAAGCTTTTATTCCTTTGTATTTAGAATGTTTTTCCTGGGGCATCTCCTCAGGGAAGCCTTCCCTAACCACATGTCCCTCTCACTCAGTCTCCACTCAGGCATTTCATCATGAGGCGCATTTGAAAAAAAATCCCTGTTGCTTATTTGGATCTCTTTTATTTACTTGTGAACTTTTTAAGGCCAGAGATTTATTATCTATCTATTCACTCATATTGCTTAAGGATTATAATACATGGACATGATAGGGCAAGATCAATAATAGCATGTTGTGCTTACTATGTACCAGGCACTGTCTCTAGCACTGTCCAAGTTTGAATTGATTAATCTCCATGACAACCATGTGAGGTAGGTGAGTTAAGTACTGTTATTATCCTCATTTTCCGGATGAAAAAGCTGGAGGGCAAGGAAGGTAAGCAACCTAAAGCCACTGCCTGTTTAATGGAGGTGTTAACAAGTATGCCCATTGCAAACGAGGAAGAAAATTAATTTTAATTTCCAGATGAAAGAGCTGAAACTCTTTCAATCATACCAATCTTCTATAGCTGTAGAACATTTATACTGGGCTTGAATTTCTTGTTCTTTATTACAATAATATCTGGAGTTTGGGCGTTTCTTTGCGTTGTCTCCTTTGTGTGATACACATCTGCACTGTGCTATTATCTGGGTTAAAGGGGGAAGGCAGCAGATAGCAGCTGGACCAGTGCAATGCATGCTCTTCCAATTGGAAATAGAAGATGTTAATGGGTGCTGCCAGCTCTGTTGACATACTTATTTGCCACTGGAAAAAAAAATGGAGTGCATTTGTTCATGTTTCCAGATTATTTAAAAGTAAGGAGCAATGGGAGTTATTAAATTGGGAAATCTGAGTTCTAAGTAGCATTTATACACTTTTTTTTTTCTGGATGCCTTCTTTAAAATTAAATTTTTAATAACCTTTAAGCCTTGAAGCCTTGAGGGAATAATTTCTTTCACAGTAGTTCAAAGGTTTAATTTCACAGTAAAGCTTTTGAAATGTGGTATTATCCCTTTTGTTCTAGAAAATTACTGTTTAAAAAAATCATATTTCAAAGTAATGATTGTAATGAGAAAAAGATATGAGGCCCAACTTCAAAAGGAAAAAAATGATAACCTCTCCTGTGATGTCCTCTAGTGAACCTCTCCCTCGTGGGTTCTAATTTGTAACAGTTTGAAAAATCTTTGGACTTGCGCAGTGCTTCCTGGAAACACCGCTGGAGATCTGAGTAAAGGGGAGGGACTGATAAGGATATAGGGAAGCCATTAGCTTTCTCATATAAGTAAAAAGTTATACATCTTCGGTCCTGCTGCGTGTGTGTTTTCTGTAATACTATTTCCAAACAATGTTATCTTTGGAGGGGTAAAGTCATTTTCTTGGACATTAAAGACTCATGTGGAATTGGGAGCAGGCAGAGGGGATTGTTAAGTGTAGCAGAGCTTGAAGGGAGGCAAAGCAGAAGAGAACCACCAATACACAGTATCGGACATGCTCTGTAAACCCAATTCTGGACTTTATATATATATATATATATATATATATATATATATATATATATATATATATATTTGATTTTTTTTTAATCTTCATGATAGCTCTGTGAGATAAGTACTGATAGCTCCATTTAAGTGATGTTAACGTTTCATTTTGGAGAGAGGCTACCAACTTGGTGTGATGGCTCTAAGAATCAGAAAACTCACTGCATCTTCCATTTGGACGTTCCTTGGTTCATTTATCACTTTATAAGGGGATTTGTTAAATTCTAAGTTCATAAGACATGAATGGACTAATAAAAATATTTGTAAAAATTGAATGATATATGCAGTAATTCTAGTCAAACACATTTAGTAGAAAATAATGCTATTAGCTACTATAGGATTGAAATGAAGGGGAATGTGTATACTAATCTGGGACATTGAATGAGATCTCAAAATGCATGATTGTTACTTTTTGGTTTATAAAATACTGGACAAATCACTGAAATTTTCTTAGTCTCAATTTTTGCATCTGAGAAATGGGTACAAAAATATGTGAAACATTGCCTGGAAGTCATTAAAAAAGTAAGGATGTGAAAAAGTCTTCTAAACTATCAACTACTGTGCTAAATGCACCCATTTACTATGTGACTCCACGTATGTATGAATCTTCATTGATTTTAGGTTTCTGACAGTCTTTTTCATACTCGATTGCAATATATAGTAAGATATTTCCTCAGACAGATACTCTAAGATCTTTAATGCAGAGACTATATTTTGTTCATCATTATATTTTAACACATTATATACACGGTCACCTGTTACTTGAAATTTAACACATTGCTATTTATATATTCATACATTTGTTCAATTGGCATGAATATTTATTAAGTTCATGATCATCATTAAAATAGAGTCAATTTCATCTGGAAGCTTTAATGAAGTAACACATTGAATGGTTTAGGGACATGTAAATCATAGATCATAATACCATAAACGTTATTTCTGAAATTACCTCTGTGTCCTTTAAATAGTGATAAACATAATAATAATAACTAACTTTTTTGACCTGTATTATATATCATGCTCTATGATAAGTGCTCTTTAGGTATTATGTCAGTAAGACCTCTCAATAAATAAGAAAATATGTTAGTATTATACATATTTAAGAAACCTAGGCTCAGGAAGTTTAACCAAATTATTCAAGGTCACACTAAACAGTAAGGTAGGGATTCAAAATTAGGTTTCTTTGATTCATTCATTTAATAAATCTTTATTAAGTTCTTATGATGTGTCAGATGTTATACCAGTTATTGGAAATGCAGTGCTGATGTGTATGAACTTACTGCCTAGAAATAAAAGAAGAATATTAAACACATAAATATATGATTAAGGGATTAATTAATTATAATTCCTATAAATCTTCTTTGAATGTTTCAACTAGTAGCTATAGAATCTAAGCTCAGAAATTTCCTTTTATATGCTAAGCATATAGAGAAATTTTCTTTTTGAAGATACCTTATGGAGATGAGGTGGGTGGTGGTATTAAGTAGTTAGCCTAGGGAGGGCTGTAATGAAGGAAAGGGAGGGTATGCCTTCCAGACCAGATCTTGAAGTGACCAATTGGAGAGCAGTGTATACATTCCTGTGATCAAGAAACTGAAACAGAATGGCAGTCAGGTCAAACCAGCTCAAACTGATTGACTGCATAGCCACCTTGGAGTAACCTTTGCCTCATTATAATCTGCTTGACTTAAAATTGTATATGTGCCCATACCTTAAGCTCATTGTAATGGTGAATCATGGGTAAGAAAACAATAAGAAGAATGCCTAGCCCTAGAAATCACTGCCTTTTCTTGGAAATTCCCACCCAGGAATTCCCTGGGACAGGGGACAACAAAAAATCCCCTTTGTAAAAATGTGTAGCCAGAGTGTGATAGTGAGATAGTCCATGTCCTCTCAAATCCAACCCCCTTCTCTTGCTTGCTTCAGTAAATTTCCTGGTTAACGTTTTTTTCTGCTAATTTTATACATGGGGTACAAGTACCTGGAGTGAGGCTCCAGTCTCTTTTGGAGCTCTCACTCTAACAGCAGAACTTTTAGTCTTTTAGGGAATGATTGACCACAATTAATCTATTTAGATTTGGTATTCTACATTCACTTTTTTTTTAAGAAAAGTACAGGCAGGAATGAAGGGCAGACAAGCAGGAAGGAAGGAAGAGAGAAAAGGAGGAAGAGCTTTATTTACTTTTGTTAGGCTGGCCCAGAAGGACAAAATGGCCACCCAGAAGGACAAAATGGCGGCCATACCCGGGAAAAGAAGCTGACGAAACCACACCTGGAATCACAGGACCAATCCCCAATCGCCACATATGAAGCCCGCAAAATTCTTTTATATAAAGATCGCGCTTCCCTTTGTTGGGGCGCGACTTCTCCGGCCCTCGTTCTGCGGACCGGGGAACCTCGCCCGGGTGCGCAAACCCCAATAAAGCCCTGGCTATTCGACTTTTTGTCTAATTGACTTTCTTTCCTCGTGAAGCTCAGAAAAAACCTTTCAACTTTTTGTTTAGTTGTTCACATATGTTGTTCACCCTGGCCCTGGGTCTTGAATCCTGAATCTTGGGATATATGTGGAACTGTTCCCAGGTGTACTACATCACTAGGTCACCAGGGCGCACCCTACATTCATTTTTAAGTATTAAGGAATATAATACATCAGCTGAAAGTAACATGTTCATTGGGTACATACCTTCTCATCTACCTAAATAGTCCTGAGATTGGTCTTCAAGACACAGTTTTCAGTTATGAATATATTTGTTGGTGCAAGAACTGGGTCACTTAGACAGATATATTTCAACCTTGGAAACACTTGTTAAGGAATGAAATTTATCTGAATACATTTCAATATCTAATTGATTTTATTAAGGAGTCACAATTCTAGCGGCATCCCATCTAGTAAGTAGAAAGGAGTTGTACAAAATGAATGGTTTTTATAGTCGGAAAAGAGACTAGGACAAGGTTACTAGCAAATTAAAAGAAAGATTGTTTCAGTTAAAGGCAACCTCCCTTAGGGGAAGAAGGCAGGGAGCTTTTTCTTATCTAGATTACTTCACTAATGGTGACCACAAAATTTCAGCCTGATTGGTTTAAAATTCCACTTTTGAGAGAAACTAAAATTACAGTTAGATTAGTGAAAGGTTTTTTCTGAGCTCCGCGAGGAAAGAAAGTCAATTAGACAAAAAGTCGAATAGCCAGGGCTTTATTGGGGTTTGCGCACCCGGGAGAGGTTCTCTGGTCCGCAGAACAAGGGCCGGGGAAGTCGCGCCCGAACAAAGGGAAGCGCGATCTTTAAGCAGAAGAATTTCGCGGGCTTCATACGTGGCGATTGGGGATTGGTCCTGTGATTCCAGGTGTGGTTTCGTCAGCTTCCTTTTTCCCCGGGTATGGCCGCCATTTTGTCCTTCTGGGCCAGCCTAACAATTAGGTTTTGTCTTGGTGAGAATTGGCATAAAACCCTCCATTTGGGGCCTATTGTTTCTTTTTTATTTTTTAACACTTCAACTTTGTTAAATAACTTTTTGTATTTGAATCCTTGTTGGATCAATTTAAATATATAAGAGGGAAATTGCTTCAGTGGTCTATATTAAAAGAATTGGTGGTGACTATAATATAATCATATATGTATGTGTGTGTGTGTGTGTGTGTGTGTGTGTGTGTGTGTGTGTGTAAGTTAGTCTCCCCTGGTTCCTGGTAAAGTCGCAAAAATTCTTGAATTTCCTGGGTAGTGAGTTCTTATGCACAACAAATCTCCAGATCCATAAGTGAGTTTATGCTAATGCTGTGACACTTGGTGATTTCTTAGGGAGCTCTAAGATGAGAGCTGCTTACAGAGGAACCAATAACAGGATTAGAGGATTAGAATATATCAGTTCTAGGAAGGAAAGAAGGACTGCAGATTGAGTTCAAACATCAATGGTTGATGAGTTAGTAAATCATGCTTATGCAATGAAACAATTCTGAAACATTGAGGTCTAATCTGAATTCTAGGACACATGAAACAAGGAACTAGAGAAACTTCATTTTTGCTGGGTAATTCTGAATCACGAAGTCCTGAGGTCCACACTTTCTAGATAATCCTCTGGCAGTGAAACAGAAACTTTAGACTCACCCAGTAAGACCTTAGCTGGAGGGGTTTCTGTTAATCTGCTGAATCCTAGGAAGAGGTTAAATGTCAAACAAGTTAGTTTAAGATGGTTTAGGGTGTGATATAAACCACTTATATTTAGGGTGTGACCTCTACTTATGTAGACCATTTATGATAATCACTTGTTAAACTTACGAAGTTATAAATGCCCTGCACTATTTGGTTTCAGGACTGTATGATTTGAGCATTTTACTCCTTATGGTCACCGGCTAAATAAATCTCCTAAATTCTTAAACTCCTGGCATATCTCTTTGATGTCGCTGGTTACTTTGTAACACATATATGAATAGTTGACAAAATGGCGATGGCCATTTGGACGCAATGGAACTGTGTGGGCAAGAGGCAGAGAGAAACTCAGGGACCAAGGAATGCGGAAAGGGAGCTTTGAGGAAAGGGGCATTTTGAAGCAATTGACAGCTATGCAAAATATTCGAGAGCTCCAGTCTTGAAATAGTTCATCAGATTGGTCCCAGAGACAAGTAGAATAGATAAAAACATGCCTCAGAACATAGCCTGTGTGCTTCAAACACCAACTCTTGGGGAAATTAAGCCTGTCTGTTCAGAACTCTGCCAAATATACTTTCCTGTCGTCTATTAAATTCTTGCTTGACTTTATTTCTCCTGTCTGGAAATTTGAATGATTTCATCCACGGAGACAGGAACTGAGGTACACTCATTCATGACACTATCACTTCTAGGTTAGTGAGCATATGGCTGGCTGTACTGGCCAGGTGGCATGCACAAAGAGGAAATGGAAGGTCTGAACACACTGTTATAACCATTTTATGCTACCTCCAAGGCCAGACCCCATGCCCCTGTCACCAATACCTTGCCCTATGCATCTCTTTAATTTGGCTGTTCCTGAGTTATATTATTTTTAATAAAACTGTAATTAGACTAAGGTACTTTCCTGAGTTATATGGCTCATTCTAGCAAATGTTTTAATCTGAGGGAGGTTGTGGGAACCACTGAAATTGTAGTCAGTCAGGCAGAGCATGTGTAACCTGTGGACTATACAAGTGACTGACATCTGAAGTAAGGATAGTTTTGCAGGACTGGACTCTTAATTTGTGGTATTGAGACTGGCTAGCCAGCTGTAGGAAAATTAACAGGTAGCTGAAAGAGAAAGTTCCACAGAAAATAGGTGAAATAACTCTGTCCAAAAGCTAGTTTACACCCATAGAACCAACATGAAATCTGAAATGCCTGTCAGCTGAACTCAGGTGACCTTAAACCTCATTATATGCCTATGTGCATCTTGTTAATAAATTAGCATAATAGAAACACCATCCCTTTGGAAACCATGACATCTCCAAGGAAAACCATACAAAGAATTAAAGCATAGTCTTTAAGAAAGAAGGACCTCTCCTTCAGCAAGGAAATCCCACTCTCCCCTTGGGAATATAATCAATATTCGTCAATCTAAGGCAGTCATTCCTCAGAAGGCACTGCTTAACAGCCACCTCTGAACTCCTGTGTTCATTTCTATCTTGGAACATGCCCTTATATGCTTCTTGAGTATGTATTTTCCTTGCTTTACTAATAAATCTTTTGTTATATTTTAATTTTCTTCTCTGGCTTCTCTTTCAATTCCATTTCATAAAAAGGCAAGAAGCTGGTTCCTGAGTCAGTTTCTCTCTCTGCTACATTGCTATTTCTCCTGAAGTAAGCCGAGGTGTAGAATCCCTGATCATTGGTAGGGTGACTCCCAGTAAGAAGAAGGACTCACCTCACACATCTTCTAAAAACTTCATCAGAGAGAGATGGAATTCTTTGATTGAAGAGAAGCTGTAGAGTGACTGACTCTCCATGAGAGACTCTCCTCGAGATCACTTTCACAGACTTTGTTAGTATACCATTTTAGCAGCTTGGGCACTGAGAATCATTAAGACCTCCCAGAGTCAGATCCAGCCACTGTGTCCACATTCTGGGAAGTTAGTGTTAGAATTAAATTGGATCGTAGGACATCCAGTTTGTGTCAGAGAAACAGAAACTATTTGTGTTGGAATAATATATTTAAATTTTTTAAATAAACATTCTTTGCTTGGGGTTTGACTTGATTTTACCAAAGAGCCATCATCCAGCTTAAACTTTGATTTTGTGATGTAGAATTCATATGGTCTGGGACGTTACTTAATTTTTTGGAACATCTATTTCTCACCCATAAAACTGAAACATTCAAAACCAGCTTGTTAAAAAAATTAGTTACTGTAAATATAGTCTTTTCTTAATTGCTGATACCTATTTGTTTAGCTATCTTTAATTTCACTCTTACTCTTTTCTTTTCCCTAAATTAAGTTCTAAAACAGGCTGCTTGGCAATGACTTAGAAATCCAGTATGGTTCTAACGACTTATCATACTCTCGAAATTCCAAAATTTCTCTAAGAATCACTGTCTCTCAAATGTCTTGTACATCCACAGTGTAAAAAAAAAATATTAAAGATACATGAATTGTACATTTTATGACTTCTTTCTTGATTTTTGTGGGTAAGCATATTGTGCAGAGAATGAAGTGATTTGGTTGATGTTATATGGCTTTTTAGTAGCGGCTGTTAATAACCTGTGGTTTTAGTCTTTAACTCAGCCTGAATTTTCTTACTGGCACAGTTTATAGCCCAGGGTCAGACCACATGTCAGCAATATCCCCGACTGGGGTTTCAAAAATATAGTCACCACTTTAGTCTATATGACAATTAAAATGCAGGAGATAGTATCAAAATTATACTGAATTCATTAACATTTTTGCCATACTAGCTAGGGAATTGTTCCCCATGGTCGAAAATTTTGAAGGAAAGAGTAGATAGAACATTTGCTTCTAATAGGAGGTAGAGGTGCCTTTAAGATTTAACCACTAAGGTTCTAACAAAACCAGCTTTTCCGATAAGGCAGACCAACCAGCCTCTGCGTGTTTTGCAATTTTCAATACACAGTTCCGCTTGCACACTTCAATAATTCATTTTTCAGCACTTAGAATCCAGAAACCTGCTTTCACTGATGTAGCAAAAATGCAAGTAACAGAGTATAATAATAAACATCTCCACTTATCTCATCTCATTCTCCAGTAAATTGCATTGGAAAACATGTGTAAATAGTACCAAGCAAGCAGGGCATTATGGCCTCCTTTAGAGTGTGGTCTATTTGAATTCTAGGTTTAGTGACTTTTAGAGGATAAACACTTTCTATAACAAAAATGCAAAACTTTCTAAAATGAAGCTTCTAATACTATTATAGAAATGTGGAATCTTTAAACTTGTGTTCGAATAGAATTAACATGAATTTATCCTTGGGCATCCAACTTGTCCTGATACTCTTCTGAATGATTTCATCTTTGTAGTGGGTCTTATCACTCCCTTTTTATAGGCAAGCTGCCTTAGACTAGTAAAGGTAAAATAATACTTCTGAGGTTAATGTTGAAATAGAACTTGGAGAAATCGAAACAGGGCTGCATATTTTTCATAATTAAAGACAAATGACTAAATTTATTCTTTTGGAAATAAGTATGAAGGCTATTATGCATGCTAGAGTTACTTTTCCTACTAAGGACAAGTTTTAGAACATAACCATAGTACGCATTTCACATACCTTCTCATATTCAAATAATTGAACAATTTATGGATATATCAAAGCAAGTAAAATAATCCTACAATGAGGTCTTCTTTTAAATAAACTTAAATATTAAAAAATAAATAAAACATATCTGAAACAGTATGAGCTACTCCTGAAGTCCATGAGTATCCTGTGTATGATCACATATAGTTCATTTTCCAAATAAGCTGAAGATGACTTAGTGAGTAATGTATTTAGCAATATTTAGACACTATGACAATTCAGTATGATTGGTTTCCAACATAGCTTTAAAGCAATCCAAGTGGAACTACTGCCAATAAAGAGATTAAGACCATCATATATATAAGCTAAAACTCTGAAGGCCGCCAATACTTAATAGGTCGATGGCAAACCTTTCATCAATGTGTCGCCAATAATTTAAAAGCTGTTAATGTACATAGGATATTTTATGGCTTTCAAAAATGGTTATAATGGGATGAGATGCAGGCTTTAGAAGTTTTTATTTACTTGATATTAATGCAAATAACATTGTAATGAGAGCTAACAATTATTAAGCAAGATCTTTGTGCTAGGTATTCTGAAAGTTAACACGTACTTTACAGGGTTTACCTCCAGTTCACATGTAAACATTGGCAAGGTCTTTTGTATTCTGACAGTTCCACAGATGTGGAAACCAGATTTCATAAAGTCAAGACAGTACAGAGAATAGACAGTATAGACACTTAGTATAGAACTCAGTTAGCACTCAAACTCGTCTCTTTGACACCAAAATGAGGGTTTCATTCCTCACTACCACCTTTGAATATTTGAGAAAATCTAAGCAAACATCAATATAATAAAGAAGTGTGTCATTCCGCTGTATCCAAGCAGGAGATCTTCATTACATTTTTAGCAGATTAAAAACCTAAAATATGAACGGAGGTATCAGTGGCGATCTGACCAGCAAGTGTGCATGGTTACTTTTCATGGTGTAGAGTTGTCAATCATCCACAGGATATCTCCTGCGTAACTTTGAATTTAGGTAAACCTGCAAGTCTGAGGTGTGACTAAGTAATATGGATGAAAGAGATGTACAAAGCTTCTTACGCTTCTTGACAAAATTCAGGGTGATTTTGGCAGCCAAATGCTACAAGGGCAGAATCTCTATCAGCTAGGTCTGTTAAACACAGAAAATCTCCATGAAACCTGCCTTCTACTGATTACCTTCAAAGTGAATGAAAAACAATTTTATTATATCACACCACTAAGACTTGGGAGTTTATTTCTATAGCTAGTGATAAATAATAGAGATAATTAAATATAGACAATGTCTCTGGCAATATGGCTTACTGAATTACATATGTCACACCAAGCTTAAAATTAAGATTAAAATATTAACATTATATTCATTCCATTTATCTTTCAGACAGTAATTTTTAACTTCGATCAACAATTCAAAGAAAGTAGTAGTGTTACTTCAGTATGCTGAATAACTGAAGCTTTGGCTGGTATTTCACGGAACCATTCACACAAAAATCACTAATTTTTGGATCCTTGAGAACAGAAACAGAAGTAGAGTCTGGTTTAGAGGTTGAAGATGCAGTAAAATGTCAAAAGGACATGCTAGTATGCCATGAGACTACAGTGTCTTCAGCAACAAGAAATAAAAATAAAAACAGTTTTGAGTGGAACTTCAGAAATGAAGGTTAACTATAGTCGAATTTTATCTCTTTGTCTCTCCCCTTTTCTCTTTCTTCAATCATCTGGAATATACATTAAAAACATTGACTTTGGTAAGAATAGTATCCACCATCATGAGAGCTTTTGTGTTATAACAGTATAAAAATATACCTACATTACATATTTTCATTAATCATTAAGTAACTCAAAATAACACCATAAAGTAATCATTATATAGCTATTTTAGTTAGGGAGATGAACTCAAGATTCCCCAGGATATCCAGGTCACATGGCAGACATGGATGGGAACAGGGGCCCACCTGCCCAGTTATCCTCTGAGCTCAACGCTTCAGACTTTCAGGTTCCATAGTCTGCAGACTCTATTTTGCGTATTTGCCTGTGGCTATCTAAATGATGAAAGTAATACTATCAAGAGATTCCCTACTAAGCCATTTTTCAGAATTTGACTCCACTGTGCTTGTCTAGTACCACATGGTCTAACCGTAGGCAATTCTGGGCTGCCTTCATTCTGCCCTGCTCTAAAGGACCTGGTACACTGCTCGTGTTACTTTGGAAACTTTCAGTTTTTCATTTTCCCACACAGTTTCCCAACACTTGGAATATTTTTCCCCCAGTAGAACATTGTTATTGAATTTATGTTCATGGTTCATACATTCTAGAAGAAATGCATTTTATTCTTTATATGAGTCTGTATTTTATGTTGCATACTTATGCAAAGGACATGTTCTATATAAATCTTACAAATGAAAATGTGAATGTGAACATGCAAATCGGGTAACAACTGTGAATTGAGATATAAATAGAGGAGTCAAATACATGAAGCATTTCTTCGAGACAGGAAAAATAGATCAAGAGAGACAGAAAAAGATTTGCTTCAGTGCTTGGAACCTTGTTTTCTGCCAAACTCAAGGAATACAAACAACAATATTGACTTTGTAAGGTCAAAGTTATTGAGTTTTAAACAAAATATCTGCAATGGAAGGGATATTTTGGATGTGCATCAAAGAAGGAAGGACATATCCCTCAGAAAAATACTGGAAATTGTCAGTCATAAGCATTTTAATCCTTAGACACATAAAACTACTGGTGAATAAAAAGCCTTCTGCAAGGCTGCAAGAAAAAGCCCCTAGTATTTATCAAGAGCCTACAATGTTTCAGGAATTTCACTAAATTTACTTATTTTCTCATCACAAAATCATTGAATGAGAATTATATATTTTCTTCCATCTTTAATAAACTGAAATTTGTGCCTGAGAAGCTCGGTAATATGTATAAACTTTTAAAGTTGGGAGGAGCTTGCCCATGATTGGAAGTTAAGTTTATCTAATATGGTCAGACATCATTTTAAGTACAATCCGTTCCCAACATTCAGCCTCCCAAAACTGAATTTATGATATTGATCATCTAAGAATTTTATAGGCTACAACTTTAAATCCTGCTAATGAACACTATAGAAGCCAAATTTAAAATGTGCTTGTCCTTCTTTCCTATGACATTTCTGTTCCCAACTAAGCTTCTGATATCTTTTCCATTGATAGGTTTAATACAACTAACTTAGTTTTACCCTCAATTTGCATCCAGTATGAATTATGATTTCTGATGGCATCATATCACTTTCACAATAATGAGAGGGCAGTACATGGAACTAGAGCATCATATGTGGGTTCAGGCTACTGGGGTTGAAATCCTAATTTAGTCACTTGTTCTAAGTATGATCTTGAACAAATTACTCCATCTGCTGAAGTTTCTATGTCAAAGCCTGCGACATAAGGGCAATCATAGTTCCTAACTCAGAGAGCTGTTTTTAAAATCTAGTAACAACATGAACATTAAGTCTGTAACACTGGCTTGCTTATAATAATTTTCTGGTCAAGTTTAATTATTCTTATTACATCTTTCCAGTCTCACCTATGCATAAATAGTACCTTCTGATCTGCATAATTACTGGTGGATTACTGAAGAATTTGAGTTCCATAACACCTCTGCAGTTTTGCATGACTTAGTTTTCTCTGCTTTAAAATGCTCTTCACATTTTGGAGGTCTTGGAAGACTCTAACTTTTCAATCAGAACAAAGGTCTGTCCTCAATTCATCTCAGAACTTACTGAGAATTCTCACAAGAACTGCATCCCTTTTTATTAGAATAGTTTAAATTAAATATTAATTTTCACTACCAGAGTTTTTTTTAAGATGGAAAAAAAAAATGATATTCTTTTTTATACCTTCAACAAGTAGTGTCCTCATGGTAGATATCCAGTGAATAAATGTATTTTGAATAAATGAATGAAAACAATAATTTGCTGAAAGACAGTTTAGGTTTTTCTTTTATGATAGGTGGGATCTTCACTATAATGTTTGTCAAGATTCTTGCAATAACTCTGTATTGCATAATACAATAAGATTAATGAGATTCTTTTTACATGTCAAAATTAGTCCTTTGGACATGGTCTGGATTTTATTCCATATTCAAGCATGTTGTAATGAGATTTCAGGATATTTGAAACAGGTTTATGAAGAATAAACCAACATTTTTTATGATGAATAAAATCTAATTTTTTGAGGTAGTATGGTAAGAGGGAAAGGAAAAAAAGTCAAGATTAGCTTCTTCTTGTATTGTTGTGTCAAATCTTTTCTCAGTCCTTACACTTGACTCTCAATTCTTATTCTGTGCTTAGGGTTGCATTCAATGTCACAAAGTGACAGGGATGCTTTTCAGATTATAATTTTGAAACACTTTGCAAACATGACTGTGTTTGTATGTATGTGTGTGTTGCAATGCCAGTTTTTTGAGGTGTAAATTTCATGCTGTAAAATGACTGTGTTTTCTATCACCATCTCATATTTTGGATTGCCTAGTGTTTTTGGTAATTTTCCCTAAATAGAATTTTCCCTAAAATGATGGATATTAGAATGAAGGATGTTGACTAGAGGGATATTCTTGGGATTTACATTTATGGGAGGGAAAGGAAAGAGAAACACTGGGCAGAAGGAAAGTAGAAGCTGGAACGTTGTTTCACAGCAGATGCCAGTGAATCAGGCCTGTAGGAGCTCTGAAACTGAGGCGACCAACAGTTGTCTTGAGTAGAATTGAAGAAACTGAAAGTTTGTACCCCTGCCTCACCAACACACACACATACACACATACCAACACACACATGCACACACTCACATGCACACAGGTGGGCTTGTCATTGGGATAAAAATTGCCCTGAAAGAGGGGTTTGAGCAGATTAGCTAATTCTCTTCAACTGAGTCCATGTCCCTGGAAAGAACAAGGATGGCAGAACAAAATATCCACCATACTTAGTTGTTCCTGGTTTATATCTGCTTTCCCAGTGAAATTATTAATAGTGACCTCTTTCATATTCAAAGTTATACTAATTTGAATCACAAATTATATTATTAGCCTGTCTTTAAATGTTGTTTATAAAGCTGGAAAAATGGTGGATACAAAGAAAGAAGAAAGAGTATAAGGAATATTCCAACATGAAAGGAAGATAAATTGAAATCTAGTCCCAGGGGGAAGTATAGTCAAGAAAAAAAGACAGTAAAAGGTTAAAGAGGAGTGTGTCCTCACTTTCTCTCTCTCTGTGTAGAATCTAGGGAAGTTAAGAGTAATAGAAATATCCAGAGAGGTATGGGACCTGGAGATGCTTGAGAGTGTCGTAGGTACAGAGATTCTCTTCTCTAGATAGCTCGAAGAGGCACGTTTCTAACCTTCAGGTCTCTAGAAGAAGCTCTGTGTGTAACATCAGCAAGGTGGCATAGAGCCACAGCATGAAGCAACCACAATGTAGGAAGTGTTGAGATAGGTGGAATCCTACAGCATGAAGTGTGCAGAAAAATAAGAATTCTTACATGTTTTGTTACGGGATACCATGATTCTGCTGACCCTATGAAGCTCTCCCAGGGAAGCAGGAGATATCATCAGAAGCTTCCACTCTAGCAGTGTATGTGATCTTATTGAGAGAGCAGACCAAATAAGTTACTCTACAACAAGGCCCAAGAAGGATGCAAGGAATTCAGAGTGGAATTCAGTATCTCTTTTCCTGCCTCACTAGGGAAATATTAGCTACCTCTTACCATCTGCACACCATTATTATGGGGCAGTGGCTTTTTCCTAGTCCTATTAGATGAATATTCTTCCATGTTGTTTGGAATTCTGTTATAATGATATTCCTAGATTCTGTGCATACCTTCACTTACACCTATTGTGGATCAACTAAATTAAGAGTTTGAAAGGAAACACTGGTTTGTGTAGCAAAGCCCTTTTCTTTGCTGGCAGTGAGCTATTTGCTATGCACATTCATAGTCAGATGAAAGTTTCATTGTGAGTAGGTCAGTCCATCCCTGTTCAGTGATACATAGCTACCAGTTGCCCATAGATATTAGTCACATCCTTAAAATTCTACTTCCTCGCTAACAAAGTAATTAAGCATAGGTTTCTTCCATTAAATGTAAAAATAGAGATAACTTATAAGCAAGTATGTTGTCAAATATGACAGCAGTGTTTTTCATCTTTATATATAAAATAATGGTATGTCTTAAAATAATTGTACGTTTTCTCAGATTTAAATGAATGTGGTATTTTGGTTATTTAATTTACTCCTTTGTCTTATATATTTCTCAATTTTTTTAAATATTGAAAGGTGAAAAAGGAAGCTGTATTTAGAATCTTTTCAATGATTCCACCACCATTATTGAGGAGGAAAAGGAGCCAAAATCCTAAATGATCACACTTTACATGAAAGTGACTGCTTTAAATGAAAGGAGACTATTTATACCTAAAGAAACTTAGGTTTGTTTAATTAACAACCTTAAGCTTTCATACTATGCTATAGTTTCAGGACACTCATATTTAAAGAAAACAGAGAAGTTATGGTTAATTTATGAATTTTAATCAGATTCAGTAAATATACAACTGGTTACACCAATAATGATGGCAAATAAGGACAAAACACCCTAAAGTGTTTGAGTAATGCCCTCAAGATCATAGTGTGATGAAACTCAGTATTGAGCCCAGGTTACCATATTTCAAAGTACTTTTTCTCTTTATGAAATATTATAATGGCCTCTCTGTTTACACACTGTACTATTTTGTGTAGTCTTTAATTCTATCTCAATTAGGCAATATTTGCTTTGGAGCTACCTAAAGTAGGTGGCAGCTGAGGAGAACCAATGAGACTCAAAAGGTCTGAAATCAGTTGCTTTTTGAATCAATAATTTAACTTTCAGGCTATAAACGCATTTGTACATGTGAAACTAAAAAGAGAACTTTAAAAGGGAAGGGCCCTTAATACATGCTTGAAATAAAGTCATGGTTAACAAGGCTCAGGTTTGAAACTAATCAATATTTAATTAAATGTTTGACTTCATCAAGGAGACTTAGTAAATTACTGTCAAGAGTATTATGCCTATTAACATTTTTTCCAGCTCACGAATGTACCTAGAGCTAGAGAGCAGACAAGATGATCAAGATTCAAAGGACAATGAGCTGTCAAGGTCTTTAGAGATCACCTCATCTGATGCTTTCCAACAAGTGTTCTGCTGAACACAGTTCTATATATTGTCTAATAACAGAGGATCCTTTTATCAAATGAGCTGTCAGCACAAACACTTGGGAGATTCACACAGCTCATCAGCCTAGAAGACTCTAAGAAATCTTAATAAAAAATCCATTTAACACTGCACTTTCCCTAAAAGTAATTTTACTACTTAAAAATGGTCTCTGTAGTATTTTAATGTACATCAACTGTCCAAGGAACAGGTTTTTCTAGTAAAACATCTTGGGAAATATTAAATCAACATAGCATTTTTTCAGTTAAAATAAGGTTAATGGAATCTAAAGAAGTCAGGTGATCTAGCTCAGGCCCATTTCAGGAATTAGAGAGCCCAGTCCCATTGTTTTTTCCCATTACAAAGACCTCAGAATTGAATGTTTCAGCAGGGTTTCCATGTGCATATCAGATATAAAGGACTTTTTCAGCAAACGGGTTGTATTTTTGTCCTTTTTAACATACATAGAATGGACTGAACTCCTCTAAAATTAAGCAACACCTCACCTTCTTTTCATTTCAGCATTTAAACAGATCTTGCTTAGTATCCCTCCTTTACCAGTTCCCCAAAACTACTAACATTTTATGTACATCACTACCCTGAATATTCTTAATTGTGAAATGGTTTGAATTTATATAGATATGGTGTTTACATTTGATCTACAAAAATCTCTTAAGTGGTCTTCATTATCTTGGCGGAATTTTTTCTTTTTTTTATCCTTTTTTGAAGAGGTGTTAAATACTTTGAGTTAATTTAAAACTAGCAGTGGATATAATTTGATGTCTTTCTATTAAATTAGCAAGTTCTAAATGAAAACTCTCAGGTCAAGATTTCCGTTTCAGGGGTGGTGAAGATTATGTTTAGTGTTTCAGGCCCTCTGCCATTATATTGCCTGGAATGGAAATTTCAAGACAGAATCTAGTGCTCTTTGAAATGGAAAGAACACTGGGTGTCTAGATTTAGGAAACCTCTCTGAAAGCACAGTGGAGGCACTAGCTTTCATGGAACTTGTTATCAGATAGCTCATTTGACAACTTTCTAAAATTGTCCAAGCTCAAAATGCGCAGAGATCTACCCATCTCACTGAAGACAAGAACAGTAAAATCCAGCGATGAGAGTGATGCCCCTGAGGTCACCAGTAAATCAGCAGCAGGATTTGAAATTACAACAGTTACCCTTATGTTTTATCCCACAGAGTAATTTAGAAGTGTCCCAAAGTGATAGGTGAAATCATTCTTTGTTGTAATGATCTTATGGAGGCAACAGTCATTTAGCACTATGAATTTCCAAGGATAACATACCAAACCCTCTTGCTTCAGTTTTCCTGACATGTTTGTTTTCTATTGCTAGATAATAAGTGAACACAGTCTAACAATCTAAACCAACACACATTTATTAATTCACAGTTTCCATAGATAGGAATCGAGATAAGGCTTTTTTGTGTCCTCATGACTGGGCCCCACAGAACATCAATGAAAATATTAATTCCTGTCTGGATCTTGGGATTCCATTCAAGTTCACATACCTGTTGGCAGAATTAAATGTCTTGCCATTGCATGACCAAGTTCCCTGTTTTCTTGCTGGATGTCAGCTCTTACATCTTAGAAGCTATTTATAATCCCTTGCTATACAGTTATATGGCCCTCTCACAATTTGAAATTCACTTCAAGGCCAGCAGTACATTTCCTATTCCTCTTTTTAGTGTTTACTTGGTTAGGTTGGGTACATTAAGAATAAATTCTTTTTTTTAACTCAAAGTCAGATGATTATATACATTAATTATATCTGCAGAATTCTTTCAATTTTATCAGGTAATGTCACCTCATCACAGAACCATATTGCTGTGTTTAGTGGTTCTATCAGATTCAAGGAGATAGGTTACACAGGGCATATTTACCAGGTATTCGGGAATCTTGGTACTTCTTAGAATTCTATTTAACCTCTCAGACTAGCTTCATCTTATAGAGGCACTTTTATGATCACGATTATACCATTTAAATGTCATGTCTTCTTATTTGCTTAGACCATGGTGGATACCAGGAAGATTTTTCTAGGCAGTTCAATAAAGCTAAATTTTGATAAATTATTTACATCAGAAATGTAAGCATTTCTGATTCAGGAAGAAAGGAACCTAAATCACCTAAAGCCCAGTTTTGTTTGTTTTTGTAACTTCTTTTTTTCTTTCTAAATAAATACATACTTTTTTACCTTACTTATGTATGTGTTTATATGTGTGTGTGCATGCCTGCCTGTGTGTGTGTGTGTGTGTGTGTGTGTGTGTGTGTGTTTGCCTGAAACAGAGCTCATCATATCATTTCAGTTCCAGTTATTGAAACACATGGCTTTTCTAATACCTCCTCCCACTCATAGCTTTAGTACACATTATTGGCACTACTGCCTATGTGAGAATTCACAAGAATATGTCAGATTTACTATTATTACATAAACTATTTAGACCTTCTAGAATCCCCAATTCCCTTTCTCTGCTTGGCTGCATCCTACAGTCTTCATGAATCAACCAGTGGGAATTCACCTCTCACCAGGTTTGGGATCCTTCTCCGTGCTTATCTCTCTCATACCACAAGCTCTTTTAAGTGGTTTTCTATTTTATCCATCTCCTCACTTTCACCTTTTCAACCTTCCTTGCCACCTGTTCTTCAGGACAGAATAGTAGTTAGTAGTTACACACTGACTTCCACATTAATTAGTCCACATTAGACACTTGCCTGACATTTTCTGAATGAATGAAGAATGACTAGATGATTGTAGTAAATGGTTGAATTTCAAACTACGATGAAATGAAAGAGAAACAGCCTTGGCTTTGATCAAAAATCTCATTCAATTTTTATAATAATAAAGTGTCTCCTTATACTATTGTTTAAATTATCTTCTCTTACATAATGTTTTTATTTTTGCATCTATAAAATGTGAAGTTTATGTTTTTAGTAAATAGATTCTGCATATTGTAGCAAGGTATACTGGACTTTGATTCTAACTAGATAGTTGGAGGAAAATGACTGTGTCATGTTGAGAAATAGTTTTCTTCTCTGTAAATAAACTTAATTGCAACTTCAGAATTGTTTTAAGAACTTCTTGGGATGATAATTTGAAAGTATCTAGTAATTCCATGGCACATAATTGGCCATATAGTTGGGATAGAATAGATAACACATAGACTGCTGCGAAGATAAGCCAAACAGCATACACAAGAATGACTAGGGCAGTGCACAGTACAGAGAGAAAAAAAAGAAAAGGAAACAAAACCAAAAAGAAAAAAGGAGAGAAAGGGGAGAAAACTGTACTTGGAAATCAGAGAAGTAATTATTTTTCCAGATTTGCAACTGCAAAATCCAAGCCTCACAGTATAAAGATATCATGTCCTGCCTCACACAATCTGATGCTGACAAAAACAGCTAGATTCAAGCTTCCTCACAGCAGTCTGAACTCTTTCTATTGTTGAACTCATCAAAAGTTCCTCACCAAATGCATATCTCATGACGCATTAATTCCTTGCCGATCTGCAGCAGGGGATATCTCTGTTATGAGCAGATATGTATTCTAAACACAGGGCAACTTGGTTCATAAATCCCATATTGGAATTCCAAATTGAAGGGATGCTAGGTTGTGTAGAGAGGTCTATAGGTCACTACCAGCCAATCATTTCCCTTTAAAATATTCTCCTGAAGAAAAAGGAATTCAATTTAATAAAGAGAGTAAAAAATAAATAGACTATGTCATGGGAACGAAGATGTCACATTCTGAAGTCAGACTTAATAATGCGTCTACCATTTTCTTGGCCATACATATCAAGTTAATTTATTTTTTGTAAAATGGAGACTAATTTCTACCTCTAGAGATTACTGTGTAACTTAAGTGACAATACATATAAAGCTCTCAGGACAGGATCTGGGAGGGTTTTCCACTAATTTTAACTTCAGAGTAGTCACAGTGCACCTGCATAAAGGCCTTATTCTCATGCAGTCTCATACAGGGACCCTCTGCATTATGCAACATTCCACCTAGGTTAAGCATCTCAAATGGACAAGAACTCATATTGCAGAACTGTATGTAAACATTTCTAGTGGACTTAAATATTACAAGTGTACAATTTGATAATTTTTTACAACAAAATACAAACACCCAATTTAAGACACAGAACTTACCAGTACCCCAGTCATCCTTTGTGTTCTTATCTAGTCACTATCTAACTCCTCGCTGTGGGTGATTTTGATTCTCAATTCCAACTACCTAAACAATAGTTATTTTTATTTTTAATTTAGTATAAAATGGATTCTCACAGTATGTGCTTTATTTTCTGTGAATTTTACCTCAATATTAAGTTTGTGAGATTCACCCATATTTGTGATTGCAGTTGTAGATCAAGCAACTTTCAATGCTTTATGTATTCCACATGTGAATATGTCATAACTAATGCATTAATTCTATTGTTGATTGACAGTTGTGTAGTTTCTAATTTGGGATTGTTATGAACAAAGTCACAATAAGCATTCTAGCATGTGGATTTTGGCAAACACATGCATGCATTTTCTTGAATGTATACTTAGTGAGGATTGCTGAAGGTAAGCACATGTTCAGATTTAGTAGATATTGTCAAATAATTTTCAAAATTGTTATACTCCCACCAAAAGTGTGTGAGAGATATGGCCCATCTACATACTTGCCAATATTTGATATTTTCTATCTTATTCATCCTAACAATTCCAGTGAGTATGCAGTGATATAACATTATAATTTTTAAGTTGCATTGTCTGATAACTAATGAATTTGAGCATTTCTTAATCTACTGCAATAGTCATTTGTGTGTGTATGTATATATATATATATACATATATATATTTCATACCTAAATAATCCTTTACTCATTTTCATTATACTGCCCACCTTTTTGCTATTGACATATGGAATTCTTTATATATTTTGAAATGTCATTTGTCTTATACATGCATTATACATTTTTTCACTTTATGATTTTCTATTTTTACTCTTCCAATAAGTATATTATTTTGATTATAACATATTATGATCAAATTTAAAAAATCTATGACTTCTTTTATCATTATTAAAAGTAATCCCCTCTTCCTTCCCCCAAAGTAAGAATGCAATGGAATTCAAGTTATATAGTTATCAATGCAACTTCCGTGTTTCCATTTCAGTTTTTGGTCCCCCAAAACCTTCTTTGATTTACTGAAGGCTCAAGGTAATCTGTCTTCCTTTAGATTATACAAGGGTCTCTAATTTTCCTATTTCTTCCAAAATTATCTCTAGCTATTAACATTTATAATAGAATCATCAGCACTAGAAAGGCAAAATAGCATTGCTCAGTAATACAGGAAAAGAGTAGGTAAGATGATAAGACAGATTGTAAAGAGAACCATTTTAACTGGGAAGACATGAGAGGTTGCAAACAAGACTCTTCTAAATGTAATTGAAGTTAAGTAGTGTATTCAGAAACTTGACCTACACTTAAGTAAGGGTGTCATTATTATTGTAGTCATTTATTCAATCATTGATTAACTACCAATTTTTTCATATTGTCCTGATACTTTCATCTATAATTATTTGATTCTTTTCTTTCTTTCATTTATTTATTTTTTGAGGGGGGGAATTGAATTTGAACTGGGATTAGTCTAAGGAAAAAATTGACACTTAGGTCATTCTTGAAATTCCTTTCCCACAACTTTTAACCATGGAAGAAACATGGTTTCTTCCGAGAAAGAACAGAGTGGGTGAGACATACATCTATAATTCTGATAGAATATACTATATTATCAGACATTATTTTCCACCCAGTGTTCTGGGAGCTCAGAGACATTCAGATTTGAGATGAGAAAAGTCTTGACAGTAAGAGGTGCTTAGAGTTCGGTTTTAATGAATGAAAACTTCTCCAAATAGAAAAGGAAAAAAAAGTAGTATTTAATAAAAATGAATCCATATCATCCAGAATGAGGTGTGAACATGATCAGTGCTCTTATACTCACATGTAATTATCTCTCACTTCAGGCAATGGGAGTTTCTGCAGGTAAGATAAAGTCACACATTGTTCACGGGAAGAGCAATGTATGGTTTTAGATAAAAGAGGAGAAAGTGTGTTTATCTTGTCTGTCTTTCCTAAATATAGAGCCTGGGAAATCTCACAGAATCCTTTGGAGAAGTTGAGGCACAGAGAAATCTTAGTAGCATTCCAGATGACAACATTTTAGGGTGAGAAGTTACTTTAGATAATCCATCAAATTGCATAAGGCCTACTTAAGTTGCTGATTCAGGCAAATGAATAATTACAGATTTTATATGTAACATTTTATATGAAACATTTTATTTGGATTTGATTCTCAGGTGTTTGGGTTATTTTATATACATATATGTGTGTATACACATACACACACATACTTTTTTTTTTACTGGACACAATAGGTCCATCCCCTTGGTGAGCATCAGCCAAAAGACACAAAACAAAGTTTCTTTCAACAGGAAAGTTTTATTACCTGCTGCAAACAAGGAGACAGAAAGCATTGCCTCCATGAGTGCTCTGCTCAGAGGGCTTTATTTAGACTTAAAACAATTTTTAGAGTTGAGTGTATGTGCCCTCACAGGCACCAGAGTACTGTTGTTGCTTGGATGGGTCGGGGTCCTGTAATACCTTTCTTGGGCAGTTTGCTTGTTGGATGTGTTTTCTCAAATTTGCTTTTAGCCAATTTGTGATAGAAAATGAGACAATATTTCTGGTCAAACTGGAAGATATGGCAACCCTGGCTTTATTAAGGATCAGTTGTGGGAGTGGGAGGAGACTGGTCAGAGAGTTGCTGGGGAAGATTCTAGGTCTACTATACAGATGCCAGCCTTCCTCATGCCTAGTCATTTTAAAAGAAATGGTGGTACAAGGTCACCTTTAAGTCAGTTCTTGTCCTTCTGTGCCTGCTCAGGCTCTAGGCTGGTTCATAACCACTTATCCTGATCAAAGATATTCTTCATCTCCATTCCAATCTATTCTGTTGTCTAGAATGTTTGTTTGTTTGTTTAATGTCCAAGGCCTCAATGACTTCATCAGATTTTGAGGTCGGTCTCATGGAACTTTTTCCATCATACATTTAGGTCTTCCTATTGCTTGTCTGCTAACAAAACCACAACAGCAGCAACAGCATACAAACACATAGAAGACATAACCTGTCCTCCTAAAATTTTCAAATATGTTTAGAGCAGTCCTGTCCAAAAGAAATATGTCAATCATGAGAAAATGTACATGCTTTAATGTGAGCCATAATTTAAAAAAATTGTCACATTAGAAAAAGTAAGAAGAAACAGGTAAAATTATTTTTAATAATATAAATTATTTAACTCAATAGATCTAAAATATGTAACCAGTAAGTAAGCTATTAATGAGAATATTTTACTTTCTTATTTTGTATGGATTCTTTCAACTTACGTGTTTATTTTACACTTAGATTATATATCCAGCCACAATTTAGCACAATTAAAATACTCAATAACTGCATATTGCTAATAGCTCTGGTATTGGACAGAAGAATAATTTAAAAAGAAAGTATAAATATACTTTAAAGTTATTTACATCACTTTAGGACTATCTTGTGTATTATCTGCTTTATTCTAGAATAATTTTAAATTTACAGAAAATTGGTAAAAATTCTGTATCACTACACCTAGTTTCTCCTACTGTTACCATTTTATACTAATATGGAACATTTGTCATGATGACTGAACTGATACTGATACATTCTTACTAACTAAATTCACAGTTATCTTAGAGTTTATCTGATTTTTTTCATGCCTTTTCCTTTTTCAGGGTTCTAAGTATACCACATTGCGTTTAATTGTCATGTGTCCTTAAGGTCCTTTGGATGATAACAGTTTCTCAGACAAAATGGCCTTGGCAGTCTTAAAGGCTACTAGTCAGGTATTTTATAGACTGTTCCTAAGTATGCACACATTTTGTCTGATGTGTTTCCTTATGACTAGGCTGAGGTTATAACTATGAGAAGGCAGATTTTCACATGTGACATGTTCTCAGCACTTATTAAAGGTGCATGTGATCAAGACATTATTTAAAATTGATGATGTTGACTTTAATCAACTTGCTAGGGTAGTGTTTGCCAGGATTCTTCACTATGATGCTTTCCATATTTCCATACCTTTTTTTTTGTAAGTCAGTCACTAAACGTAGACCATAATTAATTAATAACGGGACATGGATTTACATACATTATTTGAAATTCTTCTATATGGAATTTTTTGTTTCCTATTTATATTTTATTCTATCATTTACTCTTAATAGTATGAACTTTTTTTATACTCAGGGGGTATAGGTCAATACTAGGTTATGTATTTTGTAACTCAAATTGTTCCAGCTTTGGCTGCTGGGAGATCTTTCAACTGACTTCTGTGTCTTTTTGACATCCTTCATTGCTTTGCGTTTTGAACAATTCCTTGTTCCTGGCAGTACGAGATGCTCCAGATTATCTTGTCTGTCCCATGCAGTAATCATTTATCTAAGGAGTTTTGGTTCTTTTTATTGGAGAATGATACTAGAAATCAATATATGGGCACTGGATTTTTTTGATGGAAAATTTATGTTCTTTTATGTAAGTGTATAGAACACTATATACTTTGATGAACATAATATTTCACTTTGAAATTTTTGCCTTGATATTTCTAAGGTATGTGCCTTTCAAACTCCATCCCTAACTTCTACAACACTTGCAAACAGAGAAAGACTAGCTAGCTATGTTAGTCTTTCACACGGAGCCCTTCTTTGTTGAATCAAGATTGAAATGTTTCCATATATAAATTAATACCTAATTGAGAACCTTCTCAGAAGTAATCAGAAAAAATTGTACGAGAATTAAAAATGAAGAGATTTCCAGGGAATATTTTACATTAAAATATCAGTTCACAGGCTTATCTTTGTGGATTGGCTCTTAGAATGTTTTCCTAGAATTAAAAAAAAATAAAAAAGAAGATCTGACAAGGGAGACCTAAACAGCCACACAATATCAACAACCACACCCAATTTATTCACTGCCATTTGTCAGATATTCGACTAATTAATCAGCACAATGATTTCATTTATATTTAAATTATCCCATACGTAGGTGCTATTTGCTATCACTATTATTTCTACTTGACATTTAGGAAAGTTGAACCTTGGCGATTAACTTGTCCATGGCCACACAGTTGGAGACTGAGGTAGAGCTCAGAGTGCTTGTCTCTCTGACCTCAGGTAGCTTAATTTATCTAACCTTACTTAGTCACGATACAATATGGCCTGTAGAAGAGCTTGCATTCCCTGACCACCCGCCTTCACATACTGGTAGAAAACTGACGATTAGTGCTTAATAAATAAGACTTTACATGTGATTTTAAGAATCACTGTTTGTTTTCAGAGCACATTTACATTTTGGCTCAGCAAGTACAATTGCCATAATAAACCTGACTGGAAAATTCAACCCAAACTCATCTATGCAGTGACTTATGGGAGAAGAGTGAATATGTATTGGGAAATCATATTACTGAATAAGAAATTTACATATGCTTTTGAAACTCAATTTTATATGTGGATACTGATATAAATATGTAGATTTATGTAATAATAGATCTGCACCAAAGGATTTCCACTAATAAATTAGCATTTTTTGTGGTATTATTTTAAGTTTTAACTTAGAAAGCAATATCGCAGAGTGGAAAACATGTAGTTGTGCGAACAAGAGGGACTACGACTTGAATTCTGACTCTAACATTTTAATCATTTTAATAAAGTTTCTTAACTGTTCTGTGCCTCAGTTTCCTCATTGGTAAAATGAAAATAATAGAGCATTGTCACTGAAGGCTCAGTGAGTTAGCATATGTAAAGTATTTGACCCCCAACTCTGCAATGCCCAAACATAACAGGACAACCTGCAAGGTGCAATGACGGTGCACATTCTACAGATTTCTGAGTTAAAAGTGTTTTGAATGTAATATATCATGCAATTCTCACTGAAATTCTTTGAAGTGTATATTACTATCATGGTTTATTAGAAATAACGAGTAAAGTCTTAGCATTGGTCAGAGAAAATGTGGGGTAGGTAAAAACTTAAACCTTTATTATCTAATGGAGACATGTTAATCCCTCTGTTCTATTAATTTCCCATAACGGGCCTCATGGACAATAGGCAGAATGTAAGCTGTTCACACAGTATCCTACTGTTCTGCTTAATGCATGACGATGTATATTATACTCAATAAATAACAAATGGGTGAGTAAATGAGAACTAATCTTGCTTTTCTCTCTCCGACTAAATCAAATTTAACCCAATTAGGGAGGAATTCCATTAGGTCCAGCTTTATTTCCTTTTCTTCCTTGCCATAAGGAAAAAAAAAAAGATTTTGTAACAAGTCTGAAACACTCACTGCTGGTTTTTTTTGTGTGTGAGCTGCATAATCACTCACCAGACCCATCGAGCTTATAATAAAAGGGTCCATGACAAGCCTATTATTTAAGTTTTGATTAGCACTATTAGCCAAGGTCCAAAGGGAATTTTTGTTCAACAGTTTTAAAAAACCGAAGAGGCAGATTTCCTGTAGGTTTCTATGCCTTTGCCGCAAAATGAATGACTGACACTTCAGATTGTCAAAATGTCGAATTCCTTCAAAGACTTCCAAATAGGTTGAAATAAGGGTAAGTATTTTTCATGTTTCCAGAGAGACTATTGATTTTAAAGTTTAACTTCTCCATTGCCAAATTAAAGCTTGGCATTCTTGTTTTCTACGAATTCTACTCTGAGCACTTCTCTGAGAAGTGATTTCATTTGGGTTAGAGATACTGTTCTCCAACCGATATGGAGTGCTTTCTTCCCGAGTAACTCGGTGGTCCCTTGAATTCACAGTCCTTAAGTAAGACAGAGAAGCATCATTCTAATCACTTTTAATCTGTGCGGCTTTTGGGGCGATCTTGGAATTTAATTCGTGTTTAAATAAAGGCGTCAAAGTGCAGTCTGCGCAGTTCCCACTCAGAACCACAGCAGCAGGTTCTGTAACATCTGGTCTGCATTCTGTTTGAGGAAAGTCCTAAAAATTCTTCTTTGATTACACAACTTCTCATCACCTCTAGGTTCTGTAATGAGATTTACATCTACATGAGGGAAGGCCTGTGTAACAGAAAGAGAAAAGGCTTTGAAATCAGACAGGTTGGGTTTTAAATCATTGCTCTGCCACTTACTAGTTTGCAAACAGATGTGGGCCATTTGTTTGAGTAGTTACAGAATAAATCCCTAGCCCCACTGGAAATTTTTCAAGTGTGTGCTAATTGATTTCACTGGAAAATCCTGAAAAGAATATTTGTAATATTTGTTGCAATTCCATGAGCATGTTTTTGTTTGTTGCTGTGTTTGTTTTTCCTTCTTTATTTTAATTAATTTTTAAAGAAGAAGGAGGCAGGCGGGAATGAAGGTGATTAAACAGGAATGACGAGAGAGGAAGGAGCATTTTTCACTTATTTAGTTGTTCATTTGCTTGTTCCTCTTCAGCCAGGGCCTTTAACCTGGGTCCTGCCACTTTATTTTCTATGGGTACTATGTTGCAGCAGCTTAACTCCTGAGACTAGGGATGTGCTCATTACCATGTTCTTTGCTGTTGTTTTAATTGTGTTGCCAGTTCTCTCCCTTCACTGATGCCAGTCCTGTTGCTAAAATGAAAATCATGGCACTAGCAGGCTTCCTGGGCTTTGCACTGTTGAAGACTATAGTCCGAGACCCCGGGCAGGGTGGAGAAAAAGTCTTGTGTACCTGCCTGGATCCGTCTCCCTATTAGTGCTTCTCCCAAACTCTGAATTTCAACTCTTTTAAACTTCTGTTCTCTAAGTACACAATTTGGTCTCCCTTGGCATGTGAGTATATACAGAAAACCATCACTAATATAAAAATAATGACTATATCATCACCTTAGCAGACACTCTTGCCCTTTTATTCCTCTCTCCTGCCACCTCTCTGGTCCCCATGTTGTGTTGATATTGATCAGCTTGTACTTCCTACAAATAAATAAATGGAAATTTAAGAATTTGCTCATTTTTCTTTGATTTGTTTAATCTCAGAATAATTGTTATGATTTTCATCTATATTGTCACATATTTCAGTAGCTGATTTTTTTTTTTTTTGCTTTTTCTTGTACAATTTTGTTGTATAGCTACACCATGGTTGATAAATCCATTCATTTATTGATGGACACTGGCTGTTTCCAGTGCAAGTATTATAAATAATGTTGTTATGCATTTTAATCTATGTCTTCTTATATTTGTCTTCCTTTTATTTATCTTGGTAAATATCTAAGTCTATAATGGCTAGATCACACAGGAATTATGTTTAGATTTTTCAAGAAATTGCCAAAATGTTCTTCCAAGGGTTTGTTATATTTTATAAACCCACTAGTAGTATTTGCTATTTCGAATGACACCATAACTCCACATCCTCACCAATAAATGGGGTGGTTTTTTTTTTTAAATGTTGACATTCTAGTAGGTGTGTAGTGACAACTTTTGTGCTTTTAAAATATATTTCCCTAATTGTAGAGAGCTTTCTGCAATATATCCCTAGGCAGAAGCCTTTATACGTCAGCAGAGCTAGAAGCAGATAACAGAAAACCGCAGCTGAGCTTCGAAACGTTCCAACCTTCAAATGTTCCTGATTGCAGCAGAACAGCTAATGCCTATAGCCCTCTTTCACTTGGCAACATTCTTATTGCCTCATTGTAACCCAGCCCTATAAATAAATCAAGGAGTCAGAATCAGGGTCACTGCTTCTCAGAGAGCAGTGCCTCACCTGGCCCCCAATTTTCTACATGCATGTTGTCTGACTTTCTTTAGGCTCCTTGGGGACCCTTTCAACCAGCCATGTGGGTCACGGCACCTAATAATCTTATTTGTCATCATATGCATTCTTTGGTGAACTGTCTATAGAAGTTTATTGCCTGTTTAGTACTGGTTTGTTTGACTTCTTAACATAACATTTGGCAAGCGCTTTACAGATTCAGTAATAAAATCTATTATCAGACATGATTTGCAAACACTTTTTCCAAATCTGCATCTTTTTCAGTGTTCTTTATGGTATTGGTCAAAGAGTAAAACTACTTAATTGTGATGGAGTCCAACTTAGGAATATTCAATTTTATGGATTTTGTTTTCAGTGTTGTATCAAAGAAATCAATGCATAAACAATGATTATAATGACTTCTTTCCCTCTTTTCTTCCAGAGGTTTCTTATATGCAGTGAGAAAAATGAATCCAAGTTCACATTTTTGCATGTAGATACCCAATTGTTCCCAAACCATTTCTTGAAAAGACTATTTTCACCATTAAATTATTTTTGTCAAAAATCAATTTTTCATAAATGTATGAATCTATTGCTGTGAATCTCTGTTCTATTTCATTGATTTCTATGTCTGTCTTTATACCATTCTCACACTATCTTGTTCCTGTGGCATTATAATAAGTCTCCAAGTCAAGTAATGAAGCTTCTTCTGTTATACACTTATTTTTAAAAGTGATTTTGACTATTCTAGGACTTTGAATAATTAGATGAATTTTAGAATCAGCTTATAAATTTTTTACCAAAAGTGTTGAATTTTTATTTGAGCTACAAATGAATCTTTAGAAGAAGGATTAGAGAAAAATCAGGAGTTAAAATCTTAATAATGAGTCTTACAATTCATGAACACAGATTATTTCTCCATTTATTTAGATTTTTTAAAAAA
Source organism: Solenodon paradoxus (assembly GCA_004363575.1). Classification (NCBI taxonomy): domain Eukaryota; kingdom Metazoa; phylum Chordata; class Mammalia; order Eulipotyphla; family Solenodontidae; genus Solenodon; species Solenodon paradoxus. Next base: position 571,984 of record RJWH01000029.1, read on the forward strand.
ATTTTCAGTGTACAAATCTTAACCATCTTATGTTATATTTATCCCTAAGCATTTTACAGTTTTGATACACCTTTAAATACCATTTAAAAATAAATTTCAGTTTCCAGCTATATCCTGCATCCTTTCTAAATTTCCTTATCGAGTCCAGTAACTTTTTTGTAGCTTCCATAGAATTTTCTAAACAATTATATCATCTTCAAAAACAGTCTAAGTTTCCAATTCAATCTGCATCTCTCTCTCTCTTTGTCTCTCTCTCTCTCTCTCTCTCTCTCTCTCTCTCTCTCTCTCTCTCTTTTGCTCTCTTCTCTCTTGCTCACTCACTTATTTTTCACTGTATACACTTGAACCTTCAGCAATATGTTCAATACAAAGGGTGGGGGAACAGGCATTTTTACCACATTGTTGTTCTGAGGAGGAAATACTCAGCTTGTCACCAATTTCTGCCACTTTACAAGGTGAGGCATTTCCTTGCAAATTTTAATCAGTATTGTATGTTGGTGCTTTTCAAGTACATTTTTCTGTCCTATTGAGATATCATGTGGTTTACTACTTAATTGGTTAATATGTTTCACATGAGTGATTTCTGTCAAACTTGCATTACTGTAATAAACCCTAATTATAATATGTATGTCCATTTTATATATTGTTGAATTAGGTTTGCTAAAATTTTGTTAAGAAATTTTGCATCTTTGTTCATGAGGGACAATAATGTCTTTGTTTGGCTAAGTACTATAGTAAAGCTAGCCTCGAATAATTAATTGTGAAACACCACTTTAATCTTCTTCAAGAATTTATGCAAAATTAATACTCTTTCTCCTTTAAATTTTGGTGGAGTTCAAAGTAAAGTTATGTTGACCTGGAAATCTCTTTGAGGGAAGGTTAATTACAGATTCTATTTCTTTAACAGCCAAAGTACCTCTTAATTTACCTATTTCTTCTTCAGTAAGTATATTTACTTCCTAGGACTGTCATAATAAGTTGTCACAAACTGGATGCCTTAAAACAGCAGAAATATATTTTCTCATATTGCTGATGATCAGAAGTCTAAAATCAAGGTTTCAAAGGGCCAAATTCTGAAAGATCTAGAAGAGAAATCTGACTTGTCTCTTCCAGCTAGCAGCATTCCTTAGTTATGGCAACATCACTCAAACTCAACCAAAACACGGTCTTCTTTTCTATGTCTCTTTCTGTGTAAATCTCTCTCCTTTTTCTTACAGAGACAGTAGTCATTGGATTTAGGCCACCCTAACTCCAGGAAGATTTTATCGCAAGATCTTTAACTAATTATATCTGCAAAGACTATTTTTCAGACACTAACCTAATACAGCTTTTGGCACTCTGTTTCTCTCAAGAGATTTGATACCTAAATTGTCAAATTTATTGGCATGAAATTGTTTTGAAATTACGAAATTGTTCATAATACCCACATTTCATGTACTTGATACCAGTAATGGATGTTTAGTCTATTTTTATTCTATAGAAATCTGCATAGAATTTTATAAATTTTATTGATCTTTCAAAGAAGAAACTTGGTTTGATTGAATTTTTCTGTTTTCTGTCTTCCGTTACATGGAGAGAGACTACTTGAATAATATTTCTTGTCTTTTTCTTATTTTGCACTTAATTTAGTTTTATTGATTGCAGAAGGTGAAAGTTGAGTTCTGATTCATTTTACTGCTTTTATTTTCTAAAATAAGCATTAAGTGCTGTAACATTTCCTCTAAATTCTATATTAACAAATCCTCACATTTTTCATATGTTGTACAATCATTATCATGCAATTCAAATACTTCTTAATTTCACTCTTGATTCATCTTTTGTGGCATGCGTTATTTAGAAACATTTTATTTGTTTTCAAATAAGGAATTTTCCAGATATCTTTTTCTTATTAGTTTCTAATCTAAGTCTTTTATATCCTTAGAGGAGATATTTGTGATGTGAATTACTTAACATTTATTGAAATACATATTATGGTTGAAAATGATCTATCTTGCTAGTTGTTCCATGTGTACTTGAAAAGAATATATATATGTGCACACATATATATATATATATATACACACATACATATCTATTTCTAATTATATGTAGTGGTCTAGAAATGCTAATTGGATTGATTAATTTTTGTGTTGTTCAAATCACCTATAACCTTACTGATTATCAGTTTATTTTTCTTGCTTGTTATGAGACAGAAATGTTGAAATATCCAATTATGATTTACTTATTTCTACTTGTATGAATGATTTTGCTCCAACTGTTGTGAAGTTCTATTATTAGGTACCTATGGTTTCGGACTGAGGTTTCTACTTTTTGTGTTGACGCCTTTAAAATTATGAAATAACTTTTTATTTCTGGTGAAATTATCTGTCTGATATATCTATTGCAACTTTCTTTCACTTAGTGTTAACATGATATATTTTTCCCTTTGAAAAAGAAAGCTTAGTCATTTCACATACCTTCATCTAACATGTGTGACTTGTAGTTTATAGACAGCTTTAACTGCAACTCGCAATCTCCAACTTTTTATTGGGGTATTTGAATCATCTGTAAAATGTAGCTTCATGCTTTCTTAAAAAAATGACTTGTTTATTATATTATTTGTAACTGTTTATTTTGCTTTAATTTGGATAAATTTATTATATTATTTTAGTATGCTGCTTTATAGTTTATAGTATACATATCAGACTTACAACAATCTATCTTCAAAGTCAAAAATAACACTTCATATATAGTTTAAGAACCTTAAAATTATATACTCCTATATCTTAACTCCTGACTATTTATTGCTGTTACACATTTTTCTTCAATATATGTCATAAATTTTACAATTCATTGTTAATATTTTGTTCTAAGCTATTATAATTTAATATATTTGTAAATATGAACCCATTTTCAAAAGATATACCCAGATACTAACCACTTCTGGTGTTTTGAATAATTTTTTATGTGTATATGTGCATTAGCAGTTTTGGGTCCTTCAGTATAAATACAGTGCTCACACATTAAATATGTGATATCTGTCTTTGCATGCCATAACTTAAATTTCAGTCAATTCATTGAAATGTAAAACTCATATAACATAACCAATCTAGTTAAAGTGTATAATCAATGATGTTTAGTGTATTCAGAGAGTTGTGTAGCCATCACTACAATCTAATTTTACAAACTTTTAGTATCCTCTTGCATTTTTCAAAAATTCTGTACCTTTTACCAATCATTTCCTAGTCTAGTAATTTTCTTCCTGTCTATACAAATGCTAATTTACTGTTTCTCAATGTATATTTGTCTATTGTGGACATTTTATATAATTGGAATCATGATATTGGTCTTTTATGATCTTTTGTGAACAGCTTATTTAAGTTAATGTATTAATTTTGAGGTTTTTCTATGTTGTAGCATGTATCAGTATTTCATTCCTTTTTATTGCTGAATAATGTTCCATTGTATTAATATATCACATTTTGTTTATCCATTTATTCATTTATCTATTTATGAAAATTTGAATTATGTCTACTTTTGGTTGTTATAAATATGGTCGTAATGAATGTTTATCTACAAAGATTAATATAAAGATGTGTTTTGAATTCTTTTGAGTGTATAACTCTTCTTATTAGTGAAATTACTCAATCATATAATAATTCTGTCTTTTAACATTTTTAAGACCTGCTAAAGTGTATTTCAAAGTAGTTGTACCATTCTACATCCTACCAGCAATGTTTAAAGATTCCAATTTGTACATATCCTTGACAACTCTTGTTATTATCCTTAATTTTTATAATAGTCATCCTAGTGGGCATAAGTAACATCAAATTGTGGGTTTCACTTTCTACTTCCCCAATGGGCACTGCTATACATTTTACCATAGACTTATTGATCATTTCTATACTGTTTTTGGAGACATGTACTCAGCTTCTTTGCTCATATTTTACTGGGTTATTTATCTTTTTTCTATTTAGTGGTAATATTTATACATTATGAATACAAGTTCCTTATCAGTTATATAATTTTCAAGTGTTTTCTCTCATTTGGTGTGTTTTCTTTTCATTTTATTGACCATATTATTTGTAGTATAACATTTAAAATTTTATGAAGTTCTACTTATATTTTTTTCTTTCATCACATAAGTTTGGTGTCATATCTAATAAAACTTTAGTTATCAAGTAATTTAAAGCAGTCACTGGTCTAGACCTTGGGATAGAGCTATTATTAAAATATATGTGATTTCTGCTTTTTCAGGACTAAGTCAGGTAAGAAATCAGGCATTTATTTAAATGAATATAAATATATGATTGCAAACAGATTAGTGCTATGAAAATATCAACTAAAAAAGTGTGTGTATGTGTGCGCGTGTGTGTGTCAACATACTTTGAAGAGAAGTTGTCAAGGAAGCATTTCCTGGTGAAGCACTATTTGGTCTGAGACTTAAAAGACCTAAGAGAAAAGTACAATGGAGAAAGCTTTACATGCAGAAAGGACCTGAGCAGGGATGTCACTTAGGAGAATGGAAAATGGACAGTGTTGAATTGCAGAGAGCAGGGTTGAAAGAAACATCAGATGAAGCTGTAGCAGTAAGCAAGGGTAACAACATCATGTTAAGGACCTTAGTATTTTCCTTAAAGGTAATGAGGAATGATTTCATGATTAATCACTTTGACTACAACATGGAAAACAAATTATGGAGAAAATAAATACCAGTGACTTGACTGGATAGGGGATAACTGCTGTCACTCAACAAGGGATGACAGTGGCAGGGAGTATGGCAAGAGCAGTGGAGGTAAAAAGAAATAAAGAAAGTTTACTTAGAACAATGAATAGAGGTTGGCATCGGAAAGGATATGGGATGAAGTACAGTGATTATTACCTTTTCCTGAAATGGTGTCTTCTGAGTTTCAGCTTTATAAGTTAGCTGATCTTAAACTTTTAGTTTTTTCTCAAGAAGACTTTGAATGTGCTGCCTTGTTTGGTTCTACTTCAAGATCTGATATTGTTAACTTTTGATTTCTGGTCTCTTCTACCATATATAAACTCCATATTATTCTTCAGAAGCAATCCTTGATACAGGTTCTCAAATGATGGTAATCTTGCCATCTACTTCTCTGATAAATTCCATGCATTTACCTCATTGGATTTAATTCCCTTTGGCAATCATTAGTACAACCTGTCTAGTAAGTTTTATCTTCCACAACTTTGCCAAGTGCTACACTCTATGACATTCTTATAGTAGTACTCAAAAACATGAATTGGGTATAGGGAACTTTTCTTCGGGCCACTGAAAATTAGTTTCAAGTGGACATCAGCAAGGCCTATCACTGACACATAATCCTTTTATTTTTACTTAAATTGAAGCAACATTGTGTTACAACATTATATAAATGTCTGATATACAGTCTCCTCACCCTCCATTTTCCTATCCATTCACCATAACACTTGAAAAAAACAGCAAAATTTTTAATGTCTCTTTCAGATCTAAAAATTGATTGATTGATTTCTATAGATTGAAGCTTTAAGGAACATGATATATAATTAGCCTCTCCTATAATTTCTTACATTATAGCTCTGAAGTTTGTTGCACATATCCCTGTAATTACATCTATATGTAACTACATTTATGTAACACTTTCATGATTTTATTTACATATCCAAGGCAGTGATTTATTTTTCCAAAACTTCTTAGATGTCCCCAAACAGGACACACAGGAGCAATCTGTATATATATTTTCTAGATGAAATGCTAGAGAAAGAAGTAAGTATATACATATATATACTACTTTCACAAAGAAAAAAATAGGAATCACAGCCTCAGCTGCATCCTCAAGTGAAAATTCATGTCAGTTCATTGACACATTTATATTTACGTTTTTCCCATTACTTCATAAATTGAAAATCTCACTGAAAAATACTAAGAAAAATGTGAAAATAAGAGCAAATATGAGCAATATGAAGGAAATCAGTTATAAAAATTTTGTATTTTGATAACTAAATACATTAGCAATTGATTTTTATAGAATTTCAAACAGTAAGCAGAATATCTAATAAGAATAGAAATATATTCATAATGAAGATAATTCATTTATATCTCTTTTAATATACTGGTGTGTATAACATGAAGTTCAAATTGTTTTCCCTTTCCATGATTTTCTCAGTTCTGTGTCAAATTCAACATGTGTAAAGGCACACAATATTTCCTTTTGCTTGACATACTGAGGTTGTGTGCTTGTTTTCCATATTGGATAGCATAGAACCTTCCAAATGTTATCTATTTTTCAGGTCACAGATCTTTATAATTTTAACTAGTATATGATTTCCACTTCACAAAAATCTGTACCCTACCATCTTGAAAAATGCAAAGACTGGGAATATTCAGTTTCATTTGTGATTTTAACCCCTACATTTTCACATTCAAGGGAAACATCTGTCTTACTAATCATTTTTACTTTTATTTTAACAGACAATGCATCCAAATACTGATTAGAATAAGAAGATGCTGGGCACTTCTTGTGCATATCAAACAAAAGAACAATGAACACCCAGATTACATTTGAAGGACTGTGACTAAAGACATTTAGACAGAATATGTGTTGATAGGGTAATTATTAGGTGGAGTAAATTGCAAAGTAGAAGCTTTAACAAGTACTTGTATAAATAGTTTCTTTTCCACAAAACAGATCTTCTAGTGGAGAAAAAATGGTCCCTTACTTCTAGCAATTTCCAAAATCAATTGCTTTAAGTTCTATTGGAGCAATACTTGAAAAGTTTCACTCTGAAATATATTGCATGTATTTAATTTTGAATGGATCCATTTTGCACTTGAACCATACCTGATCTAATGGTGTGTTCTTCAGTGGGAATCAATAGATTGATGCTGTGATACAGCCATCTGGGGTGATCTAAAATGAGAAAAAAAAAAGCATTTTGATATTAGGAAAAGAAACCTGAAAAGTTCAATAATGATGGCCTCATCATGGGATATCTTTCATTCAATCAGAAACCTTTATAATGTATGTGTTTTGAGCCTAGTTTTAGGTGGTCATGAAAGTGCAGAAGAGTGGAAAGCTTAATGCTGGCAAATATTTGTGAAATAAATGGACAAATAAAAATTTAAAACAATTTTTATGAATCATTCTATAATTATATGGAAAGGGAAAATATTACATGAAAAAGATCTAATAATTACAATATATCAAATACATATATCAGAATTATCACATACAAAATTTCTATAAAGAACATTGGAACTGAAGAGAAGATAAAGAGTAAAATTTGAATGAGATTAGAAAGAAGACTTCCTAAAAGGTAAATTACTTTTGGAGAACTAATAAAACTGCCTAAATTATAAGCCTCAAACCCTAATTTTGAAAGTCTCTTGAAGAAAAGAACATATAGTAAATTTGATTACCCACATACAGAAACATATTATGCATGTGTGTATAATATATGTAATTTAATATTAATGGTGCGATATGAGGAGAGTATTAAAGACATAAATTTTAGTTACCCTGGTCACAAGCTTCATTCTGTGGTTTTCACTTGGCATAATAGAAAGATCATCCTCCAGAATCAAGCACAAGAGCTTCTATTTGGTTTACTTGCTTTTATTAAAAATTGGATTAAAATTAAAACTCTAGCTAACCCTCACCTGACATTTCTTCAGTAGCTAACTAATCTACCAGAAAACTAACCTAGGAATGGGTCATGACCAAATTGGCTTTGCTCACTTTGCATCTTTGATCTGAGTATAGTTCTCCTAATCTCCAAGTCCTCTCCTTTGATTCCTTATCTTGCAGGGATGGTTTTTCCAAACATTAGTCATTTCAACCCAGAGAAATATTTGAACATCTACTGTTTTTAAGACTTTGAGTTTAGCACTGGTGATACCGAGATATGCAAGACACAGATCACTATTTTCTTGGAGGCCACAGTCTAAAAAGGGAGCCAGACAGTTAACAAAGTAATTATGATTCCATGTGACAAGAAAAGAGTGGTACTGGTTAATAGCCAAGAAAAAAAAAATGGTTAGAGATAGGACTGCAGGTAAGTTACTAACCCCTTGTGGTATTTTATTTTTCATAGAAGTACGATAAGAATGAAAATAAGTTAAAGTGCATACGAAGTGTACAAATATACAGCACCTGGCACATAATGAATGGTCATAAATGGCAGTTATTATTTTGATAAAGCCATCAATAGCTGTACTTACAATTATGTGTCACTTAAGTAAGGTAATGCATTCTAAGAAATGCTTCCATAATTTTATCATTGTGGAAACATCATAGAATGCATGCCTCAATAGTAGAGCTCACTATATACCTAGGGGCTACCATTCATTGGGTAGAGAGAAAAAGAAACATTTTTCTCTGACATTTTAAAGTTTTTTGAAGTGTATATACATTGCTTACATAGAGAAACCAAAATTTCTGATATACCATTATGCTGGGTCTTTTTTTTCAATCTCTCAGAAGTCTCCTATTTTAATACTACCATTGTTATGGAAACTGGAATTAAGTTAATGTTATATCATTTATAACAGTGTCATACCCGAGTCTGTACTGTCATCTTGGCCATTATCTATGGATAAGTATAAGATAATTCATCTAAAGTGATAGTCAAATTAGAAATACAGATGGACAAGGGCTGAAGTAGATCAATAAAAATATGAGCCAATGAAATCAAGATCTTCTGGTTTATTCTTCCTGAATGGATTTGCAGTTAAAAACATGCCTGGTAAATAGTGAGTGCTTAAGTAAACTGAATAAAGGATGAATTCCATTAAGTAAGATATTATTAAGATATCCACATTAAAACTGTCCAAATAATTGAAGACAAAGCATTATCTCTGAATTATCTATAGCAATCTTTATATAAATTATAGTATGATATTTGCAATTGGAAAGAAAACATTTTGTCAGCTATAGTGACAGCTATTTTCAATAGACACAGTAACTTCTTCAATGAAGGCTTTTTTCTCTGATATTCTTTGATACAGTCTTTCACATTTGATAATTAAATTGTTCAGTAATCAACTGATTTGCATAATAAATAAACATTTGGAGACCCCAGATTCTTGAGAGGTAGTAAGGAGAGAGGAAGGATGGGAAAGGAGTGAGAAAAGGAAAGAAGATAATCGTTACAAATTTGTAAATTTTCAATAAAAATGGCGAAAATCATAAATAATATGATGAATGTATTTCCTGGAAATTAATAAAAAGGAATTAATTTTAGATGATAATCACAATGTGGGAGATCCCTGAAAATTAGCATACATCCTAAGGAGAGTTTTTAAATTCCATAGGATAAAAAAATCCAATAAAGTCTTCAAAAATGCTTCATAAAGGTGAAGGATCTCATCAAACACTAAAAAAACTAAAGTAATATTATTCATACAACATATTAATAGAAACATCATTGTTGAAGGTCAAATGATAATCCTGTTCCTGAAAGAATCTAACCTCCAGAATCTGTGGATATTCCTTGACATGGCAAAAGGGATTTTATATATGTAATTAACTTAAAAAAGTTGAGGCGGGGATCTTACCTTGGATTTTTGAGTGGGTTCAAACTTAACCATAGGGGTTTTATCAGTGAAAGATTCAGGTAAGTGGAATGGAGACAGAGATATAAAAATGCTCTGCTGCTGATTTTGAAGATTATAGAAGGGCCTTGACCAAAGAAGTCATTGGCCTGTGGAAACTGGAAAAGGTGAGCAAATAGATTCCTACAGAAATACAGATTTGCTAGCACTTTGACGTTTACTTTGCCTCCAAAACTGCAGTATTCTAAATTCGTGTTGTTTTAAGCCACCAAACTGATGGTAGTTGTAGCAACAATAAGGCATTAACACACTCAGCTAATAAAATCCTGAATAATCAAGAGTCAGATTTAAATTGAATATATCACCAAATTTTTAAGACAAGACCAAATAAAAAGAAAACCATCAATTAGATTGCTTAAAAATGGCATGAGAGAATAAAATCCACTGAACTGGTATATCTTATAATGCTGAATTTTATGTCATGAGTGAAATTTTATGGTATGTGAATGTTATCTCAATCTATCAATCAATAGCCAGCTGAATAAAGATTACATAATCATGATCATGTTTTGTTTTAACATATTGCTTAAACTCTTTCGATGCCGTACTAATATATTTCCTAATTTTTTGAAGATATGATTATGATGGTGATGATAATAATGATGATGGTGATATTAATAATAATAATTGAATGAAGACAAAAATCAGGCTGTGTAGTCCAGTCTAATTTAGTTTCTTTTAGGAACTGTTACCATTCTAAAGAAATGAAATAAGAAATATAGCAACTCCCCCAATAAAATATACCTCATTCGTTGACTTTATCCTGGTCTCCTACACTTGCTTTCCCAGCATTACCCCATATTTCTTTTTTTAACCATCTCCTGTCTTACTGATTTCTACCCAACCTAGATGCAGGTCCAGATTCTTTTCATCAACTACATAAAACAATGCTTTCATCTTTACTCCAGAGTAACCCTGTAATCTGTCATCTAAGAGAAAACCAAGACCTGGGCTTTGTCTTCCTCCAACTTGAGATATGGCTGCCTATTCCCTCATCCCCACCTTTGGAATAGAATTTCAGCAGTGTATTCCCCTGTGTCATCATCACCTAGATATTGGGCATGACTAGAAAAAAATATAGAAACAAGAAAAAGAAGGTATGTCAAAACAGTGGCAAGAAGGGAAACTTTCACACATTTAATTTTTTATTAATTTTACACTTTATTGAAGTAATAAAATTATATCATTATACAAGTTTAAGATGTGCATTATATGGATTTAAATGTAAATCCACATCACCACTAAAAAGTTCAGTTTCATCCTTCTCTTTATAATTGATTGCTTAAACCAATCCGCTCTCCCACGTCCCATCTGGTAACCACTAATTTTTGTATTATAGACTGAAAGTCTATTTTTGTTTTGTTTGGTTTGCTTGTTTATTCTTTTTTCTTTTAGGTTGATTATTCTGTTGTTAATTTTAGGAGCTCCTTGCATATTCTTGATTTAAGATATCCTTGTCGTTTGCTATGTGTCTTTATCAAACAAAAATGTTTCATCTTGATAGAGTCAATTTCATGGTTTGTTCTTTGATATCTTGTTAAAAAAACTTCCTTAATCCTTATTTTACAAATATATTCTCTTTACATTTTTTTCTGTTAGTGTTACAGCTTTATCTTCTGTGTTTAGGTTTCACTTAGTAAATGATTTGTATATACTTTGAATGTGAAGCTCCCCTTCAAAATCTGTATTTTATTTTGCCACATGTAGTGAGCTCATTTCTGCACTACTATCAGACTGCATGGGTAACCATCTTTGCCTGATTCTGCTTTTTTAAGAGGGAATATCTAATGTGCCTGTAAAAGGATGTTGGTTCTGAGTCTGAGAGGACAACCTTTATTAGCTTGAGGAAGGTTTCACCTCTTTCTACATCTGTTGGGCCTTTTATCATATACAACTAGATATTAAACATTAATAAATGCCATTTCCCGGTCTATTGAGATAATCGTGTGACTTTCTCCTTAGGCATTTAATGGGTAGATTTCACAGATACATTTTCTAGTAGTAAGCCTTCCTTTCATTCCTTGTATAAATCTTACTAGATATGTTACTCTTTTAAAGTGAATTGTTCGTTGATGTATAACATATCCAGAAGAGAGAGTTTTAGAAGTAATTTTATTATTGCTTTGTAAAATAACCACTAGTTTTCTCTTTTTTTAGATTCTGGAAGAAACTGCCCATTATTGGGATCTTCTGTTTTTCAAAACTTTGCTTGAATTTACTTGTTAAATTATTTGTCCTGAATTTTGGTGAAAGAGGGTATTTGATAGTATCTTAGCTGCTTAATGGTTATTGTTCTGTTCAAGTCTTCTATTCCTACTTGCTCCAATTTGGACACTATATGCTTTGCCAGAAATTTATTTTGTCCAGGTTTCCAAATTTCTTAGATATAGAGTTGCTTATGATATTCATTTATTTCAAAATGCTTTCTTATATCTGTAGTTTTTACTCTATTTTTTAATATTCTGTATTTTGTTTACAATTTTCTCATTTTGGATTTGTGAGAGCAAAAAGCATTTATCATTTTATGCTTGACTTTATTTTATTACATTATGGCTAGGGAATGTGTCTATATGATAATGTCTTTTTATGTTTAAATTTTTTTTTTACTTAGGGAGACTTCATTTGTTTCTTAATATATGGTTGATTATGTGAATGTGTCATAGTAGAAAAAATAAAATATTTTCTCTTTGTTGGGTGAAAAGCTTCATATATGTATAAATCTTTATGTTCATAAGTATATATTTACTACTTGTTGTTTCAATTATCTATTCACTCTCGAGAGAGCTGTGTTAAAATCTCCAACCCCAGTTTTGGAATTATTTATATTTTTCCATTGTTCTTTCAGTTGTTATATATTTTGAGGCTATATTTTAGATGCACATATGCCCAATATAAGTATTACATATTCTCAATATATTTGTTCTTTCTAACAAAATAAAATGCTACCCTTTTCTCCTTAAGAATTTTTTCCCCTTGGATCTGGATATTTTTCTCCATTCTGATAAATTAGTTTTTTCTATTTATCATATATAAGTGACATAATGCAGTATTGTCTTCTCCATATGACTTATTTCACTAAGCATCATTTCTTTTAAGTCCATCCATGCTGTTGTTGCAAATGGTAAGATTTGGTCTTTTTAAATACATAGCTGAGCAGTGTTCCATTGTGTACAGAACACATCTTTATTCATTCATCTGTAGATGGGTATTTACTGGTTTTTAGATCTTGGCAACTATAAATAATACTGCAATTAACATAATGGTGCATATATCTTTCAAATTATTGGTGGCATAGGATTTATTTTGTTTTTAAGAAAAAGGACAGACAGAAATGAAGGCAAATAAGCAGGCAGGCAAAAAGGAAGAGGGACGAAGAAAGAAGCAATTCGTTTGTTTTTATTTCATTGTTCATCTTGGTTGTTCTACCTAGTCCCGGCTTATGAACTCCAGGGTCATTGGGATGTATGTGGACTATGCCAGCCAGACTGACAGAATCAACAATTAAAGCACCAGAGTGCACACAGATCATTGCTGTTTATTTTTTAAAAGATAAATATTCGTTGTGATGTAACCCCATCATATGACTTTTTTTTTAATTTTTGAGGGATTTCCCTACTGCTTTACCTAGTGGTAACACCAGTTTACACTCTTATAAACAGTGGAGAAGTTTTCCCTTTTCTCTACATACTCTCCAACACTAACTGTTTCCAGTTTGAGTAATAGCTATTCTCATGAATGTGAAGTAATGCCTTATTATTGTTTTGATTGCATTTACTAGCAAAAAAAAAGAGGTAGTGTACCTTTATATGTGCCTGTTGGCCATCTGTGTGTCTTCTTTGGAGAAGTGTATATTCAGATCTTCTATTTATAAATCTGATGAGTTTTTGTTGTTGTGAGTTTTGAGAGTTCTTTATATACTTGGGATATTAACACCTTTTGATATAAATCCACTAAGGTATTTTGGATATTAAAATATCAGTCTTAAAGAGACTATGGTAATATGTCCATAAATGGGGAGATGAGAGTTCAGATGTAGGGACAGAGAGATAATGAGGATGGGACAGAAAATTCAGCTAGATTCTACTATGTCCTGCAGCTAGGAATATTGTTCTAGATATTAGAGAAGATGGGAGAAAAATAAAACTTGACTGAGCTTATTCATTTAACAATATCAAATAGTATACTGATAAACATTCCCTCAAACATCCCTCATGAAGTTTCACTGCAATGAAACAAGGACATTTAAGTATTCATTAGGAAAAATGTAAAGATATTTTTTGTCAAGCTTGCTTTTGGAATTCATTTTTGTCAAGCTTGCTTTTGGAATTCATGTTTCAGATGATAAAGGACAATTGAAAGGCTAAGCAACTGTTGCAAATTATAGGAAGTAGTGTTTTTAATCTTAAACTGATATTTAGTGACTGCAATGGGTCAAACATTGTAATAACCACTTTCTGTATTCCATAATATATAATCATGATAACAAATACAAAAATCTGGCATTATCATTTCTATTTTATATATAAGAAACTAAAGATAAAATAAATTAAATAATTTTACTCAGGTGGCAAACACTGGTATATTGATTCAGTCTTGTGTTTATTTTATACTACAGACTAATACTTTCAACTTTAGTGATAAAACTTTTTTACAGTGTGTTTGATCTAATAAAATCATACTTTCTGTTTTTAAAATATAATTTGAGCCTTTTCTTTTACTTTTTTTAAGGAAAACCATGTAGTTCACAAGTCAAACTTATAATAATTTTCACTGTATTGGCAGCTTTATTCTTTCATTTGAAGACAGGTGCCTTAGAGGAAAATGGATGAAGATTCTCATGGAAAGGGTTTTCCTATTATTTAAACTATTTTCCATTATGGCCAAAAGGATTGTCTTAATTTTAATGGAGAAATGGCAAGGACTCATAGCGAATCACTAATGGAAATTTTTCTCTCTCAGTAAGTTAATGTCTTAAAATATACTGAAAAGAAAATTATCCAGAGTTATATAAAGCCACATCTGATATTCCAGCTTGACTACAGATTAGTAAAGTAAATGCAAGGTATTAAGAAAACACATGAGGTTTAGAGATCTATCATTCATCTTGTCAGCAGATGCAGCAGGACAGTTTCCTGTTAGAACTCGCATCTTGATGAGGCTTTTTCCTCAGTTATTCTGTAGGCACAGAGCACATCCAGGACCCCAGGGAGTAAAACCCATTACAATGGTTTCATAGTCAAGTTCATGCTCCTTGCATGCCTTGCGTTGTAGTAGGTGGCATTAAATATTTAACTAACTGTAACCATGATGCTGTTGAGAAAGCAGTAGCATTTAGTTCATTTATATATATATATATATATATGCAGTTGTTGAAGAATAAATATGAAATCAAAAAGTCTGTGTCCAAGGTTTAATGTGGAATAAATGGTCAGAGGACAACATTATTTGTGTCTTGTTCCTGTAATTGAATTACACCACAAAGCTTTCTAAGCAGATGCGTGCATCATATTCTATAGTATCTAGAGCGGAACATGAAGAATCATAAGCAATAATTCTATCATTAAATCTTAATGTGTAAGCACAACTTGGATAAAAGAGTATGCTTCTAAATCTTGAAACAATGCTAGGGAAGGCAAATTATTTTAAAACCTAAAAGATGAATTAAATTATCTTTTAGTAATATTTAAAACTTTAATATATTGATTAAGCATTTACTAATTTTGATCAAATGTTGTTCTTGCTATTTATTTTCTTAAAAAAATAAGGAAAACAAATTATAAATGAAGTTAATATTTAGTTTTACTTACATGCTTTCTATGGCCATATGATTATATTGAAAGTTTCTGTTATTAACCACAATATGGCAACATGCAATGGTATAATAGAATAATATAGATGTTGTAGATATTTATATAACTAACAAGAAAATGAAGTCAGTGGAAAATGGGAAGTGCCTCTTTATATAAATGACACAAATAAGAATTTGTTGGTTTCTATCTCCTCAAACTTCTAAATGAAGTAATTTGCAATATGCAATATTAGATAGGTGGAATCTGATTTATTTGGAAGCATGTATTAGAATATGGATAGTAAAACAGAATGGATACATATGTTTAGAAGATGAATCTAGGATTTTCTAAATTCAGATAATGATTTCTTAATGTCTAGGTAGAAAGTTTCATTTTTTAAAATAAGTCAGAGTAATTTTAGATAGCTTTAATGTGAGAGTCTGTTTTAAATCATTTTCCTTTACTTTGTTACTAAGCATTAATTTTCCTCATCTTTTATTGATACCTAATATGATATTGTGTACTTATTTGTCTGTTTATTGTCTGTCTTCTCCATTAGAAGGGAAATTTTATGATGGAAAATTTTTTGTCTTGGTCTTCTAACCTTTTTAACAAAGATTTTAAATATTTTTTACTTTGATTGTTGTGATAAGCTGCCAAAAATCATCTCATGCCTATCATGCAAACAATCGGTAATAATTATTTTTCTCTAGGTGCATCAGTTCAGGTCCTCTCATGGGTCTCTGAACTCATGGGTAGTGAAAGAACAAGTAAGCATTTATCTCAAAGGTTAGAGAAGCTTTCACAGAGTAGCCATGGGCACAATGTTATCTTTGTTCTTGCAATATTACCCTGAGATCTATTTTTTCTTTCATCATCTCTTTGCAATATTCTGTCTACTTACTAATACATGTTCCAGTCATACTGAATTTCTTCTACTTTCAAGAACACGTCACATGCCTCACCTATCTCTGGTTCTTTGCATATGCACACCATCTGTCCAAAAGAATCTTTTCCTTGAACCTCCATTGTTAACTGCTCACATTTGCTCATCCTTAAGGTTATTCCAGGTGTTATGTCTTTTGAGGAAACTTTGTTATTCTCTGAATCTGGGTTTGAGCCATATGATCATGGATTTTCCCACCACAATTGCTGCCATTCCCACTACTAATCTAACTGTAATTGTTTTAAAGTAACTCTTTCATAGTCAAGACATGTTTGTTCAATATTTTGTCTCCACATATTTATTGCATCCTAATATAAACATTTACATATTTATGTGCATATGCATATATATAGTGATAAGGAATTCGGACTTTACCCAGTGATAAATAGGCCTATCACTGTGTCATAGAAAAATGTGATCACTAACATTGTATAATTGGAAAATGTCAAATTATCATCAACATACTTTGTCTATGAAAAAAGAAACATAATCTATTTATTTTTAAAACATCCATTTAATCCCTTACAGGATAGATATTCCAGGTTCTGTCATTTGAGAGGTCAGGTCTGGGTCATCTAGAGCCTTCAATTCTGCAATTCAGGCTTCACTGGCCACAACTAGATTCACAGGCTGAGTAGATGTTCTAAGTTTCAGGATAAGGTGCTGAGGTCTGTTAGAAATTTTTATTGAAGGAACCCACATGTGTATCATGGTGAGAATAACTTGTAATATTAACAACAAGATAGTATGATGCATTTTGCTATATTATAATAATGATTTATGTATTTCTGGGTGATTATTCTATTTTCTGTCAGTGATTTATCAGCCTAGTCTATAAAACACTCCTCTTCTGTTGCTAACACTTGCTTTAACTTCTCAGCATTTGTATACTGTTCTAGCTCGCAGCAGCTCCTTTTTTTCCTGTAAGGTGCTATCAGTCTATTACACTGTGTCACTCTAAAGTCCAGTGTTCTCTTTTGAACAATATCTGAGGGTTAAATGTGCACTTGTGTCACACTTCACACCTCCTGAACATTAGCACTTAGTTGCCATAATGCCTGGAGGAGATCTGAGTTACAACTGTCACACAATAAAATTGTGACAGGGATTATCTCTAAAGTGAGGTACAATATGAGATGTGTGAGCTTATACATATGGACTATCCTGTGAACCCCAGGAGCATGAACCATGTTTTCTACTTTCATGATAACTAATTGCATTCATGTTTTGACTATCAATTTTATATGTGGCTACTTTCTAAAAGCACAATATTCTGATCAGTGACAATTAATAAGCTGTGACTGAGCGTCTTTGATGAATTAGAGTAAATAAAAGGTCCTAAGCAAAATAAAAAATAGAGAAGGGCAGACATCATATGCTAGCACTCATATGATGTGCAAAGAAAAAAACAAATGAACGTCATATATTAAAAAATGCTAAAAATGAGGGAGTGTGTATGGGAAAGAAAGATAGAGAGAGAGAGATAGAAAGAGAGAGAGAGAGAGAGAGAGAGAGAGAGAGAGAGAGAGAGAGAGAGAGAGAGAGAGAGAGAAACACTACTACAAACAGCTATGGACTCTTAGAGATGAGAGATAAAAGGCAAATCAGGGGAGATCAAAGTGATGGGGAGGGAAGGAGGAAATGGGACGAAGGGAATTAACTGTAAATGAAGGAAGAAAAAAAGGGGGGGATATTAGTAAACTTACTATGCTATTTGTAAATGTAAAAATACTACTATGTATACCTCAAAATAAATTATTGTCAAAATGCAACATTCTTTCAATAATAATAATAATAATAATAAAAGTGAAAATAAAAATAAAAACAAAAAATCTAGTAGGGAATACTACCAACATCTGAACAAAAAACTTTCTGACTTTCAATCTAATAGAAAATGAGACAGAGAGAAAGTAACTTCTCTGGGAGTTTGGCACATAAAACATGGGTGCTTTTGATCTTATGATATACCAAACATTTTCAAAACAGGTTGATTGAATACTCCACAAATTCTTAATTCTGACATAAAGTTGATTAAGGGTAGAGGACTTTCTGTAACATCTCCATTCACATCTCATCTTGGTCCTATTTAAAATGATAGCAGCTATATCCCATAATAACAATTTAGAGGAATTATCAAAAAAGGCAAAATGTGGCTCTTGCCATTTTGTGATATTTAATTAATTAAGAGTATTATTAGGATATTCAAGTTTTAGCAGTTTTAGGCTCCTGATTTTTTTATACTTAATGTCACTATTTTAAGTTTATGTATCCTTTTGCATAAACCAGCAAACTGTGTATACATCAAATAATTAAGGAATAAATGCATATATAGAAATATAAAATGTGAGTTTAAATCATGGGTTTTAAAGTCAGAAATACATGGCTTTATCAGTAAAAATAGAGATTATAACATATGTGTCCCATTGGACTATAGTTTTTAACATAAACTAGCAAAGGCAAGGCACTTCAAACGGGTCTTGTATATAAAAATTATTAATGCTAACTTTATTAAATGCAGATTTTATATTTTAGACTTGTATTTCACTTACTACCATTCCCAGTTCTATCTGTCATCTATTTGTTTATCTACATATCTTTCATTTATCTGCATAGCTATCTATGCATCTGTATGAATCATTGGCTTGTTTCTTACCACAGCCCTATATTTGATTATTATGCCCATTTCATACAAGAGGAAATGGAAGCTCAAAAATGTTAAGTAACTTGCAAAGATCACATATTTAGTAAAATTTAACTTTCCTAAATATATTTCTTTCTATCTTTATCTGTAGTATTACAATCACAGAGGGTCCCCAATGAGAACAGAATACAAAGTACATACTAATGAGCTCCACCCTGATGCTCTGAAAAGCTTCAGTAGCAGAACTTATACAAGGAGTGTAGCTCAGAAAGATACCTCTGCCCATGAGAACAAAGAAGAGTAGCTACTGGTGTGGACACCTTAAAAACAAATGTCTATTTCCCTTTAAATGTGTACTCAGTGTTGTTCACTGAAGTTATTATTGTGCATTCCCACACAGAAACCATTCAATATTGTAAACTTGTTTAGTCTTAATCTGTAAAGCAATATTTGGGGGTTAAACCAGTCTTATAGAAAATTATTAGTAATTAAAAAAATTATATCAAATATCTTCCTTAAAAATCTTTGAGTTAGCAAAAAGCCAAAAATATGAGACAGAATATTATAATAGAAAAGGAAAGGAAGTGAGTATCCATCAACTTAATCTCAAATCCTGGTGACTTTGGCCAATTAATTCACTTAACTTCTCAGAAGCTCATTTTTTTTTCTTATCTGTAAAATGGAAATAAAAATAAATGAAATTCTTGTGATGATCATATTTTTGTGATAAACTGGCTTCTTAGTATAATATAAATGGCATAAAGTGCTTTCCAGAAATGACTTTGTACTCTAGGTGGAAAGCCTACTATAGAAGTATGCATATTAGTTTTCAAAAGTATCTTTGAGCTGTAAGTACAAAATACTTATTTGTTGATTGGTTTAATAAAGCACTTTGGAAACTATTTACAGAATAATGTGTGTACATATATTTGAATTTTTAAAGTTCAAAGTCTATTATATTTGTGGGTCTGGCCTTGTAACGAATTTAACTTTCACAGCCCTGCAGCCCCAGGACCAGTCCTTTTTCATCAGACTCTGTTCAGTTAAATGCCTTCTCCACTGGATGATAAACTGCTGTGGTCAATTTGTGTAGTTTGGCAACAGCTGGAATTTACAACAGAGATTCAATGAGTCCTCCTTTTTGAGTTTATTAACGTTTACGAGAAAGCAAAGCCAAATGAATTTTATGGAAAATTAGAGGTGTTTGATCAGTATTATATATCACATTGTTGTGACATTTTCAGAGTTTTTTTCCACTTCAGTGCAAATATGATTTATAACGAAACTGTCATCTCTTATGCTAATATAAAAAGCACTACTGACTATTACAACTTTATGAATTTATCAAGTTATTAATTTTAAGTTCGTATTGTATTTTTTTAAATTAACGGGTACTCACAATAAAAATAGCTTCATAAATTATGTTGCTGTTTATATTTCTACTGACAAGTCTAATGTTTGTTTAAATACAAAATCCTGTTTTTATTGACTAAATTAGTGCTAAGTTTAGAAATGCAAATAATAGTTTCATTTTTTTCCATGTTATCACTCCTTCACCAAAGTATACAAATTATTTCTACATTCATTTCTTGTATGTAACAGCCTCCAGAAGATGTATTCAAATGTTTCTCAAATATTATATTCCTCCTCTACTGCCGCTGTATGGAAAAGGTTTTGGTCATTTGGGAGGTTATCCTGGGCTCCTACTCATTCTCCTATCTGCCTCCATTCTCTTTTCCTTCTGACCTTAAATGAATCACATGATCAGGAGTTAATAAAACTTACCCTTGGAATTTGCCTCTGATTAGCTGATAGAATTCAGATTGGTCCTTCTGCGACCCATAGATGTAAGTAGTAGCTCTGATGCAGCTGCAAGATGGAACCTGATAAATACAGCTTCTGAGCTTTTCCCCCAATTAAGCAACTACATTCCTATTCCACTCTCAAAAGTGGTATATAATCTCTTCAAATGAACTTTCACACTACTACCAGTTATCTCTGTGAAATATCTGACTCTGTCACACACATATTAAGGATGTACTTCCACTGCATAATGTAGCATGTAACCACGTGACATATATATTTTCATCCCATATAAAACACATCTCTCTATAGTTTACACATGCTGTTCCTTTTCTTTAGATAATTCTTTGCTTATCCCCTGCCTGAAAAACACCTGATAGTCCTTCAAAGCCCACAAGAAAGGATGTCTTCTATGTAAATCTTTTATTAATGAAACTCTCCGCTTCCTAACAGAGGAAGTAACTGCCCCACACTAAGTACTTAGATAGCACTTTGGTTTTGAGGATTTCTCTCATCCCAAACTTTCCATGTTGTATTGAATTGGGTATTATTTTCTAGTATCCCTAATAAGGCTGCAAATTTCCTGAGAAGGCATCATATCGTATTACTTTAGAATTCTTCATTGAATGGCATAGTGCTTGTTATTAAGTAAGATATGATAAAAATGTTCTTTGATTTCTTGATACCCTATTTAAAAGAAGTCATTTAGTTAATGTGCAATAAAAGGAGTAGATACTAGAGCTGGAGTCATAAAGGGCAAAGAGAGAAAAAATAAACTTCTTATCCAGTCCTAAATTACTAATGTTAAGATTAAAAATATGAATCAATATACTAGTCAGAAGTAGAACAAGTAGTTTGTGCTTCATACAGTTTCTAGACACATTAAGAAGCAAGGGATGAGCACTTTGGTGGAGTAGCGGTTATGTCAGCCACCTGTGAAGGAGTAAGTCCATGTATATCCCAGGGACCCGGGTTTGCATTCCAGGTCTGGGGAGAACAACTAATGTGAACAACTGAATAAAAATATTGTGCTTCTTCCTCTCTCTTCTTGCCTGCCAATTCACCTTCATTTCTGCCTGTACCTTTCCTTAAACAAAAACAAAAACAAAGCAAAAAATAAAACCAGGGAAGAAACTCACTGTTAAGCACTTAGTGTATGCAGTCAATGTACTAGACATGGATAGTTTAAAATCATTTAATCAATGCAACCTTGTGATTAACTCATAATTCCCATAGGATTGGCAAGAAAACTGCTGTCCTGTGAGATGAGACTGTTTGCCTGAAATATCATAACTGTTAAAGTCAGAGATAAGAGTTCATGCCATTTGTGCAACTTTAGAGTTCAGCTATTTTTTCTTTAAATGCCCATTTCAGGCATCATGCATAACAGGGATTAAAGGACATTAATAATGATAGTATTGGAAATTAAACTTCCTGACTTTTATTCAATACATATTATGTGCCAGGTTGAAAGGACAGAGCCCTGAGGATACAGAGGTGAACTAGACAGGCCTTCCTTTCAAAGCATTTAAAGTATATTTGAATTTAATTGAATCAGACCTAAAGCTTAGGGTACTCAACCTTAACACAATTCTGAGGTTTATCAAGCAAACAGAAAGTGCTTAGTTTTGTTTGGCTTTGTTTTTCTTCTGTGACTATGTAAGAAAGAAGAGTCTCTTTATCAAGTAGTCTGCACGCGAGAGGCCCTTCCACGTCAGGCAAGTGACTTCGATAACTACTGAAAGATCTGGAGACATCTAGTTTCTTCCAATTAACTTCTGTTCTCTGGCTCTGTTGACTGCTTGCCTGACAGTCACACACATGGGGGAGAGAAGTGCATGGGCTGTCTTTGCATTTCATAGTTCAGAGATTAAAGGCAGTGTGAAGAGCAAGCCGAGTTGAAGAATTGATTTATTTGGCATCAGTGTATGCGGAAGGGCTGTTTCTGAGTCATTACAAATAAAGCTGAGGAGCTTTCACAATATGTTCTACTTCTTGGTTCCAAAATCAAACAATTATTTTACTTTCAGATATATTTATTCTGAATTTTGCTGCCAGAAACTGTAACTAGAGCCAGCTTTCTTAAGTCCCAGCACCTCCAACCTTAGTGCCAGTTCTTTTAACCACGTGAGCCTTGACTCAAAAGCTTGCAGGGACTTGCTGGTAGAGGAAACAACCGCTACTAGGTAGGTCTGAGAAGACCATGGAGAATGTGATCTACATCAAAGAGGAAGTACCCAGTATGATGTCATATCCTATGTCTTGTGAATAGCGATGCAAAGTGAATGAATGAACTAAATTAAACGAAGATATACTTTGTAAAGCTCATGTATATGCATTTGTGTGTGTATATATATAATTTTTATTGTAGTAACTTATTCTACACATTAAAATAACTTCATTTGTATAGTTTCCCCATTCCTGCTATATATGTCAACACACCCCTCTCTCCACCAAATCACCATGTGTTCTTCAACATTGTCCAGTGGACTGCGGACAACTTGCTGCCCCCCACCCTCCCTTTGCAAGTATCCAACTGTTAGTTTTATTTCATCTGTACCTTTGATTTGTATATTCACATTCCACCTATGAGTGAAATCATCTGGTACTTATCATTTTTTACTTATTTCACTTAGCATAATCCCCTCTACATCCATCCATGTTGATTCAAATGATAGAGTTTCATCTCTTCTAAGGGCTGTGTAGTATTCAATTGTTTATATTCACCATATCGTCTTTATCCATTCATCTAACATCGGATTCTTAGATAGTTGCCAGTTCTTAGCTATTATGAGTAGGACTGCAGTAAATATGGGGGTGCATAAATCTATTCACATTAGTGTTTTTGTAACTTTTGGGTAAATACCCAGAAATGAAATGATTGAATTATATGGAATTTCCATATTCAACTTTTTGAGGAATCTCCAAACAGTTTTCCATAGTGTTTGAACCAATTTTCCCTACCATAAACAATGTAAAAGTGATTTCTTTTCTCCACATCCTGGCCAATATTTGCTGTTTCCAGATTATTGGATGATAGCCAGTCTCTCAAGTGTAGGGTGATATCTCATCATTGTTTTAATTTGATTTAATTTGCATTTCCCTGATCTCCCGCCAGTAGGAACATCTTTTCATGTTCCTGTTGACCATCTTATATCCTCTTCAGAAAAAATGTCTCTCCAAATCCTCTTGCCATTTATTGATTGGATTACCTATTTTTCCATTATTATGTTTTGAGTTCTTTGCATATCTTAATACATTAGGCTTTTGTCAGAAATATAAAATGCAAATATCTTCTTCCAGTTAGTCAGTTCTCATTTGGTTTAATGATGTTTTCTTTCTCTGTGAATAAGCTTTTTAATTTAATGTAGTCCCAGTTGTTTATTTTTCTTTATTTTCCCTTAGACATTGGAGTTGAGTTCCCAAAGACCTTGAAGGCTAATATCATGGAATAATTGCCCTATGTTGTCTTCCAAAATTTTATGGTTTCTGGTCTTAAGTTCAAATCTCCATTTCAAGTTAATTTTGGGGAATGGTATTGGAGAGTGGTCTAGTTTCATTTTTTTGCTTGTGACTATCCAGGGTTTCCAATACCACTTATTGAAGAGACTTTGCTTTCTCCACTGTGTGCTTTTTGCCCCTATGTCATAGATTGACTGTGAGTGGGTCAGTTTCTGGTGATTTAGTTCTATTCCACTGATCTGTACCTCTGTTATTATTCCAGTGCCATACAATTTTGATCATTATTGCTTTGTAATGTAGCTCAATGTCTGGGAGCATACTCCCTCCAGATTTGTTCTTTTATCTAATAATTGCTTTGACTATTTGGGGTCTTTCGTTGTTCCATAAAAATTTTTAAGATTTTTTTGTTCTGTTTCCTGGAAATAAGTCCATGGGATTTTAATTTCATTGCATTAACTCTGTGTATTACCTTGGGTAAGATATTTATTTTAGTGATATTGATTCCTCCCAGTCATGAACAGGGGCTGCTTTCCATTTCTTTGTGTCATCCTCTATTTATTTTAAGAACTAATTTTCTTTGTAGAGTTCTAATTTATTTTTTAAGTATATTTCCAGGTATTTTATTATATTAGCTTCTATTTTAAACTGTGATTTTCATTATTTCATTTTCTTCTAGCATATTGTTTTCAAATATAAATACAATGGATTTTTGTGCATTGATTTTGTAGTCTCTTACTTTACCATATTCATTGATGAGTTCCAGAAGTTTTTTGACAGAGTTTTTAGGGTTTTCAATATATAATCCTGTCATCAGTAAATAATGATAGTTTTACTTTCTCATTTCCAACTTGTATTAATTTTATTTTCTTTCCTTGCCTAATTTGTCTCACTAAGACCTCCAGTACGATGTGAAATAGCAGTGGTGAGAGTGGGCAGTGTTGCCTTATTCCTGATATTAGAGAAAAAGCTTTCAATTTTTCACCACTAATTCTGTTCACTGTGAGTTTTTTGCAGATAGTCTTTATCATGTTGTGGTATGGATCTCTCATTTTATACAGGTCTTTATCATAAATGGGTGTTGTATCTTGTCAAAAGCTTTCTCTGCATCTATTGATACAATCATATGGTTTTTCTCTTTGCTCTTGATATGGTGTATGACATTAATAGATTTAGGTATGTTGACCCATCCTTGCATCCCTGGGATAAATCCCACTTGATTATGATGGATGATCTTTCTAATGCATTGCTGGATTCAGTTTGCTAATGCTTTGTTAAGATTTTTTTGCTTTGTTAATATCTTTAATGAGAGTAAGATTATTCTCATTAAAGGTATTGGTCTGTAATTTTCTTTATTGGGGATGCCTTTACCACCTTTTGGTTTCTCTGTGATATTAACCTCACAGAAAGTATTTGAGAGTGTTCGTTGTTTTTCATTACTCTGAAAGAGTTTGAGAAGAGTATGTGTTCATTCTTCTTTGAAGCTTTGGTAAAGCTTATTAGAAAGGTTATCTGCTCCTGGGTTTTTATTTTTAGGGAGATTTTGACTATGCACTCAATTTCTTTGCTTGTGATTTTTCTTTTCAGGTTTTACAGCTCTTCCAGATTCAGTCTAGGTAGCCTTTATTTTTCTAAAAATATGTACACATCCTTTAGGTGTGTTTATTGGCACAGAGCTGTTCATAGTAGTCCCTTATGATGCTTAGAATTTCTGTGTTAACTCCTACAACTACTCCCCTTCCATTCCTAATTCTAGTTATGAGAGTTTTCTCTTTTTCTTTGAGTCTATCAATGGTTTATCCATTTTTCTTATATTTTCAAAGAACCAAATTTTGGTGTAATTGATCTGTATTGTCTTTTTCTTTTTTTTTCAAAGTTTGATTATTCCCTTTCTTCTGCTGATTTTCAGGTTTAATTATTCTTTCTCTAATTGTTTCAAATGTAGACTTATGCTTCATATTGTGATCTTTCTTAATTCTTGAGTTGGACCTGGATTGCAACGACCTTCCTTCTTAGTACTGCTTTTGCTGCATTCCAGATATTCTGGGAATTCATGTCTTCATTCTCATGTATCTCTAAGTATTTTTTAAGTTCCTCTTTGATTTCTTCTTTTACTCAAGATCATGCGGAAGCATATTGTTTATTTCCCAATTAATTTTAGTCATCTAACTTTCTTTTTGTTGTTGAGTTCTATTTTTAAGCCACTTTGGTCAGAGAAGATGCATGGTATTATTTCAATCAGTAAATTTATTCAGAGACATTTTGTGTCCCAGGGTATGATCCATCCTTGAGAATGTTCCATGCATACTTGAGAAGAAAGTGAAATCTGTAGTACCTGGGTGGAGTGTTTAGTATATGTTTATTAAACTTATGTGCTCCAGAGGGTCATTTAAAGCAGTTGTTTCCCTGTTAATTTTCTGCCTGTTTGATCTATTCATTGTTGTAAGTGGGGTGTTGAGGTCTCCCACTATTACTGAGTTGCTGTCAATGTCTACTATCATTGCATAATACTTGTACAATGTTTGCTCCTTTTCTTGGTGCATATGTGTTAATAAGCATTATGTCTTTCTCCTGGACTAACCCTCTAATAATTATATATCTTTCTCTGTTTTTTTATGCTCTTTGAATGAGAATCTAATTTATCCAATAGGAGAATAGCTGTTTCTGCTCTTTTGTAGTTGCCATCTGTCTTTAGGATTGTCTTCCAACCGTTGACTTTGAACCTTTGTTTATCTTTTGAATAAAGGTGGGTTCCCTGAATATAGTACAAGTTTGGGTTATACTTTTTAATCCATTCAGCCACTCTGTGTTGCTTGACTGGTTATTTCAGTCCATTAATATTTAGTGTGATTACTGATTGCAGCTATTTTTTGTCATTTTGTGATTTATTTTCTGTTCCTCCAGACAATATCTTTGTTCTTCTCTTTCTCTTCTTAGGTCATACCTGTACAGTTATGTTTTGATTGATTTCCTTTTTTTTCTAATCTTTGCTTTTTCCTTGGAGAGAGGTATTTTGAGGTAATTCTGAAATTATCATTAACAATTCTATATTTATTTCCTATTTTTATTTGAAAGCATATTAGTCTTCCACTTAGTCTAACTATACACATTTTTGTTTTCTTCCTCCCCCTTTTTATATATGCTGTCTTACTGTTTTTATGTGTAGTTTCTTACACTTTATTGAGCATCCTTTAATAATTTTTGCAAAGTCCATTTTGTGCTGATGAATTTCTTTAACTTTGGCTTATCAGGAAAGCTTTTTATAATTTCTTTAGTTCTGAATGATAATCTCACAAGGTACAGTATTTTAAACTGAAGATACTTTCCTTTCAGCACTTAAAATATATCATGTCATTCCCTTCTGGTCTGTAGAATTTCAGTTGAGAAATTTGCTGACAATCTTATGTGAACTCCTTTGTATATGACACATTTTTCTCTGATTGCTTTTAAGATTCTTTATCTTGTATTTTTAACATTTTGTTGTCAATGTGTCTAGGTGTAATTTTGTTTGGATTATTTTTATTAGGAACTCTTAGAGCTTCCTGGGTCTATAGGTTTGCTTCATTCTACAGTTTTGGAAAATTCTCACCTATTATTTCTTCAAATAGAGCTTCTGCTCCCCTTTCT
The DNA here is from genome assembly GCA_004363575.1 of Solenodon paradoxus. Lineage (NCBI taxonomy): Eukaryota > Metazoa > Chordata > Mammalia > Eulipotyphla > Solenodontidae > Solenodon > Solenodon paradoxus. The sequence continues at coordinate 599,838 of RJWH01000029.1, forward strand.
CTCTCTTCTCCTTTTGGGACCCCTATGCTGTAAATGTTATTCTTTTTGATGCTATGCCAAAGGTCTCAAACTTTATCTTTGTTTCTTTGTATTTTTTTTTTAATCTCTTTGTTGACTGGCTGAAGTGAGTTCCTCTGACCTATATTCCATATGTTGATTTTATTGGAAGTTTCATCCATCCTATTATTGAATCCTTATATTGAATTCTTTAGCTCAGGTATCATATTCATTTGTTTGATATCTTACTTCATTTATTCTTTCTTTTTTGATGTTTTCTTTCACTCACTCTATTGCTTTCTTGATTCTCATGACTATGTTAATCATTGTTACTCTAAATTCATCTTCATACTTCTGCTATATTCAGATTTTCCCGAGTTTTTGATTGATCTATCATTTCATATATATTTATTGAAACTTGACTCTTTTTGACATTCTGTTTATATATCTGTGAGTTTGGTTTCCCTGAAGTGAGGACATTGTGCATGGTGATTAGCACACTGCTGGCCCACAAATGGCAAACAGATTGAAGTTCTGCTTCTATTTACGGGTGGCGCTAATGGATAGTGTTGAGGTTTAGTTCCTTTAGGGAGACTGCTTTCTCCCTTTAGTTATGGGAGTGGAATATTCAGTGAGCAAGCTATACAGTGGGCGGTACATCTGCCGGATGGTATATCCTGTGGGTGGATCCTGAGCCTCCAGTGTAAAAAGGTGGTAGGACTGGGTGGAGGTGGGGAATTTCCCTAGCTCCCTTTATTTATGGCAGAGCCAAGTTTAATTGCACCATGTAAGGTCCAGCTCAGTCCCCAGCACACTAGCTCTCCTTCTGCTCCATGACAAAATGGTCTCCCTTGCCTTCTTGTGCTGACCCCATTGGGTGGCCACCTCAATGCTTCTGCTGTGACTCTTGAGGCCACAGTTCCACTCCAACACCTTGGCACTTATGCTGAGTCCCTAATCTGTGGATTAGTTTTGTGCTGAGACGTTTTCACCTGCCCTTTGTTTTCATGAAAACCACTTTGTCTCTGCAGCCACGCACCTGCACTTGCTTGGTATTTGTTTCTGGAGAGTAGGTGAATTTCTAATTGCTCTGTGAGGAGGAGCTGAATCTCACCACTACCAGGTCCCCATATTCTCTCTGTTCCCTCTCAAAAATACACTTTTAACAATTTAATAAATATCAAACATTATACTGATAGTCATAAAAAGCAAATCAGTGGTTGTAGGAAGAGAATGGGGGAGGGTGCCTGGGCTAACTAGGTGAAGGGGACTAATTATACATTTAAGGGATAAATGAAATAGTGGTGAATTAAATGTATTATATACAGATGCAGATTTACTATGGTATGTCTCTTAAACCTATACAATGTTATGATATAAGGCTCCTTTAATAAAATTAATTAAAAATTAAATAATAAACAAAACGGTAAACTTACAAACTTAAAACTTGTATAGTATGAAAAAAATTTACTTCAATTGAAAAATGAATTATAGAACTTCCTCTAAAACCAGCATAAGGAAGCTATGTAGTGAGAAACAATATCAAAGTTCCAGAGAAGATCTGTAACCACAGAACTTACTAGCATCACCAATGTCCTGAGGTAGACTCTAGAAAAGCTTCGTAATGAGGTTGCAGGTATCTGCTGAGATAGGTGACTCATCCCTGAATTCAGAAAGTACTTGATCATAAGTTTCTTGAAAGATTCTGCTAAAAAAAATTAGAATTGAAATATTTTGCCTATATGATCAAATCTGTATGATCAAACTCATTTCAACTACTCTCTGTTATAAAATGTATTAGCTTATTGCTTAAACTTTATAAACTCTACCTCATCTCACCTAAAATCTTGGCAACCTGGTTACTTATATCTCACCCTTAATGACCATGTTGACCTATTAATCAGTCCCTCTGTCATTTCTGTGGTCAGGGAACATGTTGCTTTCTGCTACATAAGCAATTCTTCTTTTAGGTATGTCTGAAAGATAAGTGAAGACACGTGCATACAAAAAACTGGTACACAAATATTTATCACAGCACTACTCATAATAGTCAAATAGTGAGCACAAATCAAATGTCCATCAGCTTATGAAAAAGACAAATGTGTTCTATCCAAATAGGAAAATATTGGTTAGCTATAAAAAAAATAGAGCTAGTGCTCAACAGAGTGCACAAGGGCTGCCTGAAAACTTGCAATACGGCCTGAAGAGTTGCTTGTTAGAGGCCTGTGAGAGAAGAGCTGACCCTCAAACCTACAAAAACCTTCAGATAACACATGCAACAGCATTATTGGCCCATTATGAGAGAGTATTCTAGAGAGTGGAATCAGCCCCATCCCAACAGAGTCAACTTGCTGAACCCAAATCATCATACAGAAAGAAGTCTAATGTAAAAGAAAAGTCACAGTACTAAATTAAAGGCAGAGAGCAAAGTCATTCCTAAATCTGTAACACCCCTGATATGCAAATGGCCCTAAGAGAATATGCCAGGACTTCCCCAGAGAAGAACTCCATTGATATTGAATGGGACAGCCTAACAAATAAGATTTCAAAATGATATTTATAAAAATACCTAAATGAGACCCAGGAGGCACATACGATTACCAAAATAAAATTGGGCAAACTCAGAAAAGAAATGACAGATCAAAGGGAGTACTATACCAAGGAGACTGAAGTCATGAAGCAAGTCCTAACAGAAATGCTAGAGATGAAAACTATAGCAAAATAATTGAAGATAAACATATAAAGCTCCTGAAGCAGACTGAATACTAGAGAAATTAATCTCAGAAGTCAAAGGCAAGATCAAAGAGATAATCCTCACAGAAGAGAAGAAAGAAACAGAATGATGAAAAATAAACACGAGAAATATAAACAACATGAGAAGAGTAAATATAAGAAAAACAGATATCGCAGAAGGAGAGGAGAAAAGGAAGGCACAGAAAATCTATGCAAGGTGGTAATAGCAAAGAGTATCCCATGTCACAGAAAGAAAACATGAAGATTAAATAAGCAGAAAAAACACCAAAGTTTCAGAATATAAAAAGACCTACTTCTAGACATGTCATAGTAAAACTAGAGAAAGTCAACAAAGAAATACTCAAGACTTCTAGAGAAAAGAGAAACATAACCTACGAAGATATACTCAGAGGATATCATTAAATATCTCAGCAAAAGCACTACAGGCCAGGAAAGAATAGAATGGCATATTCAAAATACTGAAAGACAAAAACTAAGCAAAGAATATATTCTACCCTACAAAATTATCACTTAATTTACAATGGAGATATAAAGATCTTCAATGATAAACAAAAGTTAATGGACTTTTCTACCACCAAACCTGCTATTCAAAAAATAATGTTAAGAGGTCCTTCAACAGGGAAAATGAAAACAAGATTCCAGCAAGCACCAAGAATGGTGATAAACAAGAAACTAAATGCAGGAGCAAAGACAGGATCAACAGGAGAGAACAAAAATCTGCACCAATGGAGAAATAAAATTATGAAATGAGAATGAATACATAAATATGATATAGCAAAAGTTCATAAGAGACAAGCATATGATGATACAGAAGACAGCTACAAAGCTTAATTCTAAAGAGATACATAGCAATGAAGTTTAAAGAACTGACACTGAAAACCAGAGAGATAAAACAAAAATAATTGGGAAATAAAGCAACAGACAGAAAACAAAAGCTCTAGTGTTAGCAACAAAGAACTATATATCAGTTATCACCCAAAGTGTGAATGAACTGAAACAAAAAAGATAGTGGCTGGTTGGTTCAAAAAAAAAGAATCCATCAATATTATGCTTACAAGAAACTCATCAGATTCAAAGACAAACAGTTTGAGAGCAACAGATTATGGCAAAATATATCAGAGCAGCAGTGATAAAAGGAAAGCAGGAACTACAATACTCATTTCAGACAAGATTAACTTCCATCTGAAAAAGATAATTTGAAGTAAGGAAGGGTACTACATTGTGGCTAAGGGGATAATTTATCAAAAAGTAACTTTCACTAACATATATGCACCCATTGCTGGACCATCTAAATATACAAAACAACTACTAACAAAGCTAAAAGCAGACATTGAGAGTAGCACAATAATGTATGAAATTTTAATACCACATTTACATTAATAGATAAATCATCCAGGCAGAAAATCAACAAAGAAATAAAGACTCTAAAAAGCAAGCACATGCACCTAACAAATATATACAGAAGTTCCTACATAAATAATAAAGAATATATATTCTTCTCAATTGTACATGGACAATTCTCAAAGAAAGTTCACATCCTAAGACACAAAACAAGTCTCAGCAAATTTTGCAAGATTGAAATCATAGAAAGCATCTTCTCTGACCAAAGGGAGTGAAAGTAGAAATGCACTAGAAGAACAAAAACTGCAAGAACCACAAAGATATGGAGACTGAATAACATACTTTGAACTCATGGATAATTTATAAAATTAAAGATGAAATTAAGACTTATCTGTAAACAAATGAAAATGAAGAGATGAACTATCAGAACATGTGGAATGTGGCAAAAACAATTATTAGAGGAAAGTTTATAGCCATAAAAATGCACACCAAAAACCAAGAGAGCCCAAATTAAATGACTAAAGAGAACAATCAGCATAAAAAATATCACAAGGAAGGAAATAATAAACATTATAGCAGAAATAAATAAAATGGAAAAGAAAAGACCATCCAACAGATCAATGAAACCGAGAGTTGGTTCTTTTTAAAAAAACAGACAAATCAATAGACTGACAAAAATGGAGAAAACAATAATAAGGATCAGAAATTAAAGAGGTGATATTAGAACTTACTAAGATCAATTATATGCCAACATATTTGTCAATAATGAAAAATTGACAGATTCCTATAAACTTATAACCACCCAAAATGGAATCAGGAAAACAGATATCTTGACCAGATTATTCACCAGCACATAAATTAAAGTAGTAATAATAATAAAAATATCTCCCCCCAGACAAGAGTCCAGGTCCAGGTAGTTTCGCCAAAGAATTCTACCAAACATTGAAGGAAAAGGTAGTCCTCATTCTCCTTAAACTCTTTCACAAAACTGAATAGGAGGGAACTATCCCAGATACATTTTATGAGGCCAATATTATTCTGATCTCAATAACAGACAAAGATAGCACCTAAAAGAAAACTATAGAGCAATATTACTGATGAATATGGATAAGAAAACCTCATCGAGATCCTGACTAACTGAATTCAACACTACATAAAAAATATACAACATGATTAAGAAGAATGCATTCCAGGGACACAAGGATGATTCAGCATACAAAAATCAATGTAATACACCACATCAACTAAAAAAACAAACAAAAATAAATTGATCATATCAATAGATGCAGAAAAAAAACATTTGGCAAGATTCAACACCCATTCATGCAAAAAGCCTCAACCGAAATAGGAATAGAAAACACATGAGTCAACATAATAAAAGCATACAATAAACCCATAGCCAACAAAATACTCAATGGTGAAAAACTGAATAACTTTTCCCTTAAGACAAGAGCAAAATAAGTTTGCCTGATCTCATCACTACAATTCAACATAGTCCTGGAACTTTTGTTCAGAGAAAAAAAGCAAGCAAAATAAATTTAAAGAATTAAAATAGGAAAAGAAGAAATAAAACCATAATTATTGCAGATGACATGATCTTACACCTCAAAAATCCTAGACTTTAAAAAAACACTGCTAAAACAATAAACAATAAATAGTAAAGTAGTATTGTATAAAATTAACATAAAAATAAGTAGTGCACCTATATATAAACAATGAAGCAGATGGAAGATAAATTAAGCAAGACATCCCATTCTCAATAACATCAGAAAGATCAAATGCCTATCAATAAGCCTAACAAAGGAGAGCGATGTCTTCCATGAAAACTATCAGGACTTTAATAAAAGACATAAAAGACGACACAAAGAGATAAAAGACTATTTCATAATCATGGATTATCTGAATTAATTTAATTAAACTCACAATCCTACCAAAACAGTATACAGATTTAATGCAATTCCAACAAAACACCAGATACAGTTTTCATGGAAATCAAGTGAAAAATATTGATTTGTTTGAGTCATAAAAGACCTCAAGTAGTCAAAGTTACCCTAAGAAAAAACAAACAAACAAACAAAAAAAGCAGAGGAAACACACTTCCCAACTTTAAACTACAGTGCACTCATCATTAAAACAGTATGGTGCCAGAACAAAAACAGACACAGAGATCAGTGGAATAAAAGTGAAAGCCCAGAAATAAAACCACAGCTACATGGACAGTTAATCTCCAGTAAAGGAGCCACAGATATACAATGGAAAATAAAATTTTGTTCAATAATAGATATTGGAAACACTGGACAGACATATGCAAAAGAAAAAAAATAGGTTATTCATTGGCACCATACACAAAAGTTGATTCAAAATGTATCAAAGACCCCAAATCATAAAGTACTTGGGAAGAAATATGAGCAAAGCACTCCAGGTCCTCAAACTCAAAGAGATCTTTGGGGAAAGAATAGCTATAGCAACAGTAAACAAAGTAAAACTAAGCAATTGGGACTATATCAAACTAAAAATTTGTACAGCAGAAGAAACCGTCATTAAAACAAAAGGCACATCCTGAATTCAAGAAAATATTCACGCAACATGCATCAGATAAGAACTATCCAAAATATATAAAGAGCTTATACATCTTAACAAAAAGTAAAAAAAAAATCACTGAAAAACTAGGCACAAGAAGTGAAAAGATACCCACCCCAAAAAGACACACAGATGACATATACATACATAAAAGAATGTTCTACATCAGCAGAGAAAAGCAAATAAAAGTTTCAATGATATTCCACCTAGAACCATTGAGAATAGTTTATAATCCAAAGTACAGAAATATCGATATCAAGAAATATCAACCATATGTAGGAGGGGTGTGAGAAAAAGAACCCTCCTACATTGTTTGTGGTAATATAAATTAGTGCAATCTCTCTGCAAACATATGGAGAGTTCTCAAAAAAATGTAAAACTAACATTTGATCCAACAATTGCGCACCTAGGCATATACCTAGAGAGCAAAAACTCTCTAATCAGGAAAAATATCTGCACCCCTATGTTCATAGCAGCACAGTTCACAATAGCTAAACATGGAAACAACCTAAATGACCATAAACAGACAACTTATAAAGAAGCTGTAGAATTCTATGCAGTTAATAATAATAAATTAAATTTTGCCCTTTGCAACAATCTGGATGAAATTGATGGGGATCATGTTAAGTGAAACAAGTCAGAAAGAAAAAGAGAAATTCAGGATGACTTTAATAATTTGTGGAATATATTGAAATTAACAAATAAATAGTTAAATCTTAATAAAACCCTCAAGGCACAAGATATGACTCTCAAAGGAGGTGGGAGGAGGTAAGAAAGAAGGGAGGAAACAAAATAACAAAAGACACTAAAACTCAGGTGATGGGAGTAGTGTGTAATACCCATAGACTGAGAAATGAGTTCAACATCTCAAAATGAGTATGGCTTTGTAAACAAAGAAATAATAAAAAAATTATTATAGAAATTCAAGAGCCATCAAATATTATGCTTATAAGGAATAAATTCATAACAGACCCAATGACAGAGGTTAAAAGTTAAGGGCCTTGGAAATATATACCAATAACAATGATAAAAGGAAATCAGGCACTATAATACTAATATCAGACTGGATAAGCTAAAAAGTAATATCATGAGGCAAGGATAGACACTACATATGGTCAAGGAGATAATCCATCAAGAAAAACTGTCATTAACATATATGTAATAAATACCAGAACATCTAAAGATATACAACAAATACTGGCAGAAATGAAGGTAAACTGTAATAGTTACACAATGATTGTAAGGTACATTAGTACTTCACATTCATCAAGAGATAGCTCAAACAGACAAAAAATCAACAAATAAATAAGAACCCTAAATGAAATAATAGATCATATGAACCAAACAGGGAGATACATTGTTATACCCAAGCAAAAAGATAATATATTTTTTCTTCACAAGAGTACATGGAGCATTCTCCGGATAAATTATATGTGGGGACACAAAAAAGAATTGCAGCAAATTTAGCAAGATGAAAATTATGGAAAGCATCTTCTCTGAGCACAAGGGAGTGAAACTACAAATGAATCAGAGGAACAAAATTGCAAGAACAACAAAGGTGAGTAGATTGAACAACATACATCTCAATAACTCCTGGCAAAATTATAGGATACAAGCGGTAACTACAGGGTGGGTGGCAGGGGTAGAGTGAAATACTCGTGAGCTGAAATGCATTGTAAATATCCTAAAATGAACACAGTAATGTAAAGAAAGGAAATAATAAAATTTCAATAAAATAGAAAATGAAGTTCTGGCACATACTGTAATATGCATGAATCTCAAAAGCATATGTTGTATGCCTAACAAAGAAAGTAAAATACCTGTACAACAAAAACTATAAGTTCTTCTTAAAATAAATAGAGGAGGGCACAAAGAATTGGAAAGACACCCCATGTTCATGACTGGGAACAATCAATATCATTTAAAAAATCATCTTACTCAGAGCAATATACAGGTTTAATGAAATCCCCATTTAAATTCCATGGGTTTATTTCCAGGAAATAGAATAAAAAAATCTTAAAATTTGTGTGGAACTACAAAAGACTCCAAATATCCGAAGCAATTATTAGTAAAAAGAATGAATCTGGAGGGATTACACTTCCAGACTTTGAAGTATAATACAAAGCAATCATGATCAAAATGGTATGGTACTGGAATAATAACAGAGGCACAGATCAATGGAATAGAACTGAATCACCAGAAACTGACTCACTCATTTATAGTCATTTAATCTATAACAAAAGAGCCAAAAACTTATGATGGAAAAAGGAAAGTCTTCAACAAATGGTGTTGGGAAAACTGGACAGCCACATGCAAAAGAATGAAGTTAGACCACTCTCTAACACCACTCACAGAAATTAACTCAAAATGAACTAGACTCTTGAACACCGTAAACCATAAGTTCTTAGAAGACAACATAGGAAAGATTTTCCATGACATCACCCATAAAGAGGCCTTTCTGGAGTCAACTCCACCATCAAGGGAAACTAAAACAGATATAGACAACTGGGACTACATCAAACTAAAGAGCTTCTTCACAACAAAAGAAAACATCACCAAAACCAAAAGGAAACCTACCAACTGGGAGAAGATAATTACATTTTACATATTTGACAAAGGTTTAATATCTAAAGTGTACAAAGAACTCATAAAACTCAACAACAGAAGAACAGGCAATTCAATCAAAAATTGGGAGGAGGAACTGGAGAGACACTTTTCTAAAGAGGATAAACAGATGATCAACAGGCACGTGAAATTATGTTCCTACTCCCTAGCCTTGCAAATTAAGGGAAATGCAAATTAAAACAGTGAGATATTGCCTTACACATGAAAGACTGGCTATTATCCAGAACTCTGGAAACAACAAATGCTGGCAAGGATGTGGAGAAACGGGAACATTATTGAAATGTTGGTGGGAGTGCAAATTGGTACACCACCTATGGAAAACAGTTTGGAGAGTCCTCAAAAAACTGAAGATGGAAATCCCATATGAGCCCATCATTAAAGTTAAAAAAAAAGCACCCATTCACAGACATATATGCATCTCCATGCATATTGCAGCCCTATTCACAATAGCTGAGAACTGGAAATTACCTACACGCCCAATGTTAGATGAATGGATAAAGAAGATGTGATACATAAATATAATGGAATACTTCACAACTATAGAAGAGATGAAATTCAGTCATTTGAATCAACGTGGATGGAGCTAGAGGGGATTATGGTAAGTGAAATAAGTCAAAAGAAGAAAGATAGTTACCAGATGACCTCACTCATAGGTGGAATGTGAATAGACAAAACGAAGGAACAGATGAAACATAACCAACCCTTGAACATTTGCAACAGAACTAATGCAATCAAAAGGGAATGGGACTAGTGGGGGCAAATGGTGGCAGGACCCACTGGAAAACGGGAAAGAATATTTGGTGATTTGGTGAAGGCCATGGTGTGCTGAAATATATCTAAGGAATGTAGAACCTATACACAGGAAATTAATTTAACATGTAAAATAGTTACTACAATAAAAATATATTTAAAAAAACATATACTAAGTGAAGAAACCATTCACAAGAAACTATATACTGCATATTCAATTTGTGTACTCAATTTCTAGTCTGTAATAGGCAATTTCTTAGAGACAGAAAGTGAAATATTGTTTTCCTAGGTCTGGGGGTAGTGGCTGAGGGGGAAATAGAGATGTTAATGAGTATAGGTTTTCTTTTTTAAGTAAAAATATTCTAGAACTGATTGGGTGATGGCTGTACAATTCTGTGAAAATACTAAAAGTCATTGAATTATACTCTCTAATGGGTAAATTGTATAGTAAGTAAATTATTTTAATAAAACCGTTAAGTGAAAAAAAAAAGAAAAGAAGCAATTCACCTCACCAGATCCAAATGGGCATCATTATAATACAATCATAATAAAGGTTATACAAAAGATCAATTACCTTTGATAGGCCTTTCTAGAGATGTGTGTTTGCACATACACACATATATACATTATACACACACATATATACAGAAATATGATATATGATGTATATATTTACATATGTACACACAATATATACAAACACATATGGAGAGAAAAAAAGAGCATTGCAGAAATGTTCCATACCTTATTCCTGGATTAGTATTCATGGACCACTCTTTCCTGACTCATTTTATATCTTATATTATTCCATATTTGTCATATACTTTAAATACAGTGAAAAACCTATCTTCCTTAATAACATACTTATTCATTAACTAAATCCTATAATATATCTAAAATGATTTGAGAATCATTTTGTCCTCAAAATTATACCACTACCAACCAAGCAAACAAAACTAGAAAGAAACATAACAACAAATTAAAAATAAAAATAACAGAAAAGAAAAACAAAAGCAGAAATATATTTTAAAAGTTAAGTATTGCTATTTTCCCTCTTTCCAATACTGTATGTGACAGATAATATGTATTCAGATATCATAACAATGTTATCTTGGATTAATTTTTCTTTCAGTATAATTTTAGTTTTACCCTCCCACTCTTACAATGATGCAGTTTGAAAATGTAGGCTAATATGATTCTAAATTGCAAAACTACAGAAGAAGTTAAACTCAAAGAATTGTCATTTCTGCATTGCTTCCACATGATATTCTCTGCTTATCTTATCCTTTAGATAATCAATTCCCATTTCTTTCTGGCTGATAGCACTTTTGTTTCATTTTGCACTTATACACAGGTATATTTGTTTTCTAATTTTCACTTTTTTAATGTAAAATGCAACAAGTCACACATACTTTTCTGAACTTTTGTTCAGAAATTAAAGCATTAGGCAGGTATGCAGGAAGAGAGAGAAGGATGAAACTTTTATTCTGCTTAGTTGTTCATCTTTGTTTTCTTTGTCCCTGGATCTCACGTCTGGGTCCTTAGGATGTATGTGAATTTATGTTATCTCCTGGATACCATACCATATACTTTCTCTGATGTCTTCCTCTTTCTTTGTATGACTGTGTAGTACTTAATTGTGTATATATAACATAGTCTATTTAACCAACTCTCTGTAGTTAAAGGTTTGGTTAGGTCTTAGTATTTGAAAATATAAATAGTGATGGTTTAGTAAATAAGCTTGTCATGTGCAATTCCAGATTGTTAGTGGTGTTTTTTAGACTAAATCTCCAAAAGTAATTGTTCTAGGTAAAAAGGTAAATGCATATGTAAACCTTCATAATAATTTTGCATTCTCACTAACAATTTATGTGTCTATTTTCCCACCATTGCACCAGTAGGCTGTACTATCAAGATTTAAGTTTCTGGCAATCTGCTGAATGAAAAGCAGTTCCTTTATGTTTCCATTCATTTCTCTTACCAAGACAGAAACTAAGCATTCTTCACATGTTTAAGGTCTAATTTTTGTATGTTTTTTTGGATTATTATTAATAGATATCAACCAATTTTCTAAAGAGCAAATTTTATTTATTTTCCAATTATTAAAAGAAATTTAACTATTAAGGATACTTATTCTTTCTGCAATTTTCACTTCCGGTTTGTTCTTTTTCTTTTGAATTTTTGTTATTTAAAATTTTTTATCAAAAACTAACCTTTGAACTCTAACAAAGGAACAGAGGTTGCCAGAGTAAAAGAGAATGTAGGTTGGAGCAAAGGGTAATGAGGGGCAATGTAAGTGGTGGAGGACTACTAGAAATTTGGTGTGTGGTATATGTGTTATTATGTATTTGAGAATGAGTGAACCTGCATATCTAAAATTTGATTTGTATGTAAATATTTCCTCAATACAATTGTTTTCATTTATATGTAAACAAATTTTTCATTACTTAAAGTTGCATATGGGTTTATATTCATTCCTCTACCTATGCTTATAGATTAACTCACATATTTTATTTTGCTTCTAACACTTGTATGCATTTATAGTTAGAATTTCCAATTTATCCTGGATTTCCTATGGTTTACAAACAGTTCTACAAAACTGATAGCCCCACAGATGTGATTGAAGGGGACTTAAAATGACTAATTTATAGGATTGGTAGTTAAAAACTTTAATTAAAAACAACACATCAACTTAAACATGTCAAATATGCTTTTAACTCATTAAAACTCATTAATACATTAAAATTTGCAACTAAGCATACCATGTGGGCAAAACTATCATTACGTGATTGTTGCCTTCCATTCTGGATGTATATTGAACATGTTGAAATGCTATAATTAGCAAGGTTATAGTGCTTTTTTTGGTTTATTTTTAAACTCAGTGTTATGCATATCTGTTAAAAACAAAAGAACAAAACAAAACAAACAAACTCTCCATAACCATTATGTCAGATATGCTATGCTCAATTAAGATTATGAAGGCTCAGGTACATAAACTAAGTGCACCTTTCTTATTTACTGCAAAGGTGAGATTTATGTAGGAGCAAGTAAAATCTAAAAACATTAATGTGAGATGTCAGATCATTGACATTTGTGGAACTCAATGTGAGTTACCTAAAACTTTTGTCTCACTCTTACACTCATTCTAAAGTCATTTGTTAAAATCCTATAATGTGACACAGGATCAGAAGGTAACTTGCTCCCTGGCCAAGGAGCTGAAGGAGGTTAGAATAGGCCTCATCATCCAAAGAAACTTCAGTGATTATGTATGGGAGTACAGAGAAAACATACCTGGGACACGACCTCCCACCCACTTTCTCTCTAGAGAGCTGTGATGGGTGAGTACCATGCCTCCCAGGGGATAAAGGGAGCTCAAAGGGATAGATTTTGAACTTTCTCCCCAAGTGTGGAAGCACATAAATGGAAATACAGGGAATCTGACTCTTTGTGTTGAGTAGAAGATAGAGTACCTGCTTGAGATCATACCAGTGCTGGAGAAAGGTGGGGAGTGAGTTCCATCTCTTCAAATTCAGCAACTAGAAACTGCCTGCTGCCTCAGGGCTTGACAGAACTCACAAGGTCTACATGTGAACTTGGCCCATGGATTTGGTAATTTCCTATCAATGGTGCACAAGAGAAGAATTGCACCTTCCATCCCCACAGAAGTCAGTGGACACCACTGAAACAGCATCTATGGTCTGCTATAAAAGAATAGCTGAGAAAGGAAGAGGGCCAATGACAAGTGAAGTCAAATGGTTGGCACTGGCTACATAAGACCCAGCATAATTTTTTGAATAAATATAAAGTAAAAGAAAAAAGTCACAGTACTAAATTTTAGGCAGAGAAGAAAATCATTCTAAAATCAGTCACCTCCCAAAAATGTTGATGGCCCAATGAGAGGAACCTCCCTGGAGAAAATCTCCATTGACATTAAATGGGACAAACTAATAGATAACAGATAAAAAGTTCCAAATAATAATTACAAAAAAGCTGAATGATTTAAAAGGGGCATGTAGGACAATTGAAAGGCTTCAAAAGTGAAGCAAAAGATCAAAAGGAATAGTTCACAAGAAGATTCAGTCCATCAAGAAAGTCCTAGCAGAAATGCTAGAGATAAAAAAAAACAGTCAAGGAACTGAAGATAAGCATGAAATGCTCTGTAAATGGATTCAAGCTTTCAGATAAACAATTCTCATAAATTGAAGACAAGATTACAAAGGTAACCCTCACAGAAATGGAGAGAGAAATAAGATTGAGGAAAACAAATGAAGAAATCCTGTGAAAAAGAACAAATCAGACGCCTAGAGAGCAAACATAAGGATAAAGTATCCCAGCAGGAGAGGAGAGAAAAAAAGGAAAAGAATACTCAAAGAAGTAATATTGGAAAACTTCCTAATCTGTCACAAAAAGATAACCAGGGAGATCCAAGAAGCAGACAGAACACAAACATTTCTAAATATAAATATACCCACTCCCAGATACAGAATAGCAAAACTTACAGAAGCCAATGGCAAAGAAAAACAGCTCAAGGCTGCTAAAGAAAAAAGAAACATAACTTTCAAAGGTATACTTAAAATGCTATTATTATACTTCTTAGCAGAAATACTAAAGTCTAGGAGATCAGAATAATGTATTCGAAGACAGAAAATACTAGTTGAGAACACATTGCAAAACTATCATTCAAATATGATGGAGAAATAAAGGTCTTTAATGATAAAAAAAATGAAAGAAAAAAGTTAAAGGATGTTTCTACTACCAAGTTTACATTCAAGAATCCTAAAAGGGGTCTAAAACAGGGAAAATGAAAACAAAGTTTCATCAAACCTCCAAAACAGTGATAAACAAAAAAACAAATGCAGAGACAAAGACAGGACCATCAAGGGAACCAAACTAAAACACTTATCAGGGAAAGCAACTCATGAACTCTGTATAAACATTTAAATATATGGCAAAAGCTTATAAAAGACTATTGTAGAGTTATAAGACAGTATTAACGCAAATGACAGGCAAAACCTAACCCAAAACAGGTGTGTGGCTGATAACTACATGAAACTGAAAGAATCAACACTGAAACCATAAAAAGAAGAAGAAAATACAAATAAATGAGAAATGAAACAACAGACAGAAAATCAGCAGAAAAAGAATAATAAATAATAACAAAATCTTATGTATCAATTATCACGCTAATACGAATGTACAGAATGCACTGATAAAAAGACCCAGTCTCTAGATGGATCAAGAAACAACATTTAATGTTATCCATAAGAAACTCATTTGATTCAAAGAAAAACACAGGTTGAAAGTCAAAAACTATAAAAAATATATTAAAGCAACAGCAGTGAAAGGAAATCTGGAATGGCAATACTAATCTCACACAAGATAAACTGCCACCTGTAAAGAATATCACAAGACTAGGAAGGGCACTACATTATGCTTAAGGGGGTAATTCATCAAAGTTTAACTATCATTAACCTATACACACTCAATGCTGGACCGTCTAAATATATAAAACAAATACTAACAGAGCTAATGGCAAACACTGACGGTAACACAATAATAGCAGGAAACTTTAATAACCCACTTACTAATAGATTCAGGCAGAAAATCAACAAATAATTAAGGTCACTAAATGAAGCAATATATCACATTGACCTACAGATACATACAGGGTCCTTATGAAAAACAACAACAAAAACAAATACACATTTTTCTCCAGTGGACATGGGACATTTTCAGGGAAAGAAGACATCCTGATGCACAAAACAAACCTCAGCAAATTTTGCAAGATTGAAATCATAGAAAGCATCTTCTCTGACCACAAGGGGTGAAAATAGATATGAACTAGAAGAACAAAACTGAAAGAACCACAAAGATGTGAAAATGGAACAACATGCTTTGAACTCATGGATCATTTATACAATTATAGATTAAATTAACCAATGAAAACATATGGAAACAAATTAAAATTAAGAGATGAGTTTTCAGAACATGTGAGATGCAGCAAAAACTATGAGAAGAAAGTTTAGAACCATAAAAGTGCACATCAAAACCAAGAGAGAGCCTAAATCAAATTCCTAACTTTATATCTAAGGGAACTAGACAATGAAGAACAATTTCAAGTAAAGATCAGCAGGAGAAAGGACATAATAAAAGTTAAAAGAAATGAATGAAGATGAAAACAAAAGGCCATTCAAAAAAATATCAATCAAACCAAGAGCCGGTTATTTGAGAAAACAAAATAAAACACAAAATTGATATAATCCTACCTAGATTCACAAAGAACAGAGAGAAAACCATAATAATAAGGATTAGAAATAAGAGAGGGGAGATAGCAACTGACAGCATAGAAATACAAAAAATCATGAGAGACTATTTCAAGCAACTATAAACCAGCAAATTTATCAATCTTGAAAAAAATAGATTTCTATCATCCTACACCCTCCCAAAATTGAATCATGAAGACATGGATGACCTGAACAGAACAAGTACAAGCTAAGGAATTTAAGTAGTAATAAAACAAAAATGAAAAAAAGAAAACAAATAAACAACTACCAACCTCCCCAGTAAAAGCAAAAACAAAAGCAAAACAGGTGCTCAGGTTCAGATGGCTTCTCTAATGAATTCTACCAAACATTCAAAGCAGAGTTCATCTCCATGCTCCTTAAACTCATCCACAAAGTTGAAGAGGAGGGAAAACACCCAAATACATTCTATAAGACCAATATTAACCTGATACCCAAACTAGAAAAAGACAGCACCAGAAATGGAAATTATGCATTAACTATTGATAAATATAGATGCAAGAATCCTCACCAAATTCCTGGAAACCCAGTCCAACAGCACATAAAATAAATAATGCACTAGGATCAAATGGAATTCATTCTAGGCATGAAAGAATGGTTCAACATATTCAAATCAATCAATACTTATACTACATCAATAAAGTTAAAATCAAACACAAAATGGTTATCTCAAAAGCTGCAGAAAAAGCATTTGACAAGCTTCAAGGTACGATAAAATTCTTGCCAAAAAAGAGTAGAAGTCACATACCTCAACATAATAAAAACAATATATGACAAACCACAGAAAACATCTTAATCAATGTTGAAAAACTGAGAGCCTTTCTTCTACAATTTGAAGAAAGACAAGGTTGTCATTTCTTATGACTGCTATACAAACGTAGCTTTGGAAGTCTTTATCAGAGAAATGGGGCAAGTAAAACATATTAAAAATTCAAATTGAAAAAGAAGAAATAAAACTATTATTTTTTGCATATGAGTGATATTACACCTGGAAAATCCTAAAGATTCAATCACAAAAGTACTGGAAACAATACATAAACATACAAAAGACAGGATATAAAATCAAAATATGAAAATCAGAAGCATATCTATATACAAACAATAAAGTAGAAGAAAAATAAATTAAGAAAGAAATCCAATTCTCAACAGCAGTAAAAAATATTAAGCACTGGGAATACACCTAAAAATGGAGGTGGATGACCTATATAATGAAAACTATAAGACTTTAACAAAAGTAATAGAAGACACAAAGAGACAGAAGAATATTTCATGCTCATAGATTTGACAGAATTAGCTTAATTAAAATGACAGTCCTACCCAAAGCAATATACAGATTCAATGCAATTCCCATAAAAAATCCAAAGCAAGCAATACTCAAGTCTTTTTGGAATCACACAAAAGACCTTGAATAGTTAAATTGATCATAGGGTGGGGGAAATAACAGAGGGGAAAATAGCAGAGGAAGTATACTTCCCAACCTCGCACTATACTTCAAAGAAATCATCATTAAAATAGTATTGCATTAGAAGAAAAACAGATGCACAAATACGTGGAATAAATTTGAGAACCCATAAATAAAACCACATCATTATGGTCAGTTAATCTTTGACAAAGGAACCGAGAGCACATAATGGAAGAAGGAAAGTTTATTCAATAAATAATGCTGGAAAACTTAAGAAGACGTCTGCAAAAAAATGAAACTGGGTTATTCATTAGCACTATACACAAAAAAGTTAACTCAATATGGATTAGTACACAAGATGATGACTCCAAATTGGACGGAAGTGGGAAGGATGGAGAGGGGGAATAAGATGGTGGTAAAGGATATTAAACTCTGGGGGTGGGTACTGTGTAGTAAGTATGGACTTTTACAGGTTTTGGAAAGCCAGTATAAACACTCTGATAATAGTCCCTAAAGATATCAGTTCCAATCCTCAAAATCCGTAATTGTTACTTTAAAATAGAAAGAGTTTTTGCATATGTGATTTAAAAGGGATCTTAAGACAAAGCAAGGGAAAAACTAAACAAAACCAACCCTTGGATATTGGCAACAGAACTGAGGTTACCTGCAGGGAACAGGACAGGGAGTGGGGACCTGCATTGGTGGGGTCCAATGGATAAGAATTCTTGATAACTTGGTGTTGGGTCAGGTGTATTGAGATATATTTGAAGAATGAGGAATACGCACATATGGATTTATGTTATTTTGTCAAGCAAAGTTACATCAGTCAATATTGAAAATATAAAATAAAAAGGGATCTTGAGATAGATTACCTAGATTATACAGGTTGACATGCAGTGACATGTGTTCTTATAGAAGGAAGCAGAGAAAGACCTTCACACACACAAAGAATGAAAGGATGATGTGAATGTAGAGCAGAGAAAAATTTGAAGATGCTGGCCTTGAAAATTAGAGTGATATCATTACAAACCAAGAAATGTTAGCAGTCACAAGTTGGAAGTTTTCTTTTCCATTCAGTCTGGTGATATAAATTTAAGATTTCTGGTCTCTCAAACTGTGAGAGAATAAATTTCTGTTCTTTTTAGTCATCAAATTTGTAGTAATTTGTTACAGCAGCCACAGGAAGCTAATACAACTCTAATAGAGGAGAGGTGGAAAATTGTTTATTTGTACCAAGATAATTCTATCATTAGTAAGTAAGGAAGACTAGGAGGAAACTGAAGGAATAGAGCAAGAAACCAATTAGGAGATTGTGATATTAATACAGGCTAGTCATCAACAGTGCCTAAAGTAATTTGGAAGCACTGGAAATGGTAAAAGGTAATAAAAACCCACTTGTAAAATATTTCTAGTACAGTGATCAATTTATGTAGTAAAGAAAATATTACAAAAATTGATGGGAGAAAATATAGTTTATAGTCAGATAGTAGTTAAAAGGGGGAACATCTAATACATATATAAATATATATACATATATATATATGTATACCTTCCAATCCTTGTACAGGTATTAGAATTGCTGCAACATTATGTCTGGGATGTGTCAGAATCAAACTTTCTTCCAGATAAGGAAGTGTGAGTATTCCCTGATTACAGAAAGAATTTCAGTTTCTTTGGATCATAAAACATCAGGACTTAGGAAACCCGGAGGGTCTAACATGCTCTCTGCAGTCCTTTCTCCACCTTTCTAGATGTGTGGTCCTTGGATATCCGTTCATCCAACAAGCAACTCTACATGGGAAGCAGGCAGCAAATACATGCAATTCATTCTGCCTGTCACACACACATATAAAAGATAGTTATCAAAATCCAGTCCTATATGCACCGAGAACTTTTCTAGTCCTGGAGATTCAGTAATTCATAAAAAAGCCTCACAGAGCTTCCATTCTAGCAGGACATAGATAATAACCAAGGAAACAAATACTAATAAACAATAATCAGCTACCGATACTAAGTGCTAGGAAGATGATTAAGTTCAGAAGTACAGTGGTCAGGGAAGTCAAATTTGACCTGAGACCTGAATGACAGGCAGGAGCTGGCTGTGTAAAGGTCTGGGCCAGAGTACTCCAGGCAGAGTTAACTGAAGTGCAAATACTTGTGTGTGGGAAGGAGCTCAGTGCATTAGTATTACTGCCACACAGTAAAGGGCTGCTGCAGCTTGTAAAAGTTGCAATTTTGTGTTTCCCCAGAACATCTAGTTCTGAGCATGGGCAAGGTGGCTGTGTGTTAGAATGAGAGGTGCATTTGGAATGCTTAGGTTAGAAGCTAGGGATAGTTAGGAATTCAGTAACCCAAGTTAAAATTCTTGTCCTTCACTTGACAAAAATGTGCTCTAAGATTTTTCATTATTTATCTAGAATTTCCATATTTTTATGATTTCTGAGAAGTTATGGACTAAACTAGATCGTTGATTACCAAACAAGAATCTCATAAGGAACCCAGCTGATATAACCTAACTACATTCAGAGCAGTCCTGAACCTGCTGTTTGCATTTTCAAAACAATTTTATTTAAATAAAGGATTTCTCAGGTCAAAAAAGCTTATAACCATTAGATATCATTTTCTATTAATTATTTCAAACCAGAAGCTAGTGAGTCTTAGCTAGAGAAAACATTTTGATGCAATAGAATAGAAAAAACATAATTCTGAACTTGAAATGCATTGCTTTGTAAAGTAGTAAGTTCCTTTTCACAGAAGCTTTTAAAATAAAGTAAAAATAAAAACAAAATAAAAAGCCAAAAGTTAACTGGCAAAAAGCAAAACAAAACAAACATACGATTAGGAAACACTATTGTTATGTAAACTTTAAATAATTTTTTTACTACAATATTTTCAGTCTTTAATGAGCAGACATTCTTTATACATTTCCATGAGAAAAATGCAGTGTGTGGAATGGCATAGACTTCCTTAGAAGACTGGCTTTATAGAGTACAAGATTAGTGTCCTATGGACCCCTTTACTGAAATTGCTCCTTATCACTTTGAGATAGTAGAATTCTATGCCTTTCTTATAAACTCAAAGATAGAGTAATCTCTGTTCTTTTTATGACTATATTTGCATTGTTTTGTATCCCACTATGAAAGTTAAGAACTATTAATTTATCAAATGAATGATTGAATTGAATGAATGAACGGTAAGGAGATGGTAAATTTAACTTTATTCCTGAGAAAAGCAGAGGACTCTTAAGTGCTCTCTGATGTTACCAAAATCAAACCCAAACTCATGATATAGTCAAAAACCCACTTTTCTGACACTATCACCCTAAGTTTTCCTAGAGATTCTGGTTTCTTTCAGGCACCCACTTTCTTTTCCAGGAATCTTCAATTTATTCATTTATATTGTTCAAATATCTGATGTTTCAGATAATCTAATAGCTTTAATAAATCTACTCTAGATAGGTATCCCATAAGAATAATAACCAAGTAGAAAATAAGAAGATAAATTTAGTTTAATAAAGTTTTAACTTTTAACTTGCTAAAGGAAAACTTTGTTATGGTGCATAGTACTTACATTAGAAAAGGAAATACATCAATGGTGAGGTTTTTTCAGAGTGTATAGCAGAGTAGACAGAGAAGAGATTATTGAGGTATTTAGAAACTAAATTTGTAATATATGTGGTAGATGAAAATAATGACTTCTTTGGTACAGATTTGAACATATACCATTGTGTATATGCCAGTGTCAAGAAGAGAATTCACTAGGAAAGAAATAATATGAGTTCAGTTTTGGGTCTACTCCGTTATTATTCTCATGGTATATCTATTTCATACTAGTGATGCAAAGTTACACATTTCAAAAATTATAATAACAACTGGGCATGAATAAAACCTTTTTGAGACAGAAGATAAAACATGTACAGAGAAGCATGATATGATTTGAAGAAGAGAAATATAATAGTGTTTATTGTAACTTTTCTGCTTCTGGCACATTAATTTAATGTGCCAAAATTAAATGAGCTCTTTATTTTAAAAGAACCCATAAATTATTATTGACACTTTACAGAGAGGTTTCTGTGCTGCATTTTACTGATAAGAAATTGTAGCAAGATCTTAAACCTGAACAGTCTCCAGAGCCTAAATTCATAACCATGAAATTATATGATGAACCAACAGAAAGCACAGGAAAACAACAGGGGAGGAGATGGAAAAAATCAGGAGCAGGAACTCTCACAAAAGTTAAGGGATGAGGTGCATCCTTGTGGTTCAGGCAGTCAAGATGATTAAGGTGCAGGCCATTTAAAGTCTATGACTCTGGTTTTGCAACCTGGAGCCTATGGTAAAATAAAATAAAATAAAATATGAAATAAATAAGGGAAGGAAGATTTAAGGAAAAAAGGGCATCAGGTTGAAGGTTGATGGGCAGTAACACAAGAGAAATAAAAATTGCCTCCTTTAATAACATGGTGATCACTGGAGGTCCACATTGATGAGAGTGCAAACCGTTCTGAAGTAGGGAGATGAAAGAATGAGATGGAAGAGGAGGGGAAAGTGTCTCTGAGAATCTTGGTTAGAAGGAAAGAAAGAAAAACAGCAGTAACTGGTGAGAGAACAAAAATCAAGAATTATTTAAGGAAAAGAGAGGGTTGACATATTCTGGCGCTTGTGGGAAGGCTGGGGAAAAAGAGACTGATGTAGGAGAGAATAATTAATAATGGTAATCAATTTTGTGAGATCTGAGGAGTAGGACAGATCAGGACAGAACACAATGGAAAACTCCATGGGATACTGAAGTAGACCACAGCCAGGGTGCCTCACAGAAATGTGGAGAAGAACGGCACAGGCTCTGGTCAGGGCCCAAGTAGGGAGGATGAAAACTGAAGGTGAAAGAGCTTGATGGCTCTTCTGTTTCACTTTTAATTTATTTTTTGTTTGTTAAGGTGCAGGGGATATAGAATCAATACTATCTATTTAATGCAAGGGAAAATTATTTGGTGGAGGTAGATTCATAAATCTGTAGTCACAGAGGTTTGAAAATAGTGCAGAGAACACAGGAGAAAGTAAATTAGAGAAAGTGTGTATGTGTGCCTGTGTCCACCTGTGTGTGTGTGTTTAATTCAGGCTGTTCATACTTAATTTTTTGTTGTTGTTTAGATGACACATCTGACATCTTAATTATTTGCTCCCCACACATTTGTGATACTTTAAAACAGGCCATGGGTCTCAGCTTCTCCCACAGAGTTGATCTAGTCTCAACTCCTTTTCTTTCTACTTTCCTTCTTTTCCCCATCTCCTTCCCTGTCCTTCTTCATTCCTCTGTCCAATATTTTCTTCTTTCTTCTCCTAGCCTCCCTTTCCTCTTTCCATACTTATAAAACAGGTATTTTCACTTCTGACTATAAATTCAATAAATTACATGGGAAGCTTAAAAAAAACCTCACCTCCTTCTGGATTATCTTACAATGGAAATTAATTCAGAATACCCAGTGTTAAGCACAGAATATCAATACAGTGTCTGCTAAATTAATCAAATATTCAAATAAAAACCCAACAAACAGTTTTTCCTATGCACTCATAATGTATTAATATGATAGCAAACTAAAATATACGAAGACGAAAGAAAAAAGAAAGAAAAGAAGGAAAGGAAGGAAGGAGAGAGGGAAGGAAGAAAGGAAGGGAGAAAGGAAAGAAAGAAGGAAGAAAATAACGAAAGAATTTCTTCTGCCTCTGCCCCTGCCTCCTTAGTAAGAACAATTGCTCACTGTGATTACATTTGAATTAACAGGTATGCCTTTGTGGACTCTGGTATAGCTCGGGGAAGAAAAGAAACAGACTTTTTCTGGTAAAATTAATGTGTTGGGAGAAGTAAGGATGCGAGATTTTTCACTCCACATTTTCTCCCAGTGTAATACTTCACACAAATGGTCACATCCCTGTGAATTTCAGTATTGTCATTTGTAAAAATGTTAGCAGATTACCTGCTGAAGATTTAGAGAGTAAGCATGCAGCTTGTAACCTATTAATTTGATTTCATAGCTGCTCCATAAAAGCAACATATCACAATGACTGTACATACAATGTGCCTTGTACAAGAGCAGCAAATGGTAAATAGTGTAGAATGATCTAAAGTGACCATGGTTTTAACATATTGTGAATGCTTGAGGCCTACATGAAAACAGCTGATTTTATAAATATAAGTCCTCAGAGAGATGATTTTAGGGTGCTTTAAAATAAGAGTTCTTACCCCCTTCCTTGCTTCAACAATCAGAAGAGATCACTATATCCATAGCAAAATGAAACCAAACACTAACCATTGATTTTTTCCTGAGAGAAAAACAAACCAAATATTTGGTAGGCTGTCTACCCTCAACCCACGAAATAAAAAGTGTTAACCAGTTAGAGGTATCATTTCACTCATGATGAGTTCTAGCCTTTCATTTAAATTTGCAGTATTGGCTGTTTTTCCATATAACTTTTTACTCATTTTCATAAGACATCCTGGTACATAGTTGGCTAGTTATTTTTATAATTCAAGCTTAAAAGACTGCCAGCTTGGCAGTGCAATGCTAAGCTCTCAGCCTAACTGTTGGGCTTTCATTCTTTGCCAGAACAGAGTGACCGCTGAGCTGCTGAGCAGACTTCCGAAATCTCTTTCTGGATTACTATCACATTTTCCAGACAGCAGGAGTCTGGCTCTATGAAGACTTGTCAGCTTTCATGGGGTTCCAAGACTCCTTTGCTCATAAAAGAAGAGGAAAGTTTGGATAGAAATAAACTTTTCTATTTGCTTTCTATTTGTTGAACAGGGGTACTTTAGGACTATCAGAAACATATAGTGGTTTCTTTAGGCAACTTTTCTTCTGTAAGAATAAAGTAAATAAATCACTGCATTCTTTCTTTTGTTTATATATGCTTTATTTAACACATTTAGTGTGCCAAGCACTTGGTTAGCTAATAGATGTATGAGGAAGGATCTCCAAATGAAACAAATGGCAAGCATCTAGAATTAAATCAGATTTTCATAAATTCAAAGAGAGTTGACAAAAAGATTTTACAAAGTTGTGGGAATAGTGGAAGAAAACAAAAGGCAGAGTATAGA
Source organism: Solenodon paradoxus (assembly GCA_004363575.1). NCBI lineage: Eukaryota > Metazoa > Chordata > Mammalia > Eulipotyphla > Solenodontidae > Solenodon > Solenodon paradoxus. Next base: position 624,684 of record RJWH01000029.1, read on the forward strand.
TGAATTTCTATCTCACTTTGGTATTAGTGATTAAGGTTTTTTGTTACAACTTCCAGGACTGAAGGAATAAGAAAAAGACAAAAAACTACTCATGCACTCTCTATTCTCATGATCCTATCACCAGTATTACCATCTCCTATCAGTTTCCCTATGGCCGAATCAAAAAAGGAGAAGACAAGATATTCTCTTGATACTGCCTACTATGGTTGAAAATGGGGTAGATCAAGATAGAAAATAAATTCAGAGTGGCAAATAGAAGATAACTAACATTCTGGGAATACAAAGATACTTTAAAGAATGTTTCACCTTTGATTTTCATATAAATCATAACCGCAAGGAAGATACATATGAAGTACAAGCTGGAATTTTCTGTTCATAAACCTGCCCAAAAGAAAATCAATGTTTTGTCTATATGAAATGGTCTCTGCTGAGTTATTAAGCTCTATTCTCTCTCTGAGGCAATGTGTTGTACTAGAAAGAACAGAACTTTGGTGTTGCATGAATCTGGTTTAAATACTGATTTTTGCCACTATCCACATGACCTTGAGTGAATTATTTAAACTTTCCAGATCTTAATTTTGATACCTTAAGAATGGGTTACATTTATCTATCGAGTACAATATATAACACATGCAATGGTTCAGAATATGTATATAAATATAAAATATAAAGTATATTTTATGTTTAATATTATGATTTTATGTTTATGTCCTAACTTATCAATAATTTTCTTTCATTTAATATGTAGGTGTTTATTTTAAGAAGATATTTAAGAAACAGTATTCTTCAGCCACTACTTACTGATTTTTCAGTTATTTATTTTCAGTTAGCCTTGACTCATCATCAGGACCATGAATATATCAGTCTTTTGAATTACAGGCAATAACTCAATTTTGTCAAAGATTGGACTAAAGTTCAGAGAATTTAGGGAGATTTCTTATGAGTTTATGATTTGTAAGTAAGGTAATTCTGTGTGGTCTTCAAAGTCCATATTCTTTTACAGTGCATTATATGACCTATCATTGTCTGAACCAGCATGGTACAGAAGTTGTGTTTGTATATAGAAAGAGGAGATGATGACAGTAAAAAAGAAGTTCTGAAATGTGTATATATGTATATATGTATATAGATAGATAGATAGATAGATAGATACACACATATAGCTAATGGAATACTACGTAGCTATTAAAAAAGAGAAAATTTTTTCCTTTGCAGCAACCTGAATGGAACTGGAGGTGATCATTCTAAACATAATAAGAAGAAAGAAAAAAAGGAAGTACAGGATAGTTTCATGCATATGTGGAATATAATTAAATGAAACAAATGAACATATAAACCCAACAAAATGCGCATGATGCAAGACTATATCTATGAGGGAGGGAAGGCGGGCAGAGAAGGAAGCAGGGAACAAGGTGGTGGCAAATGACACTATAACTCTGGTGATGGCTATGGGTGTGACATACAGGCAGACTAAGGTATAATTTCAATACTGTAAAATTAATATGGCAATGTAAGTAAAAGAAAATAATTTTGAAATGTATTTTCCTTCACATTTCAGAACTTCTTTTTGCATTTTATTTTATTTATGTTCTAATAGTTGCTATTTTCTTCCTTCTACTGATATTTTGGTTTCAATTGTTCTTTTGTTCATTCTTCAGGTGTATAGCTATACATTTAATTTGGGCTCTCTCTTGGTTTTTGACATGTTCTTGTATGACAATAAGCTTTCCTCTTATAACTGTTTTTGCCACATTCCATGTGTGCTAGTAGGTCATATTTTTATTTGTTCTCAAGTAATCCTATTGACCTTATGATTGCTATATCATTTGTCATCTAACTCCTCTGTAATAAGTATGGATTCTAACCAAGAACTATTTTTGTTTCAGTTTTGCATTTGGCACTGATGGTAAAATATTGAGAGTTAATTTAAACTTCAGGTGGAAGACTTAAAAATCAAGTCAAAGAAAGCAATCATTCTTCTTAATGACCATAAATGTTAACATTCTGTTGTATGGTTTTTAACTTCAACCTATATACAATCACATTTAGATACTGAACTTTACACTCTACATATTATTATGAAGTGGTATTTGTAAATTAATATTTTTACTTTTTTTGTACATTTGACTTTAATGTTTTATAACAATTTTATGTAATTTCATAAATTTCAGAACAAATACATTTTATTATTCCAATGTGTCACTATAAGCAATTCTGCAGTATATAACAGAAATAGAGGTTAGATAGAGACAGGTGTATGCACAGACATTTAGATACATAATCAAAATGTTTGGGTTTATGTCTGATTATTCTGATTAAATTACTATTGGAAAATTACTCAGTGAAAAAATGATACAACTTTTGATACATATTGCAACCCCAAAAGACTGTACTAATTTGTGCTCAGGTTTAAAATGTCAGTGTTTTAAGTGCTTACAAAGCAAAATGACGCCATCAAAAAAAAAAACTTGAAAATTTGAAGGGATAAACTCTCTTATTGTTATAGTTCATTTTTTACAATTATTTAAGCTGAAAAATTTGACATTCGTTTAATTTGATCATACAGAATAATATTTTGTTAGATGAGTTATTTAAAAAAATTTCCCCTAACATAATTTTGACTTATGAACAAGATTCTAATTTCTTGAAATCTTTCTCAAAAGTAAACAGACTTTTCTATGGTATTGGACTTAGAGGACAATTGTGTTAAAATTATTTAGGCAATAAATTGCTCTTTAATAGATTTTTATGTATTTTTAGTCCCATTCCAATAAGGGAAATAATTGTTTCCTGTTTTGGTAGAAATATATAGTGAATACCCCATCTGCCTTTTTTCTTCTTCTTCTGGATACACAGGAAGATCTTATACACCACCTAAAACATTTGCAATTTTTCAGAGCCATGTGACAATTTCTGACTAATGAGATGACAGTGGAAATTATTCAAGTCATTTATAAGCTATAGCATTTAATTGCATTTTTAAAGACCTTCCCAATAGTTATTTTCCTGTTACAGAAACAGAAATTCTCCTGCTCCTTATGCTGTTAAGAATGACGGGTCCTCCACCAGCTCTACAGTGACTGAGTAGAGCAAACTTATACCCTCTCAATGACCCTAATGTTATCTCTAGAAAGAGCAACATAAAATTGCATTGCAAGGATTGTTTATTTTTGCATCATAACTGTGTTTAACCTGATCATATCACTGTCAATGAAGTTTTTAAGCAGTCTATGTCATTTAGAAGTGAGGTGATTGAAGAATGAAATAATAGTTCAACTTACCATAATATTTTTAACCAGTTTTGCATTATTAGATAATTTCATTCCTGGATATACACAAATAATTGAAATCGGGGATATGAACATGCTATTTGTACATAGAAACCTTATTTACAGTATCCAGAAAGAGCTAACAAAGTCCATTGGTGGATGAATGGATAAACAAAATGTGATATGCATACAATTAACTATAATTTTTTAATAACAGCACATTGGATTATGTGTTAATCACCTAATTGTAAATTGGTTTTCACTGCATACCACTGAAATAATCTTATACTTTGTTCTGATATCCTGCTATTCACATACACAAAATACATGACTATGCATGTATATATGTATATACCCATATATGTATATATGTATGTATACATTTCCTTTACACAGGCAGTCTTACGCAATCTGTGTTGCTTAGGTTTGTTGCAGTGACTATTTCAAAAAATTCACCTACATCAGGTCATCAGGTTATACAACTTAAATGTGAATAATATTTTATTGTAAATTATTTCTTAATAAAGCTTAGGGAAAAAAGAATAACATTTTGAAATATGCTACAATATGGATGAGGCTTGCAATATTATACAATATGAAATAATTCAGGAAAATGATAATATATGATTCAGCTTGCAGGAGGTACCTAGATCAGTCAAATTCATATAAACAGAACTAGAATTGTGGTTAACAGGCACAGGGGGAGAGATTAATGGTGGGGTTAGTGTTTAAAGGTTTCCATGTTTCATTGTGAAATGATGATAATATTCTGGAGATGCTGGTGGTGATGGGTATACTACAATGTGCATGTATTCAATGTCAGCGAATTAAATATTTGAAAAAAGTTAAAATAGTAAATTCTATCTTATATTTTACCATGATAAAATAATTCAGATGATATTCAGATATCTTAAGAATCACTTAGATGATGAACATAGAAATAAGTGTCAAGATACACTTCCATAGAGAATGAGCTTGAGCTTTGGGATTGGACAGACAGATTTGAAGCAGGCACTGCATCTTGCTAGAATCTTTGGCATTAGTTGATCTTCTCAGGCTTTCTTTCATTATGTGTACATAGTACAACAAAGTCGGGACATTGTAGAAAACCAACTAATAGTTCCAGTTGTGCTATTTTTATTACTATTTTATTATTCATATGTTTTAAAATAAAATAAGAGACTGAAGTATTTTTCTGTGCAGTTTTTTTTTTTTTTTTTCTGAATAGTATATATTTGGTTAGAAATCAAGCTATGAAAAGCGAGATTTTGTTCCAGGAGAGTTATTGAATATTTTATCATTTTTGAAGTTCAATTTTCTTCACTCATTCTCAGTGTCTTCTGCTTTTATAAGATAAGGGACAGATTCAATTTATACTGTCAAACACTAGCTACCTAGCTATCTAAAAGACTACTCTTTAAACCTTCTTTTATGTTTACCTTGCTGAAATATAGTTAAATGCTTTCAATAAAACATAAAACTACTAACAGTCAAACCTTCCAGAGATTTTCTTCTCTTTATATATTAACAGATCTTTTGAGACAAATGAACTGTTTAACTTAATAAAATTAATACAATTTAATTTGCAGGCAACTTATAAGTAAGCATGATGATTTCTATTTTTCTGAATAAATTTTTTGATGTCAATTATATGGCCTAAATATGTTTGGGGTTAGGTGAGTGAAGAAATAAAGGTGTCCCAATCAATTATAATGTCAAAAAGTTATAAATTTTATGTATTAAAATTACTGATGTGAATCACCTCCTCTGGACACAACCTCCATTGGTAGAATTTAAAATTGGCAATAATAAGCTAAATTTCATTGAATTCTCCCTAAAATGAAATTTGTGTTATAAATAAAGTCCCTGCATTTGCAGTTTAATTCTTGACCTCTTGTTTCTGTCCATAAAATGATACTTTCTGGAGGACCTTTCTCTCTTACACATACCTACTACATCATTTACCACCTCTAAAGTCCTTTTTTTTAGAGTCAGACCCATATATTTAGCTCTGCAAAAGTGTTTCACAAGTTACTATCACTTTTAACATAAAATTGTAATACCAGATTGCATACCACTCTTTCCATTAATACTTAGAAAATTCAAATATAATCGCAAAAGATCTTTAATATGGGAAATATATTCTCTTATTCATTTATATTCCTTATTATTTTTCATAAAATATTGTAATTTATGAATCAAAATAGTTGCTATTATGACTTACCTAATATACTATAAATAGAGTTTACTCAGTTTTTCTAGTTACTAAATGCAGAGATAATGCACTCTTTTTATTATGGACATTGTACAAGTTCCACAAGTGTTTAAGTTTTATTGGTAGTCCTTACAGGAAATTAGTTCCCTGTATTTTTTATGTACCTTGGGCATTTCTGCCTTATTGTTCTCATTATTCTATGGGAAGAGTTTCTGATGAAACAACTGCTATATAGTATGCAAACTTAAGACAAAGAAATCAACCAAATCAATCAAACTGATAATATATTTATAGCCTGAAATAACTACATTACAAACTAAATTAACATTATAATTTAGGGAAATGTCTTCATGCAATGAAAAATAAACCATGCATTTTTAGTGTAGAGTCCTGCCATTAGAAGTTATCAGTTCCTTAAGTATTTAATTTGATTACTTTACTATAGAATGCTTTTTTACAAAATCCTTTTTATATCTTACTATATTATTTTTTAAATTTCTATATGCTGACTACAATCATTTAGAGTAATGAATAAAATAAAATAAAGAAGGCAAATATAGATCTAATGCCAACAAATGAGAAAGCTATATGATCAGCCTTTCCAAATCTATACTTTTCAAAATCTGTAGTGAGGATTGTCCAAGAAAAAACAAAACCAGGAGGAAAAAAACTGTTTTTCTCATTTATACCATTAGGGAGAGATTTTATTTAGTTAATAAAACAATAACATGCCTTGACTGATTGGACTTGAAATAACATCAGGAAATAAAAAAGATTATTTTAAAACTATATTTGACATACAATAAAAATTCACTGATTTACATATTGAATTTAAATGTTATTACTACAGCTTACTCTATTTCTTACCAATTAACTGGGACTGCTTACATCATGGTTTGTGTTAGAAGCTGGTTAATTTTAAGATTAATTGATCTAAGGTCAACTATCATCTGTCAGATACACAAGGAAGGCAAACAAGTGATGATAATAATGATGTCATGCTATTGCTAATATTATTACTAATAATAAACAGAAACTACATTCCTAAATTATAATAGTTGTCATATGACGAATATCTAGCATACTTAGTGGTTTTCTATATCATCTCATCGAATTTTTAAGTAAATCTGAAATTTGGTATTCTCTCTCTTTCAAAATTTAGGCCACCATTTTTTAGGAATGCAAATAAGCAGCTTGAATAAAACTGTCCAGTTAATAAGTAGAAAAGCTAGTCTAATCTCAGGTTTGCTTGACTGACTGAACACTAGCTTGTCTGAATGAGTCCTGGTCAGATCTCATTACTGGTGGTGAACTATTTCTTTCACTCACTGAGTGAACATAATATTGGACTGTATTCCCTTAGCTTTCTATTCAGCAACTTGATGTCATTTTTGTGCAATACTCTATAGACATAGCTACCATTTGCCTGTAACCCATGGTCAGATCTGGTTTATTTATATAACTGAAAAATATGGCTGAAAAGAATATATCAACGTATTATCAACATATAGTTAATTGACAAGAATTTAAAACTCTCTTTTATGTTTAGGTCCTTTTTCTTTGAAACATCGTAAACAAATAATGAACCTACCATGTACTGGCAGAAAGAATATAGTAAAAATGATCATTTTATCAAATAAATATACATATTTAATGCAATTCCCATCAAAATCCCAAAGACATTCTTCAAGGAAATGGAGTAAATAATACTGGTTTGTAGGACTCACAAAAGGACTCAAATAGCCAAAATTATCTTAAGAGAAAAGGTTAGTGAAGGAATCATACTCCTTGACCTCAAACTGTACTACTAGAGTGCTTATCATCAAAACAGTATGGTTCTGGAGCAAAAACAGACACACTGATCAGTGGAATCATATTGAGAATCCCAAAATGAAGTCACACCCATATAGGCAGTTAATCTATGACGAGGCTGCCAAGAGTATACAATGAAATAAGTAAAGTCTGTTTAACAAGTGGTTTTGGGAAAACTGTGAAGACAACTGCCAAAAAAAAACCCAAAAAACAAAAACACAATCAAAATCACCACCATACACGAAAGTTAGTACAAGATGGATTAGAGATGTGGACATAAGACCCCAAACCATAAAATACTTGGAAGACAATGTGGAAATAACACTCCATGACCTCAATCTCAAAGAGATCTTTGGAGAAGGGATAACTATGCTAAAAGAGGTCAAAATAAAACCAAACAATTGGGACTACACTAAACTGAAAATCTTCTACACAACATAAGAAACTACGCTCTTCTCCTCTGGTAACCTCTGTTCTCTTGTCTAAGTGCACTAGTTGATTTGTTTTATCTCCAATATTAGTCCTTTTCTCTCTGACACTTCATATAGCATAATCCCTTTCCATTTTACTATGAATGACAAAATTTTATTTTTTATAGCTGAATAGTATTCTATTGTGTATACATATCACATCTTCTTTACTCAAAATCTGTCAATGGTCACTTAAGATTTTTCCAAATGTCAACTTTTGTGCATAATACTATAATAAATATAGGGGTACATATATCTCTTTGAGTTAAATATTGTGTTTTCTATGAATTGATACTCAGAGTGGAATTGCTTCTCTGAAGAGGACATACATGTGACCAATAGCCACTTGAAAAGCTACTCACTATCAATTAAAATTAGGAAAGTGCCAATTAAAACCCTAACCCTAACTTCATACCTCTGAGAAATGACTACATTAAAAAGGCTATTAACAGGAAGTGTTGACAAGTAAGTGGATAAGAAAGATCCCTCATACATTTTTGGTAAGAATGTATTCCATTAGAATTATCACTTTTTTGATGAAACTAGATAAATATTTGTTTATATTTTTATTACCCCCCCCAGAAAAAAAGCTTAGCTCTTGGTTTTATTGATGATTTTCATTATATTTTTAGTTTCCATTTTGTTCATCTCTCCTCTGATTTTTATGATTTTATTCTTCTTACTGTTTTTTTCTGTTTTTGTTTTTGTTTTTTGTTTCACTTGTTCCTTTTTTGCAAGATCATTAAAATGTATGGTTAATTTGTTTATTTTAGTTTATTTTGTTTCTTAATGTAGGCCTGAATTGCTATTAATTTTCCTCTTCTAATGCTTTTGATAGATCTTAAATATATTCTGATAACTTGTGTCTTAATTTTTGTCTTCAAAGATTTTTTTTTTCTGATTTTATTTTCTGATTACCTCAGTGGTTTTTCAGAGCCATGCAATTCAGTATCCACATCTTTGGATTTTCCAGCTTTCTTTATTGTAGTTCAAATTGCTGTGATTGGAGAAGATACTATTATATAGCAATTTCCATAAATTTATTAACTTGTTTGTGCTTAAACACATGGTCTATCCTTGAAAACATTCTATGTGAACTTGAAAAGAATGTAAAGTCTGATATCTTTACATGCATGTTTTGTAAAAACCTATAAAGCCTGTATGATCTAGTTTGTTATTTAAGGCTATTTATTTATTAAGTTATATATTTAAGGCTAGTTATTTACTAATATATTCTTTGTGGTTAATAAACTCATTAGGGTTACAAGGTGTTCAAGTCCCCTACTGTTGCTATTAGCATCTGTCTTTAGTTCTATAAATAATTCCTTCATGTATTTTGATGCTTCATGGTTTGGTGTGTATATATTAATAGCGCTTTTGTTCTTGCTATATTAAGCTCTTAATTGGAGATCCTTGTCTCTCGCTACTATTTTTAGCTGGCAATTAATTTTATCTGATTAAGTATGCCTGACTGTACTTGTTTACCAACATTTTGCTTTAAGCCTATATTCCTCTTAAACGATAAGCATCTTTCAGGGAGAAAAAAGTTGGGTTTAGTTTTTAATTTATACAATCACTCCACCTTGTGATTTCATTTAGCCATTTTATTTAGGGCACCCATTAACATTTAGGGTAATTATTGACCTTAGGGCAGCTATTAACATTTCATTTTTAAGTGTTTTTCTTTGATTTTCTCCTATTTACTCTTCTTGTGCTTTGAAAACTTCTTTATATATATATATATATATATATACAAACACACGCATATATATATATACATATTCCTTTTTCAGCTTATATGTTGTTTTCTGTAATTTTTGATTTTGAGGTTATCACAAATCATACATATCAGGCTATATGCTTATAATTAGGCATATTAATAGTTAAATTAATTTCAATCTCATAGTATTTCACATTATAATTCACCCAACCTTAATGCCCTGTTTTGTTTGTTTTGATATCTTCCTACATCTAAACAGAATTTCTTTTCACTTGGAGAAATCACCTTTAGTATTTATTGCAAGACTGATTTAGTGATGATAAAGTTATTTAATTTTTGCCTGCAAAACTCTTTATTACTCCTTCAGTTTGAAGCGATAATCTTGCAAGGTAGAGAACTCTTGGTTGGAAATCCTTTGCTTTTAGCACTTTAAAGATATTAATATATTTCTTTCTGACCCGTAACATTTCTGGTGAAAAATTAACATAGCCAATAGAAGTTCCCTTTTATGTGATTCATTTTTTTTCCTAGCTGATTTTAGAATTCCCTTTATTTTATTTTTTTTCCATTATAATTATAGTATATCTTGAAGTATGTGTGCTTGAGTTTATTTTGCTTGGAACTCCTTGAAAGTTACACATCTGGTGTCTGTTTTCTTCTGCAGGTTAGAGAAATTCTCAGTTGCTATTACTTCAAATAACATTTCTAACCCTTTTGTCTCTTTCATCTGGTTCTGGAATCCCTATGATTTGTGTGCTCTCTTTCTTGATGTTATCACATTAGTCTAGTATTATATTTTAGCATTTTAAATTATCTTACTTGTTAGCCTGGATTTTTTCATTGCTGTATCTTCCAGTTCTCTGATTATGTTGACTGTTTCTTCTTATTTATTGTCCAGCCTCTTTATTGGATCTTTTTAGTCTAATATTATCTTCTTTAGTTATATGATTTCTATTTGGAACAATCTCATCTTTTCTATATATTTGTTATAGTTCTAATTTTGTTCATTGATTTTTCTCCTAATTTTAGTTAACAGCATGAAGATATTACTTCTAAGTCTTATTTAGGTATGTTACTGATTCTATTGAATTAAGTTGCCTGCCCCTCCGCACCCCCCACCGCCCCGGGTTCTTGTGTTGATTCATCGTTTAGGATACATTACTCTGTTTACTCACTTTATTTAATACTCTGTTACTGTGGGTTAACCTAAGTTGTTTTATTTATTTACTATTTATTTATTTTTATCTTGATGTGTTGGCATTATGTGAGTATTGCAGGTTGCAGAATATAGTCCTAGGTTGTTGGACTAAATCTTGGTTGATATGTTACTTTATAAACAGAAGCTTCTGTACATTTATAGATAACCGGAACTCTAGTACCTGTACTTATTAGGTAAACTGGTAGGAGAAAAAGAAGAGTTGGCTTATTGCAAATGTCGAGAACTCAAGCTTTCTTAGGGGTTGTGCATACCAAGACTGAGGAGGAGATCTGAAATCACCCTCTACTCAAGACTAGTTCCTCTGTTTCCTATCAGTATAAGAATAACACTTCTGAGCTGCAGCCAAGCTCTGATCACAATTGATTGTGCTAAATAAATTTCCCCGAAGACATGACAGGTATAGAATACTCTGGGAGCTACAAATTGGGATGATGGACAGGTTGTCATCTCAATAGCAGTCACTGGCAGATAAGTGGTAGGTATTTCTCAGGCTTCATGCATTCTAATTATAGACAATTCTTTCATTACAAACCTCTCTCATGTGTTTCATGGGGTTTGTAACCCTGTGTTGGAAGAATCCATCACTGGGGGTTTTGTTTCCAGAAGCTTCCAGAGAGTTATTTCTGTAGATATAATTTCCAGCTTCCAAGACTAGTAAACTTTAGATACAGACTGGAGGCTACTACACCTTAAGAGGATGTACTCCCTGAAAAGACCTAAAATGGAGGTGGAACAGATATTTTAGATAATGAAGAAGACAGTTTAGAGAGAAATCTTTTACATGAATCCTCCAAAGGGAAACATAGCTGGACACTGTTCTGCTCCCATCAAGTCTTCACCAATGGCTAGAGTTTCATCTTCTTTGCCCAAGAATTGTAGATTGAAACTGCCTACCCCTTCTTTATATGAACAGTGCTCTAGTAGTTGGAAAGACTGTCTAACCACCTCATGCACCTCTGATACAGGTAGCAGAGTGTTTTTTAATTAATTAATTTTATTGTAGTAATTATTCTACACATTAAATTAATTTCCTCTGTATAGGGTCCCCATTTCTTAGATATATTTCAACACAACATGCCATCCACCTAATCACCAAGTGTTCTTCCCCATTATCCAGTGGGATCCACCACCATTTACCACCACCTACCCTATTTGCTTTTGGTAACCTCAGTTCTGTTGCAAATGTTTCAGGGTTGGTTGTTTCATCTGTTCCTTTGTTTTGTCTGTTCACATTCCATCTATGAGTGAAGTCATCTGGTATCTATCTTTCTTCTTTTGACTTGTTTCACTTAGCATAATCTCCTTTAGCTCCATCCATGTCGATTCAAATGACAGGGTTTCATCTCTTCTAAGGGCTGTGTAGCAATCCATTGTATGTAAATGTCACATCTTCTTGATTCATTCATCTGAAATTGGACACTTAGATAATTTCCAGTTCTTAGCTATTGTGAATAGGGCTGCAATAAACATGGGGATACATGCATCTCTGTGGATGGATGTTTTTGTATCTTTTGGGTAAATGCCCAGAAGTGGATGATGAGATCTTATGGAATTTCCGTTTTCAGCTTTTTTAGGAATCTCCAAGCTGTTCTCTCCAGGGATTGCATCAATTTGCACTCCCACCAACAGTGCAAAAGTGTTCCCTTTTGTCCACATCCTTGCAGGGTAACAGAGTGTTTTATCCTCTAACCCTAGATTCCTGGTTAATTTCTGCCAGTATGGCATCTAATTTTCTTGGTGTCTCTCTATCAATAGAGAGACACCAAGAAAGTAGCATCTCTGTTCATGAGGAGACTATCCCTCTTTCTTGTTCCTACTGTTGGAATTTCAGTTTCAACAAATGCAAGTCCTTTGGTTAAAACTATGCATGTTTTCTAATTGGTCCAGAGTAACATCCCTCTGCTTTCTACATCTGCATGTATGTGTTGCTCTCTTTAATGCAGCTCCCAAGTATTAAGGTCTCCAGTGTAAGAGTGACTTCTTTACTCTCTTGAAAGATACTCGTATCTCTGATGTTCTGATGTCTCTCCCTCTCTTGGATCTCAGTACTCTATGGCATCATAAGCAAACTAATATATTTGTATATATATGTATACATATATACACACATGTATACATACATAATATATGTGTGTATGTATATACAGTTTTGTCATTTTTATCGTATTTGTGGGTTGGAGGTAAGCTCAGCGTCTTTACTGTTATACTATCTTGACAGGGTACATATGAGCTGGACAGATCCGGATAAGGGAAGGTAGAAAATGGTGATCCATGACTGACTGGAATATCTTAAATTTTTAAATTGGTTTTTTTGAAGGAACATTGAATTACAAAAGTAAATAGAAGTGAACATCATAGAAATCAACATATTTACATAGTACAGTAAGTGCACCACTATTTCATCTTTTGCTTCACGATAAGATGGGAATATTTTTTAAATGGACCATGATGGCCATTCACATAACAATAAGTATCGCTCTCCTGTCTCCACTTCTTTGTATTTCTGGTGATCCAGTAATTCTTCCTGTCTATGAGTATTATTCAGCTGTCTTCTTTGGTGTGGATCAAATATTCAAAGGAAAATAGGGAAAATATTTTCAATTCTCTAGCCTGGGAAAGTGAAATAAGTCCTGTCAGAAAATATTTTTGGACATCACAAATTTCCATCTTCCTGTTATTCATGTCTTTTTAAACTTCAAACATCTACATGGGAATTTGACAGTTTACAATTTTCTACAGAGAATTCAGTTTGACTTGAGAATTATCCTTAATTTTTCTTTGATCAAATTTACAGCTTATGGATTTTTTTTTTTTTACCATTTCAAACAATTACTTTGGAAAGACTTCGTGTTTATATTTCTATGAACTCCAAGTTCCAATCATGTAGGATCCTCTTAGTTCAGCTAAACAAGACTTTGGATTCTTTTCATAGATTCTCTAACGAGAAAATGAAATATACATCCCTATGAGAAAATGATAAGTCCCCAATTCAGAGAATTCATTAAATGTATTGGAAATAAAAGCTGATCTCACAATTCTAACTTTAAAGATTTTGTGAATTTTTTCCATTTTGAAGAGTTTATTATGTGATACTCTCTTTCAGGAAAAAAAAAAAAAAAAAAAAAAAAAAAAACAAGAATAATTTTAAGTAGCACACACATTTCTTCCCCCAAAATATACTGGCAGAAAGGTAGTGGCTATTTAACAAAATAAATTAAAGCATAATAGAAATAATGTTTTTTTTCAACAATCACTCAGTATCTGCTAAGAATCAGGACTTGAATAAGATCTAGTGAACTAAATCATTCAATACTGGTATCAAGGCCCTCTTCATGTCACAAACTTTGTTTCCCCATTCCTTCACCTCTAATACCCATCATTATTTTTTTCCTGAATGTTCTAAACCTTGTGTTTCCAGTCTTTTGTGCATGTGATTCTTCTACAGAATTTTTTTCTTTTACTCTTACTTTCTTCTTTGATCTGATTGAATTCTAGGTATGCTTGAATTTCTCCTTGAATCTCTTCAGTAAGGCTTCTCTAATATCCCAACTCTAGATTTAATGACTATATATATATATGTATATATGTATATATATATACATATATATATATATCATTTTGTTTTTACCCCATCAAAGTCTTTCTTTAACAATTGCAGGAATTGCCTGTTTATCTGTTCATACCCCCAATTATAATTTAAAATTCTAGAAGGCAGGGATTGTCTCTTCTTCTATTTACTATTGTGTAGATAAGCATCTAGCATAGTGATTAATATACAGTAGGTGCTTAATAGACATTTCTTGATTCAATAATGATGACCACTATTTAGTGTATATTATTTGCCAGGAGCTGTTTTAGACATTTTTTACGTGTACAGATACTACTTTAATTAATCAAAAAATGTGTGTGTCAGTACTTTGATTTTAGATATAAGACAGTAGTCATTTAGGTAGGTTAAATATATTACCCAGGATCTCTGAGTCTTCAGCAACAGTCTCTACTTTCTTTTTACCACAGTGTCTTGTCTCTAAGATACTATTTCAGCACACATTTTAATCTCAATTAAAAAAATACTATAATGCAAATAAAACTACTCTGATGTGAGGCACAAAATGATTCTTAACAAGTTGTCTTTTTGTCTAAATTAGAAAACAGAACACTTATTAGCATTTATCTACATCACAGTATTTATCTGCATGTTCTTCTGAAATATAATTATTCCTACCTATTCATTTTTTGTGTTGTCAAGGAATATTGTCTTCCCCGAGATACATTTCAAGGAAAATCAGCTCAAAACGAATAGGTTAAAAAAAGGCTCAATGATATGTTTAATAAAATCTTATCATGTTAATCACATGTGCCAGTGAATGGCCAAATGCAACCACTACACTGTGGAGATTGTTTTATACACATATTCTGTATCAAATGATTGTGATAATTCCAAAACCAGTAATAGGGACAAAATACTGTTTTATTGATGTAAAGTTCTGAATCTTACAAAGATCTTTTATTTACCTAATTGCATTTTTCAAACATGTGAATGAAGAAGGAAAGGCAGTGTGGTTAGACTCATTCGATAGTGGAAGAATGATGTTCAGAAAAGTTGGGTTCTGCTGAAGCAGTAGTTCAATATACCCAGGAGACCTCCCACAGGGTTTAGGGAGTGCAACTGCCACATCCTATGTGCTTTTCCAGTCCCTGATTGAGAACAGCAGATCTACCAGGGCAGAGAAGTTTCTGGGAAATATTGAACTCTCTTGATGGCTGCTTGGGCTCCAGGACACTAGTGTGGCTTTGTAGGCCATCTTTACCCCGCACTGCATCTAGCCTGCATTCTCTCCAGCATTTCACCTCCTCTTTCTTTCACCTAGACTCAGACTTGCTTCTTAGTCTATGGTACTTCCAGCTTCCTCCATCTTCTTCCCTATTTCCATCACACACTCATTTCCCCTAATACAACATTTTGTTCATTTAATTTTGTTGTAGCATCTGCCTAATGAATGGACCAACTGATACAGCTGTCACTGTGTTACATATGGTATGTGGCATAAATTAGTCCTCAGGCTTCATTAATGGAATTGAAAAATCATAACAACCACAGAAATTATTTGACCAGGTGGGAGTCATTGATTGATGTTAAATTCACAAGGAGATTTAGATAAGGAACATATTATTTATGCTAAAGTTTTAAACTGTTTTCCCACAAATTACTTTTTGGTGGTTAAAGGAAAAAATAGGTATCACATCACAAAGAAGTTAGACGATGTTTTGATGCATTAATCAGTGCAGCAGATGGATATTGCATAAATCCAAATAGGATATCCTCAGAGGTTCACAAAAGTTTTCTAACAAGGAATTCATGAATCTAATTTAATCATGAGGAAGCATCAGTGATAATACAGAACTTGAATAATGCTCTCTTTTAAAAATAAACAGATGCTATTAGTTTTTCAAAGCCATATCATAAAAAGCCCCCTCCTTCTAAATAAAGCTCTGGAAATTTTCCAGAATAAAGAAGACTAAGGTATGGCAATTAAATATAACACTAATTCTAGACTTACTCCTGTGCTGGAAGGAGAAATTTCCATATTATAGAGTACATTATTGAGTTATTAAAAAACACTGAAATATGGATGAGGCATTAGATCAAAGTATTATGCCATATTTCATGTAGCTGACAACTGCCATTGGCTTTAAGAGAATGTTTCAGTACCTAGGAAGTATATTCTAATATATGTCTAAGTAAAGAATGACAATATATGCAATCTATCCTTAAAAGTTTCAGAAACCAACACCAAACCAAAGCATATAGATAAACAGATGGATAAGTAGATAGATAATGGATGTCTTTGTGAGGAGGGAGGAAGGAAAGGAAGGAGGGAGAGAGAGAGACAGAGACAGAGAGACAGACAGACAGACAGACAGAGGACAAAGTATAAAGTGAATGGAGTAAAAAGTTAACAATAGGTTGAAAGAGTAATGAGTATTCATTGCACTTTTATTTTTGCAATTTCTCTGTAAATTTGATGTTAATTCCAAATACAATGTTAAAAAATATTTGATTATAAGGACTTTGGAATAAAAAAATAGAAGAATAAATGTAGAGAGGAGTATGTATTTATGTCTTCTAGCTGTGAAAATATAATTTCCCTTCATGGGGCTCACCCGATCCTATCTGTATGCATGACACCCTAAGAAAGATTTATTTTGATAGATCTAGAACCTGTTTTGTGATATATTCATTGGGAAATATCTGATAGCTGTGTTTAGTCTTGTAGTCAAAGAGATAGTTATCCTCTCTCTCTCTCTCTCTCTTCATTTTTGCCTCCCCATTTCTGTCCTCCTCTCTCTCCTTTTCTCTCTTATTGAATCTTATTTTCTTTATTCAATTTTTTATAGAGTCCCTATTATGTGATAAGGCAATTCTCACTCTTCAGTTATTGTCCATCTAGCATTGTGATAAATAATACAGGCTTTAGAACTAGATTGCCTGGATCTTTTTAAAAGAGAGCATTAAAAGGAGTTTGGCTCCTTGGCAAGTAAAACCTTGGCTAGTTACTTAATCTATTAGGCTACAATTTCCTGATCTACAAATGATGATTTTTAAAAAGGAGAGCATCCTGCAATAAAATGTTACTTTGAAGATTTAAAATAATGATGCTGACTACCTAGTATGTTTTCGATAAATAATAATTATTTAAATTACCAACATCATTATTATTACCTGTAGGATAGTTTCCTCATGCCATCTTTTGAGATTGCTATCAGGATTTTATATAAGACAAAGCATCCCGCACTTCCAAGAACATAAAAATTCTTCCAAAAAAAGTAGTTATTATTCTCTAAATGAAGGAAGAGAGCTCTTTGAGTTAGGTGGTCTAATACAACCCTCAAATTTCTTCCCTTAGAGCCAACTTTCAGATGGCCATGAAAACTTTCCTTTCTTGTATGCTCTCAATTTCAGTGCAAAAGCAATTTTCAGAACAGTTAATCAGATAAGGCTTATGCATATAACTTTGGATACACATGTGGCCAATGGTTTCTTTAATTCACATCTGACTCTCTAACATTTCCATCTGGTCTGGAAACATTTATTTTCTGTAATGATCTTCCTGGAGACAATGATTCCCTATAAATGACTTTGCTCTTTGTCCGTATGAGTAAGGCAATGCTCTGCCTGTAGAAAGTAACACCCATTTTTCTCCACTTTGCCTTTTTTATGTCTGTTAAGCTGCAGGCAAAATAGTTGCAATAACTGTCCCCAGACACTATCTGGTTCCTTCCTACTTCTTTGATGGTTGTCTAAAAATGAGCTGGGAAAATATAACTGAGTTCTCTTCAATAATTAGTTCATTGGCCAAGGAAAAATTGGCTAAGATAAAAAGAATTAGCAATTCTGTTCTGTCATTAAAGTCTCATTATTTAGGGGGGTACAGTTAACACCATTTTATAAATTATAGCTAAGAACAGCTGGTGAATAAGATGAAAGATGCCAAGTGCACTTGATTTTCTCTATAATCGTCTCTCCCATTATTTAAAAATAAGATTGAACTTTACTGTCACAAATGATAATAACACAAGTGGTGGTCAAGTTGGAATTTAGTTGACTATGTTGATATAATATTATAAAAATAATACTGAATTAAGAAATTGTATATTTGAGCTCTGTTATTACTTAACTTTGACCTTGGATTAATTACTTAACTTTTATTGTTACCAATTCCCTTAATGCTTACATTGAATGATAGCACATATCAAATATATGAGTGATAATAATAATTAAATGTTTGTGTAAATATATTTTAAAAACTATAAAAATGATGCATTTTTTCTTTTTGTGTTAGCACATCTACTTTTATAAAGTATTCTGAATGTAACATTTGCATTAAAGTCATTAAAAACAAAGGACATTGTTATATGTCAGTAGACTCATACTTTCTCCAAAAATTCTGACAAGCATTTTTTGCATAAGCTATTAAAAGTTAGAATTTGAAAATAAAAAACTCTACATTATTCAAGTAAGCTTGGAAATTATTATCTAATAGGTTTATTAGAATAAATAAAATGGGTTTATGTTTTATTTAGAATGATGATTGTTGATGATAGATTATGATGATGACAATGATAACCATAAATAATTATCACATATATAACACAGATTTTTATAAAGCACTAGTGTATCTGATAGTATGTGAGTTTTATGAAACCTTTGAGCATGAGAAGTGGATAAGTTTATCTTGGTTTTATGATAAAAACAAATAGGTGAAACATCTTGATCAAGGTCAGGAAAAATTAAGTAAGAGATGCAAGAGTCTTTGTTCATGTATTCATTAGCTCATTCAGTCAATCATTCAGTCAACAAACACTGAGTATCTATCATCTGCCTTAAAAATACTAATATTTCAAGAATGAATATGATGTAATGGAATATATTCACATTTGCACCAATGTAAACACATATGGTTTACAAAATAATTTATCTCATGTTTTGTTGGTCAATGTATTCAATTACCTTTTGTCTTCATTTTAATGTAGTTTCTTAAGTATGTTGGTCAAAAAAGTGATACTATTTTAAAAGACAGGTTTAAATTTGGAAAACTAGGAATGATCCTGACTATGGATTTTGCTCTTAGGACTTTCAGTTAACTAACTTTCTATTTCCTTGAACAATAAACTGCTTCATTTAAAATGCATCTTTGGAAATCTTAAAAAAAATTGAGTCTCAATTTTTGGACGAGTGTAGCTGGAAAACAACCTTAACCATCTAACAGTTATGGAAACCCACAAAATCAAATGTGAATAGAGTGTCACGAGTTGCTGTGTTTATTATGATATTTGGTGGCATAGAAAATTATTCAAAAATCCAAAACAGAAATCTTTACCCTAAGGAAAAAAAAAAGATAATCCATGAAACATAAAATAACAATCCAAGAAATATAAAAGAGCCCTCTACTTAATATAGCCATAGGAATCTGAGTGGATATTTTATTCATAAAAACTGATGTGATGAGGGTAAGAAAGCAAAGCAAAACAAATCATGAAGATTAAAATAATGTTTACAACATTGCTGAAATAAAAAATATTTTTAAAAGATAAAGATATAAATCTCTTAGAATACTGTATAGCAGCATGAAACAAAATAAGAGAGACATAAGGCAATGAGACTCAACTCAAAAAATCCAACCTGTTACCAACAGAACTTTTGACAAAAAATTGTAGTGAAAATAGAGAGACAATTATGAGGAAACAAAGGCATTTATTTGGGGCAGAAGGAAGACTTCATGTTCCACATAACTTTTCATGAAAAGTTACTTAAGAGTAGATTCTATTAACTATTTTGGAACGAAAAAGAATAAATAAATGATAGGATCTGGGAAAAAGAGAATTTTGTCTAACAACAGTAAAAGAAGGTCCTATGATCAAGGTTTTACAGTGAGTATACAATTCATTGGTAGAGATTGGTACAGGAACATAAGCGTTTCCAACAGAGAGCCAAGAAGGAATGAAGGGTGTGTCTGCAGGTTTGTGGGGACACAGACAGATTAGAAATTATGATTGAGATGTCAGGGGAAAATCAGAATTTAAAAATACATCTAATTCAAGAAAAAATAAATAAAAATTTGAAGAAAAAAATCCCTCAAAATTAGTATGCAAAAGTGTAACAACTACATCTGAAGCAACTTGAAAACCAATGGAATTTAAGCAAATTTTAGTATGAGACAAAAATCAGTGATTTGATGGGCCACAATGAACATTCTCCTTTCAGTTGTTCAAAATGTCTTGACATTGAATTTGCGGAGAAGGAAATTCAATTTGTTCCAAAACCGAACAAAATGTATTTAGTAAAACTAATATAAACATTCTCAATAGGTTTTCAACTTTTAGTTTCAAATTATGCAGAGAGCTTTGAGTGTGGTCATAGGAGACAAGTATTAAGGATTTTTTATCACGCCAAAAGAAAATTAGAGCTGTCAGATGATGAGTCTCAGAAAGCAGAAAAAATATTAAAGATAATCTCAAAAGTTGAAGGTCTAGAATAAGAATATAAAATTTTATCTAATATTAGATTTTAAGAGTAATCAGTAGAGAAGGTAAAACAGTAATATATGAATATCGCTATTAGTCAAGGGAGAGAATTGTGATCAAGCATGTGAGTTGAATATTCACCTTCATATTAAGAAGTCAATATAGATTATTTAAAGCTGATAAGTTAAATTAATAAGATATATCCTCTAGAGTTACACAAAAAGCCACCTGAAGAATTAAAAACAGAAAAAAATTTAAAGGTAGTCACAGAGCACACTGGGGTCATAGTAGAAAGATCACTGGATGCAGTCCACTACAACTCCAAGGACCTGGGTTCAAGACCCAAGGCTGAATGGAACAACCAGGATGAACAACTCAATAAAACAAACAGTGAAATACATGTTTCTTCTTCCTCACTCTGCCTCTGTTTGCCTCATTACTGTCTACATATTTCCTTAAAACAAACAAATTGTGCTAAATTTAAAAAAAAGTAGTCACTGAGCACTGCCAGGTTGAGGAATAAAATGATTTTCATTGTTAACCTTTCTGTACGTAATAATTATTTTTTATCACATGTGAAAATATATCATTAATAAAACAGTCCCTAAAGGCCTTAGCTTGGATACTAGAACTACAATTCAAGGGAAGATGAGGGTGAATTCTATTGTTAAACAAACTTGAGAAATACTGTTTAATTATTTAGATTGCTGAGTACTGTACTAAAATTCACAGAATATTGTATAAAAGAGATCCAGTGATCTCCATACTTCCTTGATCAAGGAACTCTTCTAGTTTATTTTTATTAAGAATACTCATTTTCAACCCAAGGAACAATTTTTCTCCAAAATTCACTTTTATAAACAGTTTCTTAAGAAGAACTGATCAAACAAGGAAAAAAGAACTTACATAAGATAAACTTTTCTCACTTTTAATGCTTAATTTTGAATAGTAATAGTGAATTAGTAAATGATTAAGCAATAGCTCATCACAAAAAATGCAGATTTGATCGTTTTTCATCTTATTCACTAAACTAAACCAAGTCTGTTTTTAAGTATATTATTAGATTTTCTTTCTCTTTTTAATAAATACTCTTTTAAAATATACATAAAGGTATGAATCTATGAATGCTTACTATGTTAAAAATGTATTGTTAAACTTCTGCTAAATCCAACAACATGCTTCTGAGCCTGAACTTCTGTCCTTGTACACCAAACTCAGTCTTCTATAGATCTTGCTTTACTATTGTTTATCTTTCTTCACTTCATCCATGTTATTTCTGTATATGTCCCATTTTCTAACTATTGAAAGACCTAGGGGCAACTTCCGCCAGAGTCCCCTGTCCCAGTTTCAAAACCACGACATTAATAACAAGATAATCACAGACACATGCATTTTAGAGAAACACTACTCTCCATGGCCTATCCAACACTTGTTTTATCTTACAATTTGGATCACAATCTTTATAGGTATGCATTAATATCATATTGTTTTGATTTCACTTCCCTAATGAAAAGAGATATTGAAGGCAATTTTTGTACACTGTTGGTGAGTATGTAAATCGGTATATTATTTACTGAAAGTGGTATAGAGATTTTTCAAAACATCAAAATACAGTGTCAAACAATCCAGCTATTCTCTTTCCAAAGAAAAGAAGAATATGAAATTAAAGAGACGTACACACCCATGTTCATTGCAGCATTATTTAAAATAGTCGAAAGCTAGAAGCAACCTAAATGTCAATCAAAAGCTGATTAGATAAAGAGGTAACATGCATACACAATGGAATACCTCTCAGCTACAAAAAGGATAAGTTCTGACATTTGTCCATTTGTTGTGGGTGGGACTGAAGGGAATTATGCTTGTGAAGTAAGTCAGATAGAGAAAGACAAATACCATAATGACTTTGCTTATGTATGTTATATAGAGAAACCAATGTACCAAATGCACCAATAAAACAAATATTTTTTTAAAAGAATATCAATCATTTTCCAATCCCTGCCTAAAGACAACATGGTAGGCAAAAACCTTGTCTATCTAAGAGCAAATCATTTGTGTTAACTCTTCTATCATACTCCTCCCATGAGTGGTGTCCTCTAATGACAGGGAACTACGAAGCTAAAAAAAATGTTTTGTATGTCGGAAGAGAGAGGAAAAAGAAGCACTTTTATTATTATTTAGTTGTTTACATTGTTCAATTCCCCCAAGCTTGGATGAAAATCCTGGTCCATGGAATGAACATGGACTGAGCTCCTTTGGAGGCTGCTGACCTGACCACTACTACACCAGGGTGCCCCAACATCTTTATATATTAAAGGCTAAAAAACCGCTTATGTCCATATTTCCAGAAGCCAGAATACCAATATATAGATGAAATTTATTAATTTCTTATAGAATATATGAATAAATAGAAAAATAAAGAAATTTCAGCATCAGAAATTATTATTTATTGAAATCTTATGTCTCTTACTCCTTATCTGGTAAATACTGATGACGTATTAAAGATCCAAAGAAAGCAAAGCAGCATTTATATATATGTGACTTATATTTAAACAAAATTTGATTTAGTTTATGTTCCTAAAATACTGTCATGAATTAACCTCTATTCAAATTTAGAGTTTCCAGGAATCTGATAGATTATGAAAAACAACTCATTTTATCAAATTAAGTTTCAGAGAAGAAAACAATGTTTTAGTCACAAAATTAAAGAGAGAGAGAGCTAGAACTTGAACCCATGTGATTCTACTAAACCATATTTACTGCCTGACACTCTGAAGATAGAATTTCAAATAATTTGGTTTGTGTGTATATAGAGTCACCCAGATTAGAGCACAGTTCAGACCAAATAGAACAGCTTATGATTTTAAGCAATTGGGTTGCAAGTCAGAGATGCATGCTTACTGAAATCTATTAAATGTCCAACTGTCCCAAATTCCATATTTTGTACATCTGTGTAACATCTGGTGCAAGACTGATATTTCTCTTCACACATAAATTAGCACAATTAGTGGTAGAGAAAAATATGGTTTTGATTTATAAAAAAAATAAGCTAACATTTATTAATGTGGCTAGCACTTTATACATACTAAATCATCTACTACTGCTTGACCATAAAAGTGCTATAATGGTATGTACTTTATAGATAGAAAAAATAACAGCAAAATTAAATAACTTGACCAAGCCTTACGTTGTTGCTAGAATCCAAAGTAATCCAGACTAACATCGTAGTGCCTTCTCTCTTAATCACTATGCTCCCTCTAAATAATTATTCCACTTGGTTCCTCACTCATGAACCTCACTTCTACTTGGCAGTCCTCAAAAGGGAGAATGTTGTTGAGGTATCCAAGGTTGTTAGCTAATGCACTAACCCACGACATTGCCTGATAAACCTTGTCCTGAAAGCCTTTTAAAGTCAGCAGTGAGGAAATTCACAGAAGATAAACCTTGGGAACCATCTCAGCTCAATTCTCTTATCCCCAAGAAGATAGTTTTATTATAGAAAACATAAAACTGAATGTTATGTTCACATAAAATTAATTCCGCAGTTGTTCTTTACTAATGAATGCATTTGAAGTCTAAAAATAACCAGTGTAAATGAAACAGTTGGTTTATTAGAGGAGTGGGATTCTGGATATTCCTGGCTTCCTCCTTTCCTTTTATTATTATTTTTTTCTTACTGTTACTTTTGTAACAATATTGATTATTAGATGATTTTATATGAAAGTGATGGATATTAATAATGCTAAAGAAATGTGTTTCTGCTTTGCCTCCCCCAAACACTCCATGATGAGAAAATTACTAAAATAAGAGAAGGATGGTTAAAAGAGTTTTACTAGAGCCTTAAAAATGCAAATAAAACATTTACATGGAGAAAAGCAAAGCATTTTTAGTGCACTAAGCAATTTTCATTACAACTTAGAGCAACTCATCTTCTACATAGTCTTGCTTATAAAAGCTGAGTACATATATAGCAATGGTAGGAATCTAGTTTTCATTATGAAAACTATAAAAAATAAATGTGAGAATATAAATGATCTATTTGCTACCAGACTTCAGGAGCCCTGAAATAAGAGCCAAAAAGCAAGATGGTGTACAATAATATTGCTTTTGAGCACTGATTTATATGATATTCTGGTGCTGGCAGGAGTTCCTACTTATTATTGCAGCTTAACAAACATACAGCAAGGAGAGAATTTGGCAGTTACTGTTCACTTAGAAGAAAGCTTATTTCTTATTTTTACAATATGCAGCAGCTGGCAAAGCTATATTGCCATTTGTACATTCTTCCAACCACTAGTGATGAGACGACACCTACTATGTACAAGACATGGAACTAAGAATCAGAATTAGTGTAGGAGAGTTCATTGAAATCATTGTTGATAGGAGGTGTGTGTGTGTGTGTGTGTGTATGTGTGTGTATGTCTGTGTGTGTGATACATTGCCTGAAAATGATCTTCAGAATGTTAAAATAGAGATGCATATACTCAGTAGATCTCTTAAACTCTACTTATGATGGCTCATCTGCTATGGATTTGTACTTCATTCAATTACATAGCTTAATCTCTACGACATAGGGCATCACTTTCCTTCTGATGCATTTTCTTGACAACCTTCAGGTGGAATTCATCATTCTATCATTTTTTTTTTTAGGGAAAGGTATAAGCAGGAATGAAGGTGAGTGGGCATGCAGGCAGGAAGAGAGAGGAGAAAGAAGCATTTTATTTAACCAAGTTTTTCATCTTGGTTGTTTTCCCAGCCTGAGTCCTTGGAGTGCATGTGGACTGCGCCTAAACAAAACTCCATCAAGGCACACCATTCTCTCTCTTTTTATTCAATAAATGACCATCAGACTTTCAATCCCTCACTGTATTTACCAATTTATCTATGATAATTTGAATATAAGATCCTTGGTGGGCATTTCTATACACCCAAATCTAAACAAAATTCCAGGTTTGAGGTGGGTACACAGTAATAATGTATTCATGAATGACACATTCATTATATTAAGAAGACAATCATTCTGATGAAAGTAAGAATCAGCATGATGGAACTGTGGGCAGAGGAATGAATTTAAAATTGACATGGATGGAGGAAGCAGGTTTTGAGTTTTTCCCCAATAAAATTGTAGGATAGAAAAATCACTTTGCAGGTAGACTTACATAAGCTGCTATTGCTGATCATGGTAAACTCCTGGCAAATATTTACTGATAGGACAAAAAAAATGAGGGTCTGTTTTCTTCCTGCATTTTGCTAGCTTGCATATCCTCTTTCTTCTGATCATTTACATAACTGATTGTTCATTAACTGATCTTTCAACTGTCTTTAAACGAGTATTCTCTGCTCTTTCTCATACCATTGGGTCTTTTCAGCAATCTTTTTAATTTTCCTGTCTTCACTATCTCTCCTTTTGGTCCAACCTAGAAAATCTAATTTATGATTTCTCATCCATCTGATCTATATTAATAACCCACAAGTGGAAGTCTGCACTTGCATCCTTCTCTGTCAGCTGCACTTATCTCTAGCTGTCTTCACTATCTGTTCCTCTCTGTACAGCTGCCAGCTTTAACTGAAGATAATGAACAACGGTGACTTCTTAGTTTTATTCTTAACTTTTATTCTTCTTTTTCATTTTTATCCTGTCAGTTACTATGTATCTGCATTTATAGTGTTCATAATGTGTGTCAGATTTGATCTTTATATCACATTTATATTATCTTTAGCTTTTAAATTAAATTAAAGCTAGTCAAAATTATACAAAATCTCTTCTCTATTAACAATGGTGAGTATATATATAATATAAGTGAGTATAAACTAAGCATTTTCTTTTTTGTAGACATCAATGCAGATTGAAGATATCATAATAGGTAGCATTTATTAAGTGTATTTTGTCCTTACCTCCATAATATATGCATAATACATGTATATATTTTATATAATGCATTTACATAACATAAATATAAATACATGTATATGCATATAAACATATACATTATTTAAATTCATTTCCCTGATTCCACAGTAGGGTAATAGGGAATAGTCTTTTTTCAAATAATATAAACTATGTGAAAAACTATGGATATATGATTTAAAATTTGTTTGGTAGTCTGGTTTTATTTATTTTTTTGTTTTCTACAGCAGAATCTCAAAAATGCTTCAAGTGTCACTGCAATGTCACATTCAGAGTAATAGAATGAACATATTTATTTTAGGAGGTTATTTCCTAGGTATAAAGTAAGAATGCCTATTTTCAAACCTTTTGATATATAATAATAGAGCCACTGACACTTGTAGTCACTTTGTATTGTTTCTTTGAGGCGGAAAAGCTAATGTGCAGATATTGTAAACTCATTAGGGTTAGCTTGAATGGGGGAAGACTTGAAAACTGCCATGACTTAACTTTGTATCAGCACTAAGACTTGTAGAATAATAAAAGAACAACACAAAAAACACTTTGTCTTGTTCCCAACATAGCTATTTCATATACCATAGTCAAACAGTCAAAATAACACTTTGCACCCTGCAATAAGCCTAAAATAATCTTATGCATTCTTATTACTTAATTCTGGCCCTAAGTTAACAATACCTTGGAGATCTCTCATAAACCTCAACTACTTGCAGAACAATTTTATTTTTGATATTTTTCTATGCTGATGTCTGAATGCATGGCATGCACCTTATGATAATCATCTGAGAACATTTCTGAATGTTTACCATGAACAGACTAATAGACACTTGGCAAGTTTCATTATTTACAATACGAGCCTTAAATACGTGTATATTTTATTTATCCAGTACTAGCTTCCCTTTCACTCTTTGAAAGTCAACTCTTTCATTCCTTTTCTAAATTTACTGTCTTTTGCAAATTTCGACAGATTCTACACTTTCGATAAGACAGCACCCCTGGCTATTGTGCATCTGAAATCTTGTCAACCATCTTTCTGACCACAAACATTTAAGCGTTCAGCTTACTAAGTTTTTCCATGTGTCTTCAGCCTTATTTAGACATTTGAGTTCTGTAGTCCTGACTAGATTTCATTGAACTTATTAGATTTGTTTTTCTCTTTGGTAAGATAGAAAGAAAAGAGCAAGCTGGAGCTGCTTTTTTAGACTTGGGCAAAACCCCAGTGGGTTAGATTTTATTAGGTAATGGAATATTCTAGGGTATTTTGAATTGACTACTCAGTCTCCTGACCCTGGCTTGCCCCCAGCTTTGAAGAGCAGGGATGTATTTTGTTTGTTTGTTTGTTTGTTTTCTGGTTGACTCTGAAAACCTTGTAGGACCCGTGAAGTTCCAACTCACTAGAGTATGGGTGGCCTCCCTATACTGCCTGAACCCTTTTGTAGATTTTAACTCCCAAATTTATCCACACTGAATTCCTGCAGTTCATCCAGTATCACTCAGGTGTTCCTTGCCATTACTGACTTCTTAACCAGTGGAAACTCAATTTCAACCCATAAGTTTTTGTTCTGGTAAATTATGTACCACTGTGTTTGTGCCTCTCATTTTGGGGACAGCGATTTTCCCTGTGACCTTATTTCCACAATGCACCAAAGAAGAAGCTCTAGATTTCAATTTGTATGACTTTTTCCTGTTGTGTGAACAGAGGAATAATTACTTTCATGCTCCAAGCACCTCATACAGTGAACTAAAAACACCAAGTTTGATGTCCAGTCTCTAGAGTTTCCTGTGTTTATTTCCCATAAATTTGTTCTCAGACTTCATGAAGTACAATTACAATCACTCACCTATAACAGTAAACCTGTATTCTATAATAATTGTATAATAAGTCTATAATCAGCTGAGCTTTTTTTTGGCTTCTTCGTCTCTGTATTATTGAGGATTTTAGAAGAAAATACCAAGACCTTCAAACTTGACATACTTGGTCTTATCTCAGCATTTCCTCCACTATACCTGTCTCCACCAAACACTTAGACTCTTTAGGTAGAAATCTTCCTTGGCCCCTTCCACCCAGAGAACCTATTGATTTTTGGTTCCTAAAAACTACTCATTCTTATACTCTAGGGTTCAAACTCATTTTTCACCTTAATTAACTTTTCACAACCTCTAGTTAAAAGACAGATTGATGCTTTCTTATGTTTTGTCATATAGTCTATATAAGCTATACTCTTTCATATCTCAAATTAGATATCAATTATTTAAATAAAAATAGCCCTTCAAGATTTAGCTACCTCTTTGCCTGCCTTATGACCTTGCTCTCCCTTTATTACAGAATCTATACTCCACTAAATTTTATTTGCCTGTTACTTTGTTTTTCTCAAAAAAACTTTATGTCTTATTTATCACTGCATCCTCAGTATCTAACACAGTGCCAGTCATATAAAATGCATACAATGAATATTTATAATGAACTGCAAGAGAATGCCATATGGAGGTACATAAAACATGAAACTAGACTCTATATTCTTAACCGACTTGCTGAACTTGTATGCTTATACTCTTATTGTAAACTGTAAGCTATAAAACTCAGCAGAAGTTGCAAACAGCCAGTTGCAAACTGAATACTGCCTACACAAAAAAAGTTTGTTTTGGTATTTTCTGTACTTGGGAAAAAATAGAGCCAATATTTAGAGAACAAGAGATTAAAAACTAATTTAAAATTGATCTTAAGAATAAAAAACCTAGAAACAAACTTGCAAACGGGTTTTGTGGCAAATAATATATGTACATGTATATATACTTGAGTTTTTATTTGCAGGTTCAGAGGTCATGGGCAAGCGTCTCAGCTCTCTAATCTTTAATAAATTTCTTTGTAAAATGGATAAAATGTCTAGAATTATGTGATCACCAAATTAATTAATTAGACAACTATTGCAAAGTGAATCCCAAATTATCTGGCACATGTTAAAAATCCATTAAATAATCAATTCATTATTGTTATTAAACTCAGTTGTGGACTTCTGTAGTCAAATATGAAGATTTGTGTGAGTCCTACTGACTTGTGAGTTAGTTTAAAAG
This sequence comes from Solenodon paradoxus, assembly GCA_004363575.1. Lineage (NCBI taxonomy): Eukaryota > Metazoa > Chordata > Mammalia > Eulipotyphla > Solenodontidae > Solenodon > Solenodon paradoxus. The sequence goes on from RJWH01000029.1 coordinate 654,389, forward strand.
GTCTTAACCTTAATGAGTTTTAAGCTGAAACAATGGAATCCCATTATTTGTACTTGATTTCTTCCATGGTTAAAGACTATTTGCCTCTCCTTTCAGGTTCCATGCAATAAAACTCAGTACAGCTCTCACAATCTTTCTCTCACATTTTCTCTCACACTTGTTGATTAAGAAGAAACGTCAGTTCCTTTGCTTACCTCTCCATCCATATTCCCCTCCTCCTCATATGAAAAGGAAATTCCAAACTAGATTTTTGAAGTCTAGGACAATTACTGGGTAATCTTCATTACCGAGTGTAATCAAACCCCCATTCAAAGTTCGCCTTCTCCTCATTCCTGTGTCAACAAGATTGAGTCCCCAGCAACACCTAGCCACAGTGTACATTGTCATATCTCTTTTCTGACCCTCCCATCTCCCTAAAAGATGGACGGATATACAAATTGAGAAAAAGCCTGTCTTTCAGGGAAAATCAAACATTTTTTTCAGCTTTTCTTTTATCTTAAGTTTACAAGTAAGTTGCCTTGAATTAAGCTTGGACTGATGTGGAATCATATCTTAAGCTAGTTTGGTCCAAAACATGAATGCAAGCATACCATAATCTTATTCTCTGTCTTTCATACTTTAAAACAATGAAAGAGATAATTTGAATAGAGCTTTTCTTACAATAGAATGATATTGATGTGTGGGAACGTAGACAAACTTGCAACTACATATCTAAAATATATGTACTTTCCAGTGGCATTCAGAACAAACTATGATGCTGAGAAACTTTCTATCTATATAAAACCTGGAAATAATTAGTAGTTAGAGGAAAAGGGGAAGAAAAGAGCAGGTATCCTTACAGACTTTGCACCAAGGACAGCTGTCCTTGTGGAGATAAATTGGATGTTCAGGTAGAGAATGCATAGACCACACAGAATCATTAGTTACAGACTTTTCAAACACTGGCTCTTAGAAAAGTTTCAGTATTTTATCTTACAATTCCACTCTTAAATATCATTTTTACCCATAGATACAGACTATATAAGTCAGTATATATAAAGTATGTGAGAATTCTAGTCAATGAGCTGTTTATGCTGGCCAAGTTGAAGTCTCACATGTTTGTTGCTCATTGTGGATATCTTTGTTCGATTTCTCTGCTTTCAAGATTTATCTCACCCCATCCCCCTTTCATCTTGTTTCTCTACTGGATCAAAAGGAACTGTATAAATGAAGTTTTGACAGAAATCAGGTTTAACAAAAATAATGACATTTTTATACTGCCATTAAACTATGAAGGCTGACTAAGGTATTAGGGAGTTAAACAAAGACTAATAGGCTGCAAGGTTTGGGGAGAAGCATATAATAGATAACATACTTATTATTAGATCTCCGATGGTACAGACTTAGAAATACAGAAATAGCAAAGGGTTTACAAGGATTTCTGAATCATCAGAAATCCGTGTCATTGCAATAACTGTTTGGAGGATCACACAACACTGTGGCCCCAGAAAACCCACATGCAAATAATGATATCTTGTTAAAGTGAAACTAAAATGAACTAATTTATTTTCTCCTGTTTTCTTCATTTCGATTTGGCAAGTTAGCAATAGATTTACATGAGAGAACATCTCTTCCACTTGGAAATGTCTGTTTCTGGAACAATTCCAATTCATACTACATTTTTGGGGTATGAGACTGGTGCTGATATACACTTGTGTGATTATTGAAGCACTGAGTTTTGGAAAAGCTAACACATAGAAAAACAGGTTTTATTGTCATTTCCCATTAAGGTGTTCAGAACATATGTCTCTCTTGGGGAAAATAACCAATGATGGAGCTGCTATAGATGGCTTATGTTGGCCAGAAATGAGAGTGTTTCTGGAGGAATTACATGAATAAACAAGGAGATAATTTGAGGCTTTAACCACTTCAGAAGTGAGAAGTAATGTTAATTTTAAATCTATATTTTTGGGTTATTTTGATAATTCATTAAAAGAGGCAGGGATGAATTTATATTAGTATGCTGTAATATTTTTTGACTTTTGAGGTAAACTAGTCAGGGAATAGGATAAGACATAATCTTAAAGGTACATTTAGAACAAGAGGGTAAAAGGCTTTGGCTTATTTGACATGTGACTTTAAGAAAATTGCATCCTTGTCTTATTTAAGAGACATATGAGGTCTTTAATTAAGTCCTCTATTTCACTAGTCAAAGAAAGATACAGAATAATGACTCTTTTTTATGTATAGCCATGCAAAGATAGAGATAGGTTTTCCTTGAAACTCTAATAGTGTCCACATCTGTAAAAATAATGCTGCCGTACCTTTGAATGAATCACAAGGGAGTGACTGCTAAACTGTTAGATATGTAGATTCAATCACAGGGGGACAATAGAGTCAGAGGGGAATAACCCTCCTTCTGTGTGCTACAAATCTGCTCCTTCACGCCATGTTCTTCCCATGAGAAGGAAGAAGTTGCTAACTTGATAAGTAAGAACTAAGCAACTGAACTAGGAGTTGCAGAATCAGTTTGATATAAAAAGTCATGCATACACCTGTGGCTGTCTTGCAATCTTTTTCCCTCCTGCACTCATTATGCACCTGAGTTGAAGAACTAGTAAAAGTCCTCTCTTCCCTCAGTGGACAGGGGTGTGGATCAGCACTGTGTTCCTGAACTACGCAGAAAGATACACCATATGATTTTGTTCATATATGGTATATAGAGAAACCAGACAAGCAAACAAACTAAATCAAGCAAACAAAAAACAATTCTAATCTATAAAATCAAAGTAGTAGTTGTAAGGGGCAAAGGGAGAAAGGGGCAGGCAAATTGGTTAAAAGAGACCAACTGTATGGTGTAGGAAGAGCTGGACTATTGGTTGTAAACTTGGTGTATTATACACAGACATTGATTTACAATTATGCACAACTGAAACCCCTGATGTTATGAAGAAATATTCCTTCAATTAAATTAATTTAAATTCAGATTGAGAAGAAATGGTGACCTGTGTGATAAATATGTTACTATAAATTGGTGCTCATGAAATATAAATGGAGAACTTGAGGAATTTGGGAGACAATTTTTTGCTGATTAGTTTTTCTCTTACTCATCACATTCTATGAAAATATAAAGAAAACATTTTTACACAATATATTTCAATTTTCAATGAAGAAGTTAATACACTGTTATTGTTTTACTATTATAAAATTTCTCAATGTCTTCTCTTTCTGTGTGCACATTGTTGGGTCATATAAATTCAAGATACTTTAAACATGTTTACACTTTCATATTAAGTTTTTTTAATGTGTACAGCTTTATTTTACTTATTTAATTTTTTAAGAGAGGAAAGAAGGACTTTTAATTTACTTTTTTGTTTGTTTTTTGGTAGTTCCCCTGACCTCTAGTTATGAACCTCTATCATGCTATACATTGTCTATTCCCTATTTGCTAGCTTAGCATCTGTACTACCAGGGCACATGAGAGTTCAGTGCTCTGAAAAATCATTGTTTGTCAGCTGAAGCACCTGAAATAGAGACCACCCCAAATAGCTAACTAGCTCACAACTCATGTACTTCTCAAATAAATTCTAAAAGTCTAGGATTGATAGGTGTACATTATACAGGTGACACTGAATCATAATTAGAAAATGTATAAATTATTCTACTTAATAAGCAGTAGAAGTAAGCGAACATTTTGCGGAATATGTATCCTAATAATTCTGTTAAATATTACACAAGAAAGACATACCAGTTATGATTTGAAATACTGTGTGTTTCATGATATATATATAATTAATTAATCAAATGAAACTTTTACATTTTAATTAGGGCTAAATTGTTTTGTTTTTTTTTAAAAAAGAAAGATTCATCTTTAAAAAAATGCAAAAATAAGGTTCAGTTATTCCTTTAGAAATGGTCGAAGATTGTATGATTCAGTCATCTTTCCTTTAAGAGGAGATAACAGATCCCTCTTACTTATTGATCCCAAGTCATAATTTTTAACCCAGTTTCACCAGTTTCACAAGGAGGCATTGAGAACTACCCTGACACATGACTACATGGAGCTCAGTTTCCCACTGCACTGCTCTTCCATGCACGCCTACCAGCTTTTAAGAACTTTTTTTGAGGGAAATAATTTTCAGGGTTATATTAGTTCATCCTAGTCAAATGACATCAGTATCCCAAAGATAACAGATACTGCTTCAATTCTTCATATATTTATTTGGTATGAGACTAAAATCAGTGCTTTACTTATTCTTCAGCTACTATTTCTCAGAGGTTCCCTCAGAAATATCTCTGCAGGTAGATATAATGAACATATAACCCCTACTTTTAAAGTACAGGTCAGAGCAGCAGGTCATGAAGTAGATTTTCTCTGAAGTTCCCTAAAGTGATTATAGCAGCAGAAACTAAACTGATAATAATTATGTAGCTAAAATTTACTTTAATAAATTATGTTTTAAATTGCTTATTGCTGAGCAAATTGACCTGGTCAAGGAAGTAAGGAATCAGGCTTTGTAATCAGGTGCATGGGTTTAAATCTCAGTTTTCTGTTTCCTAGTTGTGTATTTGTGGGTGAAATATTTAAACCACTTTGAGCCTCACTTGTCTCATCAATAAAAAAAATAATAAAGGGGGAAAAAAAGACTACTTTGTTGATTTAAGTGAGGATTAATTTATTGTTTATAATCTTATAGTGTATTAATGCATGCTCAAAAATGTTATATATTTTTTGCACACAATGCAATATACCTCTGGTTCTTTCATGCTGATTCCTAGAAGTGAAGTAGGTCTATTCTAACTTGAGACTCATAAGTCTAAGTAGAGAGCCATCTCTGGAAGATAAAATCTCTCTTCTAAGTCCTTGCTCTTCATGGATGGACACAGTGATTTATTTTACATTTGCTTCAATGATTGAAGCAGAAAGGCAGTTTCCCCAGTTGTCTTACCATAGAAATGAATTCACAATTTGTTTATGGTTTAACTAATCTTTGCTTCCTCTGGGATCTCTCTCTCTCTCTCTCTCTCTCTCTCTCTCTCTCTCTCTCTCTCTCTCTCTCTCTCTCTCTCTCTCTCTCTCTCTCTCTCTCTCTCTCTCTCTCTCTCTCTCTCTCTCTCTTTCTCTCTTGTTTCTCAACAAATCTCTATTTATCATGCCTTTCAACTATTCCTGCTGTCCAGGACACAATGATGTATTCTAATACAGTGGCAACAGCTGGAGAATGTCACATTTTCCTTTGAGAAACCTCATTGGTTGGTGAAACTAAACATGATGTTTTTAGGCATTTCCTTAAAGTATTTCTCACTTATCCTTATGGCTAGTTGTTTGCCCACACTACTTTAGAAAAGGTCTGTTAACACAATAATTTCAAAGCATCTGGGGGAAATATTTAGATATAAGGGGTTGCAGGAGTAGCTTTTATTGTTATTAATGAGACCAGTTCACCATTTGGCACAATGTATTATGCCTTTTGAGTGCTGTATCAAGTAATGCGTGGTTGCCTGAGATATGCTTTGTCCCCAGGATTCACTGCCAATTAAAATAATAAATAAGCAATACAAGCTATGGGGATTAGAGGAGGAGATAATTGTCTTTCCCAGCCAAATAAAAGAAGGACTGGCTAGGACAAAACAAGTAGAGAAGTAGATTTTTTTTCTCCCATGGTGTAATTTTCACTGTTATTTTATTTGCACTACTTTGGGTATACAGGATGATGAAGTCGCAACACAGAAATAATAGCCAATTAATGTTTTCTTCCTCACACACCATTCTTTCTTTTCAGTACTTCTGACTTAAGTCTATCTCAGATTCCCCTCACCACTCCCTATAGCAAGCTTTAGATGCAATTACTTTATTGTGAGGGAAAAGAATACATTAATTTCTTCCTATAGAGAAACAAAGTCTGAATAAATTGCATAATGGTAGCTAGTTTTATATATATATATGTATGTACATATACACACACATGCATACTAAAAATATACTCCATCTTAAGCTAAGCATAACAGAAGTTGATGTTGTCAATCTAAAGATAATATTAGCAGCATTGTAGTCAAACTCCATTAAGTGTTTACTGTGTGTTAGTCACCATTATAAGGAATTATCTCTCATTTATTAAGTCTCAAAATGGTTCTCTCTAGATTAATATTTCCATAAAGATTAGAGGATTTAGTTAATTTTCTTAAGCCACAAAAGATTCAGAGGCCCTATAAGTCAGTAGAAACATTTGTGCAATCAGTTATATTTAATTACTCTTGATGTGGAATATATATATATATAAATGAATGTGTAATCTTTCATAAACAAAGCAATTGGGAGTGTTACCCCAAAGTGCTAGTACTTTATGAATATCTACCTTTTACTAGTCTGACTTAATACAAGGCTCAGGAGACTTGGACTAGGGAGGAGTTGGAGATTGCAAGGAACTCACATAATTTTATGTTGTACAGTATTAAATTATTTATTTATGCTCCCCTCTCCCCAACCCACACTAAACAGTGAGTCGTCAAACCAAGGACTTAGCTGTATTCATCTCCATGTCTCTCCTTTTTCTGCATTATTACAAATTCAAATAAGATCAGCTAAAACCATTATGAGAGAGAAAGGGAGATAAGAGGGTTGTAATGTTTCTTTGAGAACTTACGATTCTAACAGAATTACAGAAAGATATATCATTTCATATTCACATTGTAAATTTGAAGAAATTAGAATAATCTTAGTTATAGAGATAAGGGGACAAAGGTTCAAAGAAGTAAAATACTTGTAGAAGTTCACTTAATACACGATAGAACTGTAATGGAAGCTTATTTTTGCCAACTGCTTAGTTCATGGTTCTTTTCTGCAACATGATGGTGAACATGTCAATTTACCACTATTGTTACTAAATAATTATTGCTAACTTACTTTCAGCTGTGCTGATGCATTAGTAGATAAATATCAGGACTAGGCGACTGATGAATTATTCATTGAGAAAGAAAAGAGAAATAATATTCAGATATGTTTGCTACTCGACTATTGAATTTGAGACAACTGTAGGTCAAGAAAATGGAGATTTTCCACAACAGTTGTGTATATGAGTTCAAAATTTTGAAACTAAATTTGTGTAGAGGTGAAGGTTTAGATACGGTTGCTAACAGGGTTGACTATGGTAGTCAATGATTTCCTGAGAGATAAAATACGGTCTGAGAAGTTTAGTCTTAGTTATGACTAGGTGAAGCAAAGTCTAAAAAGATTTTTAGAAGGATGGTCTAAAGAAGAGAAGAAGAAAGGCATAACTGAACTAGGACAAGAGAATGGTTTCAAAATGTAGAAAATGGAATATATTGCAGTGAGTTAAGACAGGTCTTTTGTATATATCAACTAAGAGATGTCATTTATCAACCACTTGGATATTTTGAAGGCTAAGAGAAAGAGCTTCAAAATGTAGAAAATGGAATATAGTGAAGTGAATGAAGATGTCTTTTGGACTTGCCTGAGCCCAGCTCATGTCTACCTAACTGTCTGTTGAAGCACCCCAATAAGGTGCAGAGATCAGAACTTGTGCCTGCAAAGCTTCACAATACATGCTGAGCTCCAGGGAACCTAGCCCTTTGCTCCTGGGGACCCCAATCACTGTTCTGCCCTACAGAATCAGCTATCCAGTTTCACAGTGCTCAGCCAGCTCCAGGAAACCTAAACCTCAGCCTTCAAGGACCCCAGATCACCACCTAACCCAGAAGAGGCCAGGTTCTGTACCTGCCCAACTTCACAGCCCTCACCTGGTTTCAGATACACAAACACCTTTTCCCTTCCCTTCTACAACCTGGAAATAGCACTTTTTAGGCATTAGGTTCTGAAAATCAATGGGTCATTGACCATGGCCCCACGATGCCTTGCTAAGGAATCAATATAAGCTATTATCGGGTTTATTGACCCCCCCTCCCCAGCTCACAACATCATAGTCGGCCTACAACACCTGGTGCTTATTATGTCTCAGGACCCACATTCCACTGATGCCCACCCTACCCAGATGCAGCCATAAACACTAGGTCTAAGGACATGAGCACCCATGGTGCCTCAACCCAGACACAGCAACCCTAAAATTCATAACTGGGTACCCGAGATATCCTGGAAAGTACCTGGGATGCAAGTGAACATCCCTCTGGTAGACAGCTGCGAAGTCTGCTAACAACACCTGAGAAAGTATCTATAATCCACGAGAAAGTCCATTCCACAGAGAGCAGAACCATCCCCAACACCACTGAAGTCAGGAAAATGGTACCTACCATATCAACAAACAGGTAGAAATAAATCTAAAGTAAGTGAAAAAATAAAGCCAAGGGCTGAATTTAAGACAGAAGAGAAAGTCATGTCAAAACAAAAACAAACAAGCAAACAAACATGAATGACCCAAGAAGAGGAAGCTGCCTGAGCTTGTCAGAGAAGAACTTCATTGATATGGATTAAAAACAACCTAACAGATTAAGGGTTCAAAATAATAGTTGTAAAAAGGTTGAATGAGATGTAGGAGGCACACACAACTACACAACGGAAGCTGGAAGACCTTAGAAAAGAAATGATAAATCAGAGATATTGAGGTCATGAAGAAATCCCAGCAAAAAATATTAGAGATAAAATCACCATCAAAAATTGAAGATAAACATGGAAACCTCCATAAACAGACTCAACCTTGCACAGGGACAAATATCAGAAACTGAAGACAAATTTTAACAGAGGCAACCCTCCTAGAAGAGAAGAGAGGAACAAGATTGAGGAATAATGAAGAAACCCTATGAGAAATATCACACATTATGAGAAGAATAACACATAAGTCTAACAGGTGTCCTGAAAGGAGAAGAGAGGAAGAAAGGAGCAGAAAACCCATTTAAGGAAATAATAGAAAAAAAACATTCCCCACATCAATTACAAAAAAAAAAGAAAAGAAAAACACAGATGTTCAAGTAGAAGAGAGAAGAACAAAATTTCTAAATGTGAATAGGCCCACTCCAAACACAACACAGTAAAGCTAGCAAAAGTCAATGAAAAAACAAACAAACAAACTACTCCAGACTGCTAGAGAAAATAAAAACATTAAGCTACAAAGACAAAAAAAGCCTGATGGGTATCAGGTTATAATTAGATTTCTCAACAGGAACCTTACAGGCTAGGAGAGAGCGGAATTCAAAGTATTAAAAGGCAAAAGCTAACAACCGACAATGTTATATACCCTGCAAAATTATCATTCAAATATAATGGAGAAATAAAGGTCTTTAATGAAAAATAAAAGTTAATGGATTTTTCTATCACCAAGCTTCCCATTCATGAAATCTTGAGGCGCACCCTTGAGTTCCAGGCCCAGAAGGAAGCAACCAGTGTGAACAACTAAACAAAAATAAAATAGAGATGTTTATTACTTCCTTCTCTTCTAGCCTGCTGCCTACTCACCTTCATTTTTGAATGTACCCTTCCTTTATATGTATATGCATATTTGTGTATATATATACATATATATAGTCACTATATTAAGGAAAATGAAAACAAAGATTCGCCAAGTCTTAGAAGAAATGGTAATAAACAAGAAACAAAAGCAGAAACAAAGATGAGGCCAACAGGAGAGAAAAAGATAACTAAAGGGGGACAGATTTTTAAACTGTACAAATAAATGAATATGATATGGCATCAGCTCATAAAACTCATATCATAGAGTAGTGTAGTTAGAGACAATCCATGGGATAAGAACAAGGCCAATTCTAAAAAGATGCATGCCTGGGAAATAGATAAAACTAATAGAATAGATAGTGAAAACCGTCTAAAAGAAAAAGCAAACAAACACAGTAAATGAAACAACAGGCACAGAAATAACCAAATAGAAAGCTATCTGAAGAAGATTCATAGATGGCCTACAGAAATCTGAAAAAAAAATCTGCATCATTCATCAGAGAGAAATGTAAATAAAAACCATAATGAGATAGCATCTCACATCAGTGAGAATGACATTATCAAAAAGACTGGAAATAGCAGGTGTTGGAGAGGATGTGGAGATAAAATAATTTTTCTACACTACTGGTGGGAATGAAAATTGGGTGAAAACTCTTTGAAAGGCTCTGCCTAGAAAGGTGACTTTACTGTCTCCTGACTGGTTTCTTCAAGACCACCTCGAATCGCTCTGGTTGGAAATACCAACAATAGAAAGCCAATGCAATGATTGATTCACCCAGATAAAATGCCTCCTGGTCCCAGAAATTATAATGCTCAGCACAGTCATGACAACAAACTGGGACTGAGCAAATTCACAAGCTCCCAACTCTAAGTCATCCCATTTCTTTAAGATCATTATGTCATTATTAACATGATTTCTCACATCAAAAAGAGCAGCAGATAATAAACAGAGACACTTAGGACTGATAAAAACATTTGAAATAATTTCTAAGGTACTGGCCTTCACCTTTCTAATAGTTTCAGGAGAGTCCTTCATTACTCATGACTTCCTCTGCAGTGACTGCATCCTTCCAAGCTGTTGTCCAGACGGTTTGGTCTCTTAATTTCTTTTTGAATTTTTTGCTAGCTTCGCTTCTTTTTTTTTTTTTTTTTCTTATGGTTGTTTTAGATCCAATGAGGAAGTTTTACTTTTTTTTAAAAACTTCATTTTTACTAAGTACTGGTACTAAAAGCTCTTATAAGCTTTTGTTCTTACGTGCACAACTAGTATTAATCAAGGGAGATATTTTCAATGTTATTTTGGAAAAGGACCAGAACATTAAAATTGAAGCCTTTGGAATGGACAGGTAGTAAGTAGGAGAAAGGAGAAAAGACTGATTTTTCATTGTTCAAAAGGATTTTTTTAACAGTTTAGGGAAAAAATAGAGCAGAGAGTAATCGAACAGAAAGGAAAGGTAGAAAAAAATGCTATTAGACACACAAGTTTCATATTCTTTGTATTTTAGGCCCCCATATTGTCTAATGCAGTTACAAATCACATCACAAAATGTGTAATTCCTGTCTTCTCTATATATCAAGATCTCCATAATTCATTAAACAAATGTTAAGTGAACGTCTACATTTTGTGACAATGTGAGGAATAATACGAATGGAAGACTCAGGTCTGACCTCACTCTCTCTCTCTAAGGGGAAACTAGATCATAAACGTTTTACATAGAAGTTATTATCACTATCACTAACACTATGTAAAGGGAACATTAAATATTCTTAACATAAAGAAGACTGATTGGGAACCACATGTATAACAACTTCATGGGATGAATGTCATGAAATTCTTCATTCTTCTATTTATCAGACAAATATTTGGCTATCACCTTTTAGACCTGAAAGGGAGCCTGGGAGCCCATAACACTACCTTGAAAAAAAGCTCATTATAATATGTATTAGTAGAAATATTGTTAGAGTTTGACTTTTGTCTAGTTGCTAATAAATGCATTTAATTAAATTTAAATGAGCTGCAAGAAATGGATTGAGAAGTTTTCAAGATGATAGATTTGATCCATTTTGTGTTTTATTTGAAGTTCGAATCTTTGATATTTGTGAACTTTTAAAAAAGCAGATATCATTTGATCATTTTCCTGTTTTGTTTATGTGGTAAAATATGAAATATTTCAAAATTATTTTTAAACACTTTTCTCCAAATAAAACATTTAATATATGCATAGTCTTTGTTCACCATCAGTGAAGGGAAAAAATGTATATAAAGTCATTATTTTTTTATATTTAACAGTGGATTTGAAAGGTTAGAGACAGCTTAATGTGCTGCATATTTTTTTTAACCAAATGACCACAATTTATAGATCTAGTAAATGCTGGAACTCTGTGAGTTTAAAAAATAGGTATTTTACTTTTATGTAATCATGATCAAGTCTTTTACTTGTTTATATAAAGCACATAGTCGCTGTTTCTTCAGGACTCTGAGTTCAATCCTATGTTTATCTTAATTAGGGAGAGAATCTAATGTCTCCGAGGTACAGCTTTTTGATATATAAAATGAGTGTAATGGTACCATTTGCTTCCTATAGGAGTTGCTAAAATTACCTGAATTTGTGTATACTAGATATGGCATTTTTATACTTATTTAGACTACTTTGAGGTATTATGAAAAAATCACTCTACCTATAGAGAACTATATCATCAAATTTTCAAATTTTATACATGGTCCTTCATAAATCATTAAGCTTATCTCAGGTTTTCATTTTTAATTTAAAAATACCTATCAAAATTTATTCATAAGAATTGAACTGAATTTTAAATGTGAATTAGTCTAGTCATTGGTCTATTATGATACTAAATTCATATATATATATATATAATTTTGTGTAATTCATGATAAAATATAACAAAAACACCTGTAAATCAAGTGGAAAGGGGGAGAAAAACACTTCTGCAAATCTAGTAGACAAGTTTTATAATTCATTGTGTGAATTTTATTTTATTTTATTAAGGAACATTGCATTATAGCATTCTATAGGATTAAATTATACATCATAGCAGATCAACATCTATGTATAATTTTGTGTGTTGAACAGGAGTTCAATATGAAGATCCACTAAGAGTGTAATATTAAAATGGATAACAAATCAAAAAGCAAAGAGAGTAAATCAAATGGAAAATAAATATCTAAAAATAAACTCTGCTCTATAGTGAGAAAAAATGTTTTTTGTGCCTTCATGGCATAGTGTCTTCTTTCATAGAATGCTTCTGCTACCTCATATTTACATAACCTAATGAGACCACTAATTACTGTAACCTTTAAGAAAGCAGGCTGGCAATATGTATCCAGATCTTTAATAAATGGCCATGACCTCATGTTAAAAAAATAGTGAGATATGCTCAATAATTGTTATGCATAAAGTTGTTCATGCATACTTTTATTTTGATAGCAAATAGAATTGAAAATATCAATGTGCAACAGGAAAGGAATTTATTTATACAGTAAAGAATATTCAGTGAGAGAAATTGCTTATAATATAATATTGTATGAAAACATCAATTTGAATTCTGTTTTCTATGTCTGTGTTATTGATTATATAGCCAGTTATTTAATGAACTAGACTCCTCAGATCCAATCGGAAAGACCTTTACTCTCCTCCAACACTATATTTTTATCTGCTATCTTTGCTCTCCCTTCTACACCAACTGAATAGTCTCTCTGATGTGTCACAGAGCTATCCAGTCATTAGAGAACTCTTATTTTCACAAATGTGGAAATTTGGTTCACAGTAGCTGAGTTGGGAGAAACCCAACAGTCATTCTGTTTCTATGATATCCATTGAAGAAAATGTCTCCTCTTTTTCATTAAGGTGTATTTTTCAATATTTTATACATTACTTAGAAATATGTGATGAATGGGCTGTGTGGAGTTTCTGGAATGATTCTGGTCAACTCTCAGCAAGTTTGGAGATGATAGATCAAATACTTCTCAGAATATGTGGGTGTTTGTCGTCTATCATCTCGAGTTGTGTTGATGAATCCACTATCTTTCTTTAGAATATGTGGGCATTTATCACTTTAATAGTACTCAGCTTTGGGACATTTGTTAAAAATCTAAGATAAGGAAAATATGTTCTGACAATCATTTAATTTTAGAATTACAGATAATTTCGACTCTCAATGTTGGATCATAAAGTTCTCTAGTCATCTGGAATTATGTTTATAATAATAAATTAAACAATTTTATGTTGGTGTTGTACATGTTATTCATATCAATTAAAATGCATTGTAATATATGTAAGAGGAATGATGATTTGTATTTGTTATATAAATATTGCGTACTAAATATAGTCAGTATTTTTAAAAGTTAAAAAGGGGTAAATAAGAAGTTGCTTAATATTGATTGAGAGGAAAGAAAAAATCAGATTTAGGTTTGTATTTTATTCACCAAAGTAATAATTGATATATAACTATATATTTACTAGTATTTCTACTTCTCACTTTGAGATAAATGGTACACAACACATGATATATGGAGCTTTCTACTTTTGTTTTGTTTTCCGAAAATAAGAATAGGCAATTTCAGACAGAAGCTTAGAGAAGTGGTGTATTTTAACCAATACTGCTCAACTAGAAAGTTGGCACAACTAGTATTCAAACTCTCCTTGACATATCCAGAAGATCATACTATTTTCACTGCTTCAGACTAGAGAAACATTTTATTAGGAGAATTAAGAGGTATGAAATCATTATATTCAAAATCCTCCCTATAGCCAAGATGAAAATTCTCCATGAAAAATCAAGGCATATTAGATGACTGATTTCTGGCATTTTTGGATAAAGAAGATGGTTAATGTAAATAGGGATGTATACTATATGAAAAAAAGTTAATACATTATAGAATAACATGTTCCTGTGCAGACTTGTTTTATACAGGATGATCTAATTATTACAGCTTTCAAAGTCCACCTTTTATTGAGATTAACAAGGTAGAAGGCTATAGCCACACACTAAATCCCATGGCTGGCACAAATCTAACAAGAACCAGTTGCTTCATTCAATTTCTTTCTTCCTCCGAAATGCAATTAACAGGCTGTGATTAGTTGAACAAATTCCAAATCGTATTCAAATGAAAGCAATTTACCCAGAGTCTGGGTTCAACAGGTGATCATTTTCAAAGCTCCTGGAAGAATTAAATGGTTTCATCTAATTGTTGTCAGGAAGAAATGGATTTAAATACATGGTTCTAACATACCCCTCTATGCACAGCACATATGGTTCAGTGCTACCCTTTCAGTTTCACTAGCCCAAAGGGCAGCTTAGGTAATTACATCTTGCTTTCAAAATATCTTTTATGGTGAACTATTTCAATCTAGCATAAAATAATCATGGAACTGTCATAGAGAGGTGTGTTTGTGTGTGGGATAATGTAGATTAGAGGAGGAACAGAGGAGAGAGTAGCAAAAAACTAATTGTAAAGGGTGCATGGTAAATGTAAAACAAAAAGATTCTTCATTTATGTTTTTTATTGGGGGGGTCAAATGGGCTGCTTAAAATAATACAGCTGTGAGATATGCATTATTCTCATTAGTCCAAAGAAAAATAAAGGTTTAGAAAGTATTAACAAAATTTGTATACATATATATGTATATGTATATATGTTATAATATGTTTTGGAGAAGATCTTTTTATGTTACAGTTTCCGAGGTTCTATGATCTTTAGAAATTTGGCTTTCTCACTTATTTGATAAATTATTGACTAGTATTTCTTTAAGCAGCACCCCTTAAAATATCACATAAGGAAGAAATTTCAAAATTTTAAAATATTTTAATTTAATGTAAAAGAAAACAAACATCAAAATCTGTAGAATGCAGTGTAAGCAGTGTTTTGAGAAAAAATATAAGACTGAATGCATATATTAGAAGAAAAGTAAGATCTAAAACTAATTCCGTGAAAGATGCAGTTTGCCAGATTTCACACATGAAGAAGTAGAAAAACTGAATAGACCTATATCTATATAAAAATGGTATCAATAATTAATAGTTTTTCAAAACAGAAAGCACCACTCTTATATTAAGGAAGAAATTATTTCATTTCTGTGCAATGTCTTTCAGAGCATAAAATCAGAGGGAATATTTCCTAATTCCATAAGGCAAACACCATCTTAATGCCAAAACCAAACAAAGATATTAGCAGAAGCAAGAATTACAGACCAATATCTCTTCCAAACATAGATGTAAAGATCCTCAATGAAGTAATAACAAGTTGAATCTAACAATGGATAAAATAAATATATAGCCTGACACAGCAGAATTTGTCTCGGGTTTTAAGATAGCTTTAAAGTAAAAAAAATCAGTATGTCATAGAAGTCATACAAACAAATTAAGAAAAATCATATAACACGTCAATAGAAGCAGAACAAACATTTGACAAAGTTCAACATCATACATGAAAAGAACACTCAGTAAACTAAGAACAGAAGGGAAATTATGCAACTTTATAAAGAATATCTATAAAAACTGACAGCTTTAATGCTGACACATTTAATAGCAAAAAAAAAAAATCCCTGAGAAACAGTCCCACTAAGATAAGAACAAAGAAAGATGTCTCCTCTCACAACTCTCTTTCAATATTTTTATTACGAATGTAACTAATATCGTAAGAAGTGAAAAGAAAAGAAAATGTACACAGATTGATATAAAATAAAATAATTTTTTACAGATGTTAAAAATCTTCTAAAATCAAATTGAAAATAAAGCATGCAAATATTGCTGAAACTAGTGATGATAGAAATATTGTAAGATACAATGTTAATATTCAGAAGTGTTAATTTTCTTATATATCTATCAGTAATAAACAAGTAGAATTTGAAATTAAAAAGACAATACCATTTACACTAGCTCCTTCAAAACTGCATTGCATAGATTAAACAAAATGTGTTTAAGATGAAGAAAACTTTAAAACTCTGACTAATTAAATCTAAGAACTAAATATATAGATGTTCCATATTTAGAAATAAGAAGACCTAAACTGCCAAGATTCCAGCTCTTCTAATGCAATCCTAATAAAAAGTCCAGCAAGTTATTTTGTAAATATCAACAAATTGATTTTAAAATTTGCATGGAGAAGTTAAAGACCTAGATCATCCAACACAACCTTGAAGGAGAATAAAGTTGAAGGACTAATGCTATTCAACTTTAATACTTACTATAAAGCTAAAATAATTAAGGTCTTAGGGTATTGGTGAAAAAGTAGTAAAATCGGTAAATAGAAGATAATAAATAGTCCAGAAATAGACAACTAGATAGTCAACTAATCTTTGATGAAGGAACAAAGACATTACCTTAAAATAAACATAGTATTTCTTAAACAAAGTTTTCTGGAAATGGACATTCACATGCAAAAGAGCAAAACAAAACAAAACAAAATCTGACCACAGACTGCACGATCTTCGATCTTCACAAAAGTTAACTCAAATAGGATCATGGATCTTGCTATAAAATGCAAAACTAGAAGCACTTAAAACATAAAGGCAGAAAAAAATCTAGATGATTTTGAACGTGGTGATACACCAAATATAGTATCCATGAGATAATTAATTAATAATTAAACTCTGATAAAATTAAAAGTTCTGTGAAATACAGTATCATGAGAATGAGAAGACAAACCAGAGACTGGGGGAAATTATTTGCAAAAGACCCAGTAATAAAGAAAGGATTGCTATATAAAATATATGAGACTCTTAAATCTCAACAATAAGAGAGCAATCTGATATTTAAAAAATGAAGCAAATATCTTGAGATACCTCACTAAAGAAGATACACAGATGGTAAATAAACATATGAAAAGGTACTCCACATCAGATGTCATTAGGGAAAAGCAAATTAAAGAAACTACGATATACAACTAAACACGTTTTAGGCTGACCAAACTCCATAATATTCATTCTACAAAGCACTGGTGAGAATGTAGAGCAACAGGACTCTTGTTGCTGGTAGGAATGCAAAAATTCATACAGTCATGTTAGAAAAGAATTTGGCAATTTCTAATAAAACTTTTGATACTTTTCGATACGATCCTAAAATCATACTCATTGCTATTTACCCAGGGTAGATAAAACTTATGTCTAAGTAAAAACTTGCAAATTGATATTTATATATTTATTCATAATGGTGACAATGTAGAATAAACCAAGAAGTCCTTCAGTAGATGAAGGGGTAAATAAACGATGGCACATTCAAAGAAATTAGTGATAAAAAATGAGTTATCAAACAAATTTGTTCAAACCTATAAAAAGTACAACAGCAAAAATTAACCATATTGTGAACTATGGACTTTGGGTATTAATGATGCTTCAATATTGATTCATCAGTTTTCATGTTTGACACTCTGGTGGGGGCTATTTGATAGTGATGCATGCTCTGCATATATAGGTCCGGGAGTATATGGGATATCTCTGTACCTTGTTCTCAATTTTGATGTAAACCTAAAAATATTCTAAATATTAAGCTGCATTCTACACTTATGTGTATATATGCATATATGCATGCATGTATATGTGATTCTTTTACAAATATAATAAATAAATATATGTGCATATATACACATATATGTGAATTCTTTCACAAGTATACCAAATTGATTAGAAATAGTATTCATCATGTGATAGTACAATATACAAATGATATTCTAGCACTGAATTTAAAGGTTATCTTAATAAACTGAACTAAATTTTTATTCACATTTTATACAAATTAAATGCTTGTATTTTGGGGGTAGATGGCTTAGCAATGGGTTATAATAGAAAGTGACCTAGATTTAAACATTCACCAAGTTATACCACTCATTGATGACATAGACAGAAATTTATGCCAATTTCCTATATTTTTATAGAAAGCTTATTTCTATAGAAGATATCTTTGATATAAAATAGCAAGTGATAAAACTATTTCATAAACTTCCCAGGAGTAAAAAGACATGTTACAGCAGCACTAGGAATCAAAGAAAACCAATATGCGAATGACTGTTGGGATCCCATTGTATTTGGGCCTGTAATTTGCAATGTTTTTTCATCGTTTCTTGCAATATTTCTATCACTACAGCCCAAGATTTTAAAAGGGCCATGTCCTGCCTTATTTCAACTGTTATTGTCTGGCACAGTTACTTCTCCAAAATATTGACTGCTATAATCTGCACACTGAAGCCATTTTATATTGATATTCTCCATATCAACCCTGCCTCCAGTCTTCTTTCACATCAGTGATGTCTCTTCAATTCATGGTTTAATTTTCTGTTTTGTTCTGTTTTGCTTGTTGTAGTGCTGAATTGTTTGGGCACACTGAAGTTTATTTATCCATACATATATTGAAAGATATCTCAGTTTATTGCATATTTAACAGTTAATAAAAATAATTCACAACCAGTAACACAGTAATGAGTGTTATAGGTTTAATCACAATTGATCTGTTAACTTCAGAATGTGATCTTATTAGGAACTAGAATGATTTTAGATAGAGTTAGTTAAGAAGTCACACTGGACTAGGGTTAGCCTTAACTTGACAGAATGACTGGTGCTCTTAGACAAAGGGGACATTTGCACGCAGACATGGACACACATTGAGGCTAGAATTATGCTGTGGAAAGACTACCAAGTGAAGAGAAAGCCCTAGAACATATAATTTCCTAGTACCTCCAGAGAAAGCATGACCTTGTTCACATTTTAATTTAGAATGTCTAACCTCCAGAACTGTGAGACCACAGAATTGTGCTGCTCATCCAGTTGGCTCTGGTTGCTGCCGACCCCATAGTGCTATGCTAATAGTAGCCTTCCAAATGCATACCAGGAGTTTCTGAGTCTCCATTGCGCCTTACCTCACGTTCCTTGCTCAAACATCCTAAATGCCTTAAGAGATGCATTACTTCCTTATTCCTTTTCTGTCACCATCAATAATTTTTCTTTTCTTTGTTCCTTCACAAAATTAAAATCCTTTTCTTTTTTTCCACACCCAAAATTCTTATTTATATCCAATCACTATGCAGAACAATTCAATACCACCCCCAAATTCTGCTCCAAGTAATAGTACAATATTCTTAAGTATACACATTGTGTCTTATTTTTTCACACTTGTGTTTATTTGTGTGTTATAGATATTATCATAGTCAGCTGACAGTTAAATAAAATGGAATCCCCAGTGTTAAGTGTCCTTAGAACACACAGCAAGTACCTCAAACTGACCCAGGTTAGTGTTTCATAGACAAAAGCACGTAACTTATGTTTGGCTATGTCCACACATATAGATAGTTTACTTAACTGAATTGTCAGGTAAGCTTAAAAATTGGTCAAATTGAAAAGAAAAATTAAATTGAAGACCAATTTAACTTTGGGCTCCGTTCAATCTTGTCACGCTATGTGACATGGCCATGCACACAGAATGTGACTTCCTCTACTCTGCTTGAATAAATCACTTGAGTAATTCCCTGAGGAAAAACTCAGTATTTCTCTTTAGAGAGGACTTTGGTCCGGTATTTATTATATGTTCAACAATTAACAGATTCAACTGGGGCATTTATACCAGATTACCAATTAGCTGATTATTTTTGGTGAAATAACTGGAGAGGCATCTCCACCTCCCCATACCCCACCCCACCTTATCCACACAAAAAGTTTAATATATTACTTTCTTCACATATCAAACTTATCTCTTTCCTTTTCCTCCACTCCTACTCTTTGTCATGTCTCATATTTTGTGATTCACGCAGACATATCTGATAAAGACCTATCAAAACTGCTGAAATTTATCCTTTGTCTTTCCAGCTCTCATCATTCATTAGTGACACATACAGATAAGTCTTTGACTATTTTGTTCTCTCTTTTTTTAATTCCTCATATTTTACTGTGCACAAAGAAATGAGAGACAAAGGCTCATCAAAGCCATCATTAGGCTACATTTGTCTTCTTTGAAATGCCTTTGTCTTCTATTAGTTTTTAAAATGGTCCCAGTCCTGTGTAGCTAGCTGGATTCTTTCATTATATTTGTTCTTTTTTGTCTATTACTGAAATAGCAGTGCTACTTGGTGATTTTTTTTTCTTGCATTTCCAGTGATAAGAGTATCTCTGAACAATCTTCTAGAGGCATGAATTCAAAAGAAAACTTTTATTTTAATTAAAATATTAAATGCTGCCTGTATTTATGTTTATTATCTGTGAAACATTCAT
Source organism: Solenodon paradoxus (assembly GCA_004363575.1). Taxonomy (NCBI): domain Eukaryota; kingdom Metazoa; phylum Chordata; class Mammalia; order Eulipotyphla; family Solenodontidae; genus Solenodon; species Solenodon paradoxus. The sequence continues at coordinate 674,999 of RJWH01000029.1, forward strand.
TTTTCATACTCATTGTATGCAGTTAGAGAGCATTGTTATGCAATGATTATTCCCAATGTCAGGCTATCAACAGGAGTATTTTGAGATAAACAATGTGTTTACAATAGGAACTGTAGTGGTGTCTTTTGTTATGGAAGATGTTGGCATGTATATTATTATTCTGCTCAGGAATGAGCCTGTCTTTCCAAGCCTATTGGAGAATTGCTGTAATTTTCTCAGTGATTGCACACAGAATTAGCCTTTTCCTCAGTGTCACCAGGAGCTGAGGTAAGTATCTCTAGTTTTTTAGTGACCTTAGTTAATTGCTTCACTCATTTGTTCATTTACTCATTCACCCACTCATTTAGCAACCATGGATAGTGCAGCTTTAAATAATATATAAGAAATAGCCCTTGAAACATTCTTTCATCACACTGTTAATCTATCATCAAAAAAAAGTTTTTGGCAACAAGAAAAACAAACTACAACACAAATCTAACAGGTATTTCCACTAATTTCTAGTCTGAGTGGCTTAGATTATAAAATATATATGGCAATCTATTAAGATGTGAATTCATGGAATGGAAAGTAGATAGAAAGATGCTTATCCCATTTCATTTGATATCTGGAGTAGGATAACACTTGCTCCAAAATAAGCAAACAATAATATTCATTTAGAAAAATTATCTTATAAATATATAGGTAAAATGCTAAGAGAATTATGTGAGGAAATGGGGGAAGTAGTTGGAGGCTCATGATCATACTCCATTGGGTCAAAAAAGGCATTGTATATTTATATATATATATACATACATAAAATATATGTGTATGTATGTGTATATATACATATGTAATGTTCAAACAAGGTCTAAGTAGAAATGAAAATGACACTATTGTTCATAGAAATGCACTGACTACAGGAGTTGTTTGTTTTTGTGTATGGAGCAGACTACTTTGTGCCTGCTTCTGCAAGATATTCCAACGCAGAAGTTCTCACCTGTCAACAGAACTACAAGTAGATAACAGAAAACTGTGGCTGAGTTTCAAAATGTTTTGGCCTTCAAATGTTCAAATGTTCCTGATAGCAGCAGAACAAGTTAATACCTACATACAGCCTTTCTTTGCTTTGCAAATTCTTATTACCTCATTGTAACCAAGACCTATAAAATAAATCAAGGAGTCAGGATCTGGGTAACTGCCTCTCAGACAGAGAGGGGTGTCCCACCTGGCCCATGCTTTTCTAAATGTATGTTGTCTGTCTTTCTTTAGGCTCCTGTGGCCTTCACTTGGGGACCCTTACGACTAACCATGCAGGTCCTGGCATTTTTGTATTCCTTTTTTTTGCTCCCTGAATCTCAGAAAACTCAGTAACAAGGGTTCAAGACCATACTGTTTCAGAATAGGAATTTCAAAACAAAAGGCTCTATTAACTCAGGAAATTGGGCTACCTGTCATATCAACTTACCACTCTGCTCATAGGAGTGTGTGGTCTGTGTATAAGAAGCAGAGGCAAACAAATTATCACAGATTTCTGGTAAGTGCTTTATTCTAGGTATACTTTCTGAATGTTCTTTTGAAAGGTTATTTGGAATTGGCAATGATTACCAACTCTAACTCTGACTTCTGTGTTCTGTAAGTTTTAGTATACCTAATGAAGTAGCTCACGAAATTAAGATACCTCCAAATATGTAGATTGATAGTCTAGTTTCACTAATATGGGACTAGGTTTTCTTTATTTTTTTCTCATTTTTCATGAGAATAAACAGCAAATGAAAGGACCTGGAGAAAGAAGACATTGATTACTTGAAATTTCCTTGGTCTCAACTACAGGTAATTTAAGGTCCTTATTCTAAGTTGAGCCCTTGAGGACAGTTATACCATAGGTCCTTATCTTATTGCACTATTAAAAAGTGGGAAGTTTTTTTTCCTCATAGATTGTTTGAGAATGTAATGCAATGTTAGACACTGGTTTATATCCACGAACCAAAACATTCTTGGCTTCTGTTGCAAGTTAACTTCTGTCAACCTTTCATGTAAAATCTACTTTTGTTTTAGAAAGGATATAAACTTTGCACAGAACAATCTGGATTTGAATCCAGGATTTATTCATTACTATCTCTATAATTTTTAGCAACTTGCTTAATTTCTTTGAGCTTCATCAATAAAATGAGAATAGCGATTTATTTTTGATTATCAAATGGCATTACCTACATAAAATATCTGTGGAATGGATGCTTAATAAATGCATCTTTACCCAAAGTTTATTGCAAATGTACACACATACACATCTATACACTTACTTTTTTTGTTCAAAGATTTATGGAAGCAATTTACCAGCTTAAAAATATTTTCTAAGAATCCTTCTTTTTTATGAATTTGCTTCAGACACTGCAAATAAAGATTAATAGAAAATTGGTTATCACAAATATTAACGAGTTTTACTTTTTAGAAACTCTTTTGGAGAGCGTTATTCTATTGATATTTAGTAGGTGGCATCATGACCCCTGTAAACTTACCTTTGCTCATTGTCAGATTACATTTCCTAGCTTTCCTTGAGATCAGATGTTTTTCAAGTGCCTTGAGTTCTAACCAATTAATGAAAGGCCCCTCTCAATACAGATTCATAAAAGCATCTCACCTATAATTTTCCCTGTTACATTCCTATTTTTTGCTGGGAGAAAGAGAAGAGGCCTCCAGAGAAATATTGGAAATCACAAATTGAAGGTGGCAGAGACTCAAGGTGCTAGGAAGTCTGGATAATTGAACACAGCTTGAAGAGAATTTTCCAGCCCAGAACACACTTACCTAACAGGCATCCTTTGTATTAGCCGGCATTACCTTAATTAATATAAGTACTCTGCACAATGATTAACATGTAGTAAATATCCAATGGCTGTTTTCCTTTTCCTATTATCAGCACATATTAATTCAACACATAATATAAAACTAGATAAACTGCAAATATTCTCTGAAATTCCTCAGGTGCAAATATTGGATGAGGAGTTCTTACTATTTGTCTACACATGTATCTCTCACTACCACCCTGGTAATCTTGGAGCAATTTAAAAATTGATAGCTTTATTCATTGTTCTATCTCTGTTTCTTTGTTCTAGATGTTTAGTAAATGTTTTCTGAATGAAGAAAAGAAAGATTTTGGTTGGTTAGACCAGGACCAGACAAGCTAGTGCAGTTACAGCCAGGTCATGCAAGCATAGTAGTTAGACTCCAACTCTTTTCTTCAGAAAGTTCATATTATTTAGTTAGAGCACTGAGTCATCTCCTCATCAGTTATGTTTACTTGACCTCTCTGAATTTAATTTATTTATTTGCAAACTGAGAATAAGATTTGCTATGGTAATTGTGTTATTGCTATTGTGGTTTTATGAAGACACAAGAGAAGATGCATGCATTCTTCAAATGTTTTTTTCTTTCATATTCTCCCAGTGAATATAACTTGCTTTAAAAGAAAAAAACTCATAATCAAGCAAAGCAATACTAAGCAATTATTCACCCATAGTACAAAACAGCATTTATTAATGTCGCAGTGACTGCTATGCATTTAGGAAAGAGCTTTTATTTTTGAAATTTTGAACTAATCAAAATCATGCCTGGAACTTAAAAGAACAACTACCAAAAAAAAAAAAAAGACAAAATAAAAACTATAAAGAAAACACCCCCCCAAACCCATCAAGAAACAAAACAAACAACAACAAAATGCAACAAATGAAATAAGCAGGAAGCAGCTTTTCACTGAACGAGAACTTCAGAACAATAATAAAATAGGTGTATGTGACATAAGAGCTTCTTGCTAGTGAATTAAATTTGGCAATGCTAGCATAATTTGACATCTAAATAAAGATATTGCAATTGGGAGGGGAATAAAAAGTAATGTTAAAAAAGAGTGGCCTATGTGATTCAGCAGTGTAAACGTTGTTTAAATATTCACCTTACAAATCATTTAGAGAGCATTTAACACAAAAAACAGTTGGAGATTGAAAAATAAAGTACTTAGATGAAGACAAACTGGATGGTTTTTAAAGAGTATAAATTTTCAGGGACATGGAAAATAAAAATCTGTAGATAATTCCTCTGCTCTTTATTTCACTTACTTTATAAAAAATAAACAAAGTAAAAAAAATGAGTTACCAATTCCAAAGATCTTACTTTCAGAATCTCCACTCAATGTACATTATTCTCTACTGTTGGTCAACTTGACTGCAAACTTTTTCTAATTTTTTTCTTGTGTTCTATGTTAAATGTTTACTGATAGCCCCCAGTACAGTGTATTCTCTTAGAAATTTATTTACTAACAGTAATTGTAAATCATCTGCTATGTGCCAGGCACTATTCTAGTTAGTGATACTAGATTGGCCATCAGTGGAGACCAGTATCATGATTTTGAGGGGTCCCTGGTCTGTACTGGGCTGGGTGACAGACAAACAAATACACATGCCATATTGAAACAAGGAATGGAAAAACTTCATTTTTGCTGGGTTACTCTGTAAACTACAAAGCCCTGAGGACCCCGCTTTCTTTTTAGATAATCAACGCCTCTGGCAGTGAAACAGAAACCTTGGCACCTGGAATGCTAGGTACCTGCCCAGTGAGAAAAACCTTGGCTGGAGGGGTTTCTGTAAACCTGCTGAGATCTAGGAAGAAGTTAAATGTTAAACAGATAGTTTAAGACATTTTGGGTGTGACCTCTGCTATGTAAACAATTATGATAACTCTGATTACACTTCTGTAAACCGCTTAGGCACATAACCCGGCACACCCCAAAAAATCAAGGGATAAATACCCTGTGCTATTTGGATAAGAGGCTGCTCCATTTGGGTGGCACTCTCCCCCTTGCAGCTGCCAGCTAATAAACTCCTCATAAATTCTCTTTAACTCTGGTGTGTCTCTCTGATCTCTTTGTAACAGTGTCAGTCAGTAATAGGTACTAATTAGAAAATTAAAATGGGATTATTTGATAGAAAGTTATCTGTTACACAGAGTTTTTAAGGGAGGCCTCCCTGAGATGATAACACTTAACCTGTGATCTGAACTGCATGAAAAAGTAAACCACGAAAAAGGAACAAGTATGGAACTAGTAGAGCAAGAACAAGCATAGTGTTTTAAGAAACAGAGAGGTCAAGAAGAATGGACAGAGAGAGTTGGGGTCAGGCAAATTTGTAATGTGGTTAGATACTGTTCATAATGATATGAGTTTCTATGCCAAATACAGAGTTTGGATATTATTTTCTATATGTATGTAAGACACATGAAAAGTGTGATCTGGAGGAAATGCTATAATCAGACTTAGATTTATATAAGTAAGGGAATAAAAACCCAAAAGAGAGTTTCCAGAGGAAGAGAGAGAACAAGGTTTCCAACAACATCTTTACTGACAATGATTTATCTTTCTCAGTGTCAAACAATTTTAGATATTGTTTTAACAAAACAAAGTAAAAATAAAATTAAATGGAACCTTGTAAATAAGTTAATGCCATTAAAGCGAGAGAAACTTTTATTGAAGAAACTGAGAACAGAGAAGGGGAAGGAGGTCTGTGAAGCACAAATGGAGCAACGTCCGATAACTCCTTTCAACATGTCAATTCCTCTACAGTTTCTTATCTTACAAATCTGCCTCATTGCTCCCCTTTCTCTCTGCTTCCCAGTACAACTCTTCCTTACCCCTGCTACAGCACTGCAGAAATGTCCTCTTCTTGCAATGCCCTGGAACATTTTCCTCTTTATTACGCTGATCAGTTTGGTACCAATTTAGATCCCAAGCTGTGCTCCAGCCATTTGAGATTTCATGGACACAAAGTAATAATAATATTAATAAAAATAAACAGTAATGAGGGAATTTCACATCCACCAACTCAATGGCTTTTTAGAGTTGTCAGCATTATAAATTATCTCCAAGATACCTTTCCCTTGAGTGTGGATAGAATTTGGGATCATGATAAGATATCACTCTCTGGAGCAGATTATAAAACATGATAAAGGTAAGGGAGTTTTGCAGATATCATTAAGATTCTAAATTCATCTATTTTGAATTAATTGAAAGAGGTTATCCTGAGTGGCCCTGACCTAATCAGGTGAACCATGTGCTAGAGTTAGGATTCATGAAGGGAACAACTGGATTTAAGAGAAAGTTCCTTGTTGACTCTGAAGAGGAGAGCTACCCTGTTGTGAGAAGATCCCAAAGACTGATGTGTGGTCAGGTCATAGGTACTAAGAGCAGCCCTGGGCTGACAACAGACAAGACTCTGAAGTCCTCAAACAGCTCATGTCATGACAACCACACAAATTTGGAAGAGGATTCTGAAATCCAGATAGAAATCCAGCCTCACCAATACTTTGTGTGACTCCAGTGAGAGCTTGATCAGTGGATGTGGCCTCAGTGTCTGCCTGGACACCTAACACATGGAGATTTAGTAGAATGAATGGATATTCATTTTAAGTGGTTCAATTTGTGGTAATTTGTCCTGCAGCAGTAGAAAGTAGATATAATCTGTAGATACCACTTCTAGATCTATTTCATTAGCACCATTCTGGATTTTTTTAAATTTACTTTTTACTCTAGTAGTTCTACACATTAAAATAATTTCCTATGCATAGGTTCCCCATTTCTTAGATACAGTTCAACACACCATGCCCTCCACCAAATCAGTAAGTGTTCTTCCCCATTGTCAGTGGTCTCCACCACCATTTACCCCTGCCCACCATTCACTCTTGGTAACCTCAGTTCTGTTGCAAATGTTTCAGGGTTGGTTATGTCTTATCTGTTCCTTTGTTTTGTCTATTCACATTCCACCTATGAGTGAGATCATCTGGTATCTAGCTTTCTTCTACTGACTTGTTATACTTAGCATAATCCCCTCTAGCTCCATCCATGTTTAATACAAATGACTGGATTTCACCTCCTTTAAATACTGTGTAGTAGTCCATTGTATATATGTAGCACATCTTTATCCATTCATCTGATGTTGGACATTTAGGCAATTTCCAGTTCTTAGCTATTGTGAATAGGGCTGCAATAAACATGGAGATGCATACGTCTCTGCAGATGGGTGCTTTCACGTCTTTTGGGAAGATGCCCAGAAGTGGAATGGTTGGGTCATATGGGATTTCCATCTTCGTTTTTTTGAGGAATCTCCAAATTGTTCTCCATAAGATTTGTACCAATTTGCACTCACATCAACAGTGAAAAAGTCTTCCCTTTTCTCCACTTACCTACCAGTATTTGTTGTTTCCACACTTTTGGATAATAACCATTCTTTCAGGTATGTTGTGATATCTCATTGTTGTTTTAATTTGCATTTCCCTTTTTTGTAGTAGGAACATAATTTCATGTGCCTCATGGCCATCTGCATATCCTCTTCAGAAAAATGTCTCTCCAATTTCTCTTCCCACTTTTTGATTGGATTGCCTATTCGATATTTGACTTTTATGAGTTCTTTATATTTTTTAGATATTAAGCCTCTGTTGGAAATATCAAATGCAAATGTCTTCTCCCAGTTAGTAGGTTTCGTTTTGGTTTTGGTGATGTTTTCTTTTGTTGTGAAGAAACTCCTTAGTTTGATGTAGTTCCAGTTGTTTAGTTTTCTTTTTGTTTCCTTTGATGGTGGAGTTTAGTTCTCAAAGGCTGTGATGTGTCATGGAAAGTCTTTCCCATGTTGTCTTCTAAGAGCTTTGTGGTTTCTGATCTTATGTTAGTCTCTAATTCTTTCTGAGCTAATCTTTGTGACTAGAGTCAGAGACTGGTCAAGCTTCATTCTTTTGCATGAGACTATCCAGTTTTCCCAATACCACTTGTTGAAGAGACTTTCCTTTATCCACTGTATGCTTTTGGCTCCTTTGTTGTAGATTAATTGACTTTATGTGAGTGGGTCAGTTTCTGGTGATTCAGTTCTATTCCACTGATTTGTGCCTTTATTATTAGTCTAGTACCATACTATTTTGATCACTATTGCTTTGTAATATAGTTTGAAGTCTGGAAGTGTAATCCTTCCAGAGTAGATCTTTTTTCTAATGATTGCTTTGGCTATTCGGGGTCTTTTGCTGTTCCATACAAATTTTAAGATTTTTTTGTTGTTGTTCTGTTCCCTGGAAATAAGCCCATGGGGTTTTACTGGGGATTGTATTAAACCTATATAAGGCTTTGGGTAATATAGCCATTTTAATGATAATGATTTTCTGGGTCACAAGCAAGGGATGTCTTTCCATTTCTTTGGGTTCTCCTCTATTTCTTCTAAGAAAGACTTGCAGTTTCAGTTGTATAGATCTTTTACTTAGATATATGCCCAGATATAATTTGTTTAACTTCTGTTTTAAATGGTGTGATCTTCGTGATGTTTTCTTCTAGTGTGTTGTCTGTGAATAAAAATTCAACAGAATTCTGTGCATTGATTTTGTAGCATGCCACTTTATTGTATTCATTGATGAGTTCTAGAAGTTTTTTGATAGAGTTTTTGGGATTTTAAATATATATAATCATGTCATCTGCAAATAATGAGAGATTTATTTCTTACTTTTCAATTTGGATTCCTTTTATTTCCTTTTCTTGGCTAATTTCTCTGGCTAAAACATCCAGTACACTTTTAAATAGCCTTGGTGAGAGTGGACAACCTTGCCTTGTTCCTGACCTGAGTAAATGCTTTCAATTTTTCACCATTGACTATGATATTGGCTGTGGGTTTTTCATATATGGCCTTCATTATGTTGAGGTATGAACCTCTATTCCCATTTCATGGAAGGTTTTTTATTTTAATCGTAAATGGGTGTTGGATCTTGTCAAAATCTTTCTCTGCATCTATTGATACAATCATGTGGGTTTTTTTTCTCTTTGCTCTTGTTGATATGGTATGTGAAATTGTTACATTTATGTATGTTGAATCATCCTTTTATCCCTGGGATGAAACTTACTTGTTCATGATGGATGAACTTTTTGATGCCTTGTTGACTACGGTTTGCTAATATTTTGTTGAGAATATTTGCATTTATGTTCATTAGAGATATTGGTTTGTAATTTTCTTGGTGACATCTCTGTCAGTTTTTGGTATCAGTCAATGTTAGCCTCATAAAAAAACATTTGGGAGAGTTCCCTGTTCTTCAATATTTTGGAAGAACTTGACAAGAATATATGTTAATTCTCTGAAGTTTTGGTAGAACTCATTGGAGAAGCCCTCTTGTCCTGGGTTTTTATTTTTGGGTAGGCCTTTGATTACGTCTTCAATTACTTTGCTTGTGATTGCTCTGTTCAGGTTTTCCAGTTCTTCCAGGTTCAGTCTTGGTAGACTATAATTTTTAGAAATCTGTTCACAGCCTCAAGGTTGTCCATTTTGGTGGTGCAGAGTTGTTTATAGTAGTCCCTTATTTCTGTGGTGTCTGTTGTAACTTCTCCTCTTTCATTTATGATTCTAGTTTTGAGAGTTTTATCCCTTTTTTTCTTTGTGAGTCTAGACAATGACTTGTCAGTTGTGGGGAACAATAAAGAAAAAGCTTAGTCTAGATAATCAATGCCTCTGGTGATCATTTAAAGTGACTGTTTCCCAGTTGATTTTCTGCCTTGTTCATCTGTCCATTGCTGTAATGGGTTTTTGAAGTCCCCACTATTTTTGTGTTGCTCTCAATGTCTCTTTTCAGGTCTAATAATAGTTGCTTTATATATTTTGATGCTGCTTCATTTGGTATATATATATTACAATCAGTGTTGCGTCTTCTTGTTGGAGTGTTCCTTTAATCATTATATAGTGTCCATCTCTCTTTTGTTATTTTTTTTAGATGGAAATCTGTTTTATCTAAAATGAGTATAGCTGTTCTTGCTCATTTTTGTTTGCCATTAGACTGTAGGATTTTCTTTCAGTCATTGACTTTGAATCTTCATTTATTTTTTGGAAGAATGTGGATTTCCTGAAGGCAGCAGAAAGTTGGGTTATGCCTCTTAATCCATTCAGCCACTTTGTTGCTTGATTGGTGAGTTCAATCCATTAACCTTTAGGGTGATTATTGATATATAGCTGTTAAATGTCATTTTATAATTTGTCTTTTGTATGTTGCTCCTGGTGATGCATTTGGTTTTTCTTTTTTTAGATTGGATGAGTGCATTTATGTTTTGATTGATTTTGCCTTTTGTTTTCTTTGCTTTCTCCCTGGACTTGTATTTTGAGGTTACCATGAAGTTAGCATTCACATTTCTATGTTTACTATCTAATTTTATTTGAAAGCATATTAGTCTTCCACTCGTTCTAACTATCCACATTTTGGTTCTCTTCTTTTCCTCCCCACTTTTAATATTTGCTGTCTTACTGTTTTTCTGTGCAATTTCTTTATGCTTTATAGCGTATCCTGTAATATTTTTTGGAAAGTTGGTTTTGTTGTAATGAGATCCTTTAACTGCTGCTTATCAGAAAAGCGTTTTGTTTTTTTTTTGTTTTTTTTTTAATAATTTCTTCAGTTCTGAATGATAATCTTGCTGGATATAGTATCCTTTGTTGAAAATCTTTTTCATTCACCGCTTTGAGTCTATTATGCCATTCCCTTCTGTCCTGTAGAGTTTCACTTGAGAAGTCCGCTGATAATCCCTATCCGTGAGCCCACATTGTATCTGGAGACTCCCAAGCTCTGCCCCAAATCCAAATGAGTGGCTTAGCTGAGCACTCTACCGGGTTCTCTCACCAACTGTTGGTCATCAGCTGATCCGTCTCCATTTGAAGTGTCAGTTGTTTCTTGATATTTGTCTCAGGAAAATTGTGATTTTTAACATTTTTATAGGTGTCTGTGGGGAGCGACCTGAAAGTGTGTCCTATCAAGTCACCATATGAAAGTCTATCTTGGATTTATTTTTTTAATTTTTTTCTAACCTCTCATTCTATGCCTCTGACACAATAGTTTAATCTCTAGCTTAACATTTTTCACACTTATTCTTATTGGTTTAGTCTATCTTCTGACTATCTACTAACTATCTTTTTAAGCATTATCAAATACTCATTTCCTGAGCTCATGTCTCTCCATCCAGATTTTTACTTTCATACCGTTTTTTTTTAAGTGTCACTATCCTTCTATATAGGCTATAGACCTCTTCCACCACAGAACCTCAACTGATTACAGTAGCAACCACTTTTTCCAAACACCATTAAACACTTTTTTGTGTATCCTTATATTAGCTTTTACTTTGTTTTATAGTTATCTAATTAATGTTTCTATCCTCAGTTGGATTTCAAGCTCTTTGATAGCAGAGGTCAGATCATTTTCATTAGCATCAGATACAGTCAATATTCATTACTTGCAGATTCCATATTTGAAATTGTTTTTGCAAAACCAAAAGCAACACTCATAGCACTTGACAGGCATTCAAGGAAATGAGCACTTGTAGAGAGACAAAAAATGAGGTACCGGATGCACATGTCATCAGTCAACGTGGAAGAGAAAATCTTGTGTTTTCTTGCTTGTTATCACAGTGAAAACAAGTACTCTTTCTGTAGTCTGTTTAGTGACATTGATTTTTGTTTTGTGCATTGTTGAGCTTTTGTTGGAGTTTTGTCTGCTATGATAGTACAGCGCTAAAGTATTGCCAAATGTTTCAAGTACCAAAATGCTATGATGGATCTTATGGAGAAAATGCATGCTAGATTTAATTACATTCAGGCATTAGTTATGGAGATGATGGTGTGATTTTCATGTAAATTAATCAACATTATCTATTAAAAATGCTGTCTTTAAGCAGAAAAACAAAATATTGATCATTTGACAAAAATGCTCGGAGGAAATTAACTTTGTACTTCTAAGAGCAATGGTTAGTATTCACAAATTAGTGTTTATGGCAACTTTATAGAACATAGCTAGTACAAATAATGAAAATTAACTACTTAGTACATGTTCCACTGCTGCCTAAGAATTCTCAAATATGATATGTTTTCTCATGTCAGTGGTTCATCTATCCATTTGTCCATTAATCTAATTAGTCATTACATATGTCTTTCTTTCTCTCTCCCAGACACTGCTTAGTATTACAAATATAAAACAAACAAGAAAGAATACATCCCAGCTTTTAGGAATCTCATAGTTCAGCAGTGAATACTACAGAACAATAAATGCTGCAGACCAGAGGATGCAACATATGTGAAGGCTTGCATGAGGAAAAGCAAACAGCCTGCGTCTTTTAGAATAATAATAAATAAATAACCTGTGAATGACGGTGGCAGAAAGAAAGGTAGGTAAACATTTCCTAATGTGTTAAAGAAATTGTCATGAGTAAAGAACTGAAAGAATTCTAATAAAGACAGAAGATGGCAATTCCTAAAAAAGAGACTGACATGGCATATAGAGAGAGGTATTGAAACGACATTGTATATTTTTGCAACAAGCTCTTTATCTGCATCATAAATGTTCTGTAGAACTGTTGTCAAAAATAATGAAAATACATTTTCATTATTTTTAAATAAATGAACCAAATTTTATATAAACAACCTGAGAGGTAGAATTTCCAAATATATTTGTTCCAAATCTGTAGCAATTTTTAAGGTATGTATTTAAGTTCTATTAATTAAGTAAGATGTTCATATGATATGCTTAAAACTCCTGAAAGGTTAAAAATTCAAACAAAACAAATAGGCAACCTAACACCCTGCCAAAACATTACAAAGCATTTTATGTAATAAAATAACTCAGTTTTAAGAATATCTTGCCAATTATAATTAACTTGCCACCAATGAGGAAAATTAATTCACCATCAATATAGTTTCAAAGGAAATAATTCTCTGGTGGTTTATAAAACATTCTCACATCTGGATAGACACTTCATATTGTGAAGTAATCATTCTCATTTAGAATTTCCAAATTGGTGACTTTTGATTTCTGTTACTTCTGTAAAAATGATCAGAGTAAGCTAATTCTTTTCTCATAAAATAGTTGCATTGACCCTATTATTTTCATTGTTAATACTATGGTCCTAAATTCATTTTTTTCGTATGCCAATGACTTCCAGTCTCAAAGTGGATATATTGTCTTATTTCCCAACATGTGAAATAATGTATATTATTGCACTTGTTGTATACACTCCTTGTATATACAGAAACCTTCCTGCTGACATTCAATTCACCAAACCTGTGATCACAGTTATTTGTTAAATTAAGTTACTATTACAATTTACATCACTGATATTACGTACGCTCTTAACTAAACACATAATTATTCCTCTGAGAATATTAAAGCATATTTCTTACTTGAGGCAATATATGGACATCTATATTGAGAAAACATATGTAAGGGGAAAGAAGGAAGAAAGGGTGGGAGAGAAGGAG